>VZQC01004283.1:1454276-1537872 GCA_009823505.1 Rhizomys pruinosus | reverse complement strand
CCTGTGCATACAAGCTTCTCCAACTGGACTATGGGAACCTTGGGTTGTTCAAAATTTGGACATAGATACTTGCAAAATGCACCAATTACCTAATTGTATGACATACTGAGTAACATCAATGTTATCTGCAAACAACTGTGTCATTATATTGTAGAATCCCTTAAAAATAAAAAAATAAATTTAATTAAAAAAAATAAAACATATTCAATGTTGGGTGTGGTGGCACACGCCTTTAATCCTAGCACTCGGGAGGCAGAGGTGGGCAGATCTTTGTGAGTTCAAGGCCAGCCTGGTCTACAGAGTGAGTTCCAGGACAGCAGGGGCTACAGGGAGACTCTGTCTCGAAAAGACAAAAAAAAAAAACAAAAAACCCATATTCAATAAAATTTGTTAAAAATAAAATTAAAAAGTATTTTTTGTGTATGACTGTTTCATCTGCATGCATTTTTTATTTTGGTCTTTTCAAGACAGGGTCTCCCTGTAGTCCCAGCTGTCCTGGAACTTGCTCTGTAGACCAGGCTGGCCTTGAACTCACAGAGATCCGCCTGTCCCTGCCTCCTAAGTGCTGGGATTAAAGGTGAGTGTCACCACACCTGGCTTCACCTGCATGCATTTTATGGTGTATGTATTATAGGTGCATCACATGATTGCAGTACATGTGGAGGCCAGAAGAGGATGTCAGAATTACAGCCACCATATGAGCATGGGGAACCAAGTCTGTGTTCTGCCTGTATCCCTGACTGGCCTCCATCTCACAGAGATCCACCTGCCTCTGCTTCCCAAGAACTGGGATAAAAGCCATGTGCCACCATGCCCTGGCCTCTATTTTTTTGAATATACAGATTTTGGTATGTACTTACAAATGGACAATCTAAGGAGAAAAGTGATAAGTTAGCTCTGAAATTATGATGTCAGAAAAGTGATGATAGAAACAAATAACTAGAATTTCACTCATTGTTATCAACACAGTTGAGGTAACCATTTGCAGTCTGCAGCTGGGAGTCCTAGGTTTAAAATTTAACTTTCAGCTGGGTGTGGTGGCACACGCCTTTAATCCTAGCACTCAGGAGGCAGAGGCAGGTGGATCTTTGTGAGTTCAAGGCCAGCCTGGTCTACATAATGAGTTCCAGGACAGCTGGGGCTAGCAGGGAGACCCTGTCTCAAAAAGACCAAAAAAAAAAAGTAAAGAAAAAAACAAACCTAAGCCCAGCCAACTTGGTTTCATGTTATTTCCCTCCAGGGGCTCAGCTGGCTCTGTCAGGGTATGGGAAAGGGATGAAGGGTGCACAAGGATTACAGCACAGAGGTTCCCCAGCTCCTCATTCTCTCTCTCTCTCTCTCTCTCTCTCTCTCTCTCTCTCTCTCTCCTCTCTTTCTCTCTCTCTCTCCTCTCTCTCTCCTCTCTCTCTCTCTCTGTCTGTCTCTCTCTCTCTCTCTCTCTCTCACACACACACACAGCTTAAAATACTTAAAGTGTTGGGGGCTGGAGAGAGGGCTCAGTGGTTAAGAGCGCTGGCTGTTCTCGTAAAATACCAGGGTTCGAATCCCAACACCCACAGGGATCCGATGTCCTCTTCTGTCCTCTGCAGGCACTGCATGACACAGGTACACATATACATGCAGGCAATACATTCATACACACAAAACAATAATCAAAAACAATAAATAGGGCTGGAGAGATGGTCTAGTGGTTAAGAGCACTGACTGCTCTTGCAGAGGACCTGGGTTCAATCCCCAGCACCCACATGGTGGCTGAGAACTGTCTTTAACTCCAGTTCCAGGGGAATCCGACACTCTCTTCTGACCTCTGCGGCATTGCATGACATGGGTGCACAAACCTACATGCAGACAGTACACTCATACACATAAAAAATAAATAAAATTTAAAAAAATAAAATAAATAAAATATTTTTTAAATGTAAAAGGCACCGGGGTATGTGGCTCTGGACTGGAGCTTGCAGACCACACTTCTGGACTTCCATAATAAAATCTACCATGTGGCTGTGTGCACACAGCATGTGCATGTCGCCAGCAAACGATGGATCCTGGCAGGGAGCCTTCTGGCTTGAGAACAAGCATGGACTTGCCTGTTTGGAAGAGCAGCGGGCCACTGCTGCTGAAAGCTACTTGTGCTGAAGAGTACACAGGTGTGCAGCTGAGGGCTCCCATCCACCCACCAAACCCCTTCCACGCAGTGGCAGCCCAGCCGGCCCAGCCCCATGGGACTCTTCAGGACTGGGAACCACGCAGCAGTTTCCAATTCCCGAGTGTCCTAAAGGAGGAAACCATAAAAGGGTCTACAAAAAAATGATAGCACATTTAATTCTTTTCCCTCTTCTTATGGCTGCTGAGCATCCTATACTTTAGATAGATAAAGGCAGGGTCTTCAATGTTGAAGAAACAATGACTTGCTTAAAGTCCGTAGCTATCTATAAAGCCTGCAGCCCCAGGCTTCCATGTCATCTGGCTGGTTTAAAAAACAAGTATAGCTTCAAAACGACTGTGTGTGTGTGTGTGTGTGTGTGTGTGTGTGTGTGTGTACTGGCACCCACCTTCCTCAATTGTTGTCCATCTTATTTTTTGAGGCAGGGTCTCGCACTGAACCTGCAGCTCACCCAGCCAAACTGGCTGGGCACAGATCTCGAGGGATCCCCGTCTATCCACCCAGCACTGGGGTTACAGCCACCTACCAACATGCCTGGCTTTAAGTGGGTTCTGGAGAACTGAATACAATTTCTCAAGCTTGGACAGTTTCTCAAGCTCTTTTCCCATCGAGCTATCTCCCTAGCCACTGGGGTCTCTGTTTCCTGAAGAAATGCTTCTCAGTCATGCAACGGGTGTGCTCAGAGCACCCAACACCTGATCTGAAGGAATTTTTGGCTCGCTTGCTCGCTCGCTTGAGAATGGTTCCCGGGTAGCCCCAGCTGGCCTGAAACTTGCTTACATGGACCAGGCTGACCTCCATTTTCAGAGTCCCACCAGTTTCTGCCTCCCTAGTTCTGGGATCAAAGGCATGTGCCACCACATCTGGCTATGGGAATCTGTTTTTGAGCCTCTCTGCTTACTATTTTTTGTAGCTTCTCAAAGAGAACTCTCATTTTCTCCTTTCTCTTTACAGCAATTGCTAATCTGAGACTTAGTATTGATTCAAGTATTTGGTTTTAATTAATGAAGGAATATTTGCCAGTGTTGTACCAGCAATTTACAGAAAAAATATTTAAATGAGTAAATCAAAATAAATGAATGAAACACATTAGCTTTCAGACAATTTGCTATTGACAAAATGAAGTTTATTAGTATTTTTAAAGCTTGTCACTCTGAGTGACAAGCATCTGGAAAGTAAGCATCTATGCAATTCAACTTGTGAAACAAATCTCTCCAGAGCAAGAGACAAGAAACAAATCTCTCTGATTCACAGGATGAGTTTGCTTAAGTTTAGATAAGCTGTAGATCGCAAACCTTTTTACCATTACCCTATTTAGAAGCAAAGGCACTGATACTTCAGTCTCGAAAAAGAAAAGAGAAAAACTGGGTTGATAAGCCTATTGCTACAAGATAATAATGACGACATTAATTACAATTCATCATAATGATGATAACATGGAATATGGGCCCTATTTAAAGATAAAAAGTCAAAATTTGGGGACTGAAGAGATGGATCCATGGTTATGAATGCTTGATCCTCAATCATGAAGACCACAGTTCAGATCCCAGCACTCATCAGGCAACTCATACATGCTTACAATTCCAGCTTCAAGGATCTGATGCCATGTTCTGGAATACACTCACACAGACACAAATACATGCACACACACATATAAATAAAATAAAATCTTATAAATAATATGTCAAAGTTTCAATGACTAAATTAAAATGACAACTCACCAGAATTATATGCCAAAAGTTAGATATAAGCTTTTAAATATCCAGTCCACTGTGGTTTGACATGAGGCCACTCTATGTCCTAGTTTTTCTGTGAAAGAAATGAATAATTACATTCCCAAATAGGAAAATTAATTATTGATTTTGTGACAGATGTGCACACTGCAGTCTGTTTGTAGCAGCAACTTTATACTCGACTCTCAAATTTTAAGACACTAGAATACTAAATGATGTATTTTTTCTGTGGAGAAAGCATCCTAATTTTTATTTGCTATTGGCTGTAATATGACTTGAAAGGTCCCATCAAGGGGAGCAAAGAAAGACGTGTGAATGCATTTATAGATTAACCCTGATGTGACAAAAAGCAATATATCTCCTCCCTGTTATAGCCAGATAAGAAGTGGGATCCTTTCTTACAAGCACAGTGGGTTTTTCCCATTCCAATAATTGTGTTACTGACTTTAAGTGAAATCTAGCTCCTATTAGCAGGAAGCCCTGCATAATCCTCTCCCTCTGCTGTATCACATTTTTTTTTTGTCGTTGTTTTGTTTTGTTTTGTTTTTTTGCTGTGCTTCACACCACTGTTTTGCAAATCACAATGGAAAAATGATATATACCTAACCAAAGTATTTCACATTCCAAAACCTGCACTACTCCATGTGGGTAAATATAGGCCAGATAAACAGTTGGTAGCAAGGCCCCAGAACAGTTTCATTCCATCTGTTTTATTAGTGCAGCCATGTTTGGATTTTTGTTTTTGTTTTTGTTTTTAAGACAGCGTCTCACTCTCTATCTCTGGCTGGCCTGGAGCTCATTATGTAGAGCAGGCTGGCCTCAGACTCATAGAGATCCACTTGCTTCTGCCTCCCAAGTGCTGGACTTAAAGGTGTGTACTATTACACCAGGCTCATGCCTGTTTGTTTTTTTGTGGGTGCTGGGGATTCAAACACAGATCCTCATGCTTCTATAGCAAGTGCTTACTCATGGAGCCCCCCCCGCCCCCCAGCTCCCATTCTGAAGTTATAATTAGGTCTTTCTCTTCCCTGGATTTGGTAGTAAACAAAATCGGAGATTAGCCTCTGTAGTATGACTATTACTCTGAAAAACACAGCTACTTCTTCATCCAGCTCTGCAATTAAGCCCACATTGTGTATACTTGGAGTATTTGCTCTACATGTGACCAACAAAGGATTGTATTTTCAACCAGGGCCCAGCTCTGCCCTGGTTGTCCCACCATAGAACACTTCTAGATTCCTGTACTGCATGGTCCTATTAGTATGTGCTTAGCAATTACAACTGAAATGTAATATTATCTTAAGAAAAATACAAACAAAACGTTAAATGTGATGCAAAAATAATCAAGCTGTATACTTCAAAGCCATTAGCGTGGGCTAATGAGCACTGTCTATAACACCCCAGAAATACACCACCTATTAACACTGTCTTGAGAAATCAGACTCTGAAACTGTGAATGAATAGAGCAGCCAGCACTGTTCTGACCCAAACTTGCACATTTCTTCAGAAATAAAAAGTTAAACAACTGGAAAAAATTCTGAACTGTGGGAAAAAAGCTCTCATTTTCTCCTTATTTTCTCTCCGTTTAACATTTAAAAAAATGTGAAAAGACATTGTAGTGATTGGAATGACTAGAGATTTTGAACTAAATTAGTATTTTTCATCTTCAGTTGGCTGCCGAGGCAAGTTGTGGGGGAGACAACTGCCGCTGCTTGGTCATTTTCTGTATCTCAGGCACTGGCCATCGCAGATGCAAAACCTTTTGATGTAGGGCTTTATCCTCACTTTAGAGATGAGAAAGTTGAGGGTCACGGAGGTTAAGTAACTTGTTAAGGTCCTAACGTCCAAAAGTATTCAGAATCTCAAAAACACTTTGACCCTATGGGTATTTTTAAAGCTATTTGCCCAGCAGCCTATGGCCATAAGCCTAAATATTTCAAAATCATCAATGCACAGGAAGACAGAATCAGTAAAAGTCTTTTTAAATGCTCTCAAACTGCTACTAAAATCACTCTATACATGTGGACTTTCACTTTACTGATTCATCCATTTCTACCTAGACTAGTCTTATAATAGTGATCAAATCCCATCGTTCCTTTTGTCTGTACTAGAAAGAGACAGCTGAAGAGTTGGAAGGCTAATTCGACTGGTTAGTCCTATCATTTTCACATGGAAAAATAATTGCTTACAACTGAATTCTCCCTAGACTTCAACTCGCAGTAATTCAGGACAGAACAGCTCTCCTGTCCCAGTCTATCAAAGGGTGGGGGCATCTTGTCTCCTAACAGATAATTAAAGACAAGGCACTGCCTCTTGCTAGGATTTCTCTCCTTCTCTTTCACCTCTAAGAAAAGAAGAAACTTTAGTTTAAAGATTAGATTTTTTTTTCTTCCTTTTTTCTAAAGCTGGGTATACCAACTGGCATGGGCTGTATTAAAATCAGGAGAAAGCTCAATCAAAAAGCCTCTCGGAAGGCAGGCGTTCTTGTTAATATGCACCAACATGAAAGGCTTTCTTTTCATCCTATACAACTACAGTGTGTGTAAATTGCAGGGGGCTCATTGGCATAAATCTCCACTGCGACCTCTGAGGTAAACTGGATTTACATTACTTTCTGACAAGAATTAAATGAAGGCCTTGTGGATATATGAACAGCCTTCTAGGCTGCAACAGATGGGCATGAATGTGTTCCCTAGGAAAACTATCAGTGACATCTGTGTCCTCCAAATTCTGGTGGTCTCAGCCAATTAACGAGGGGGGGGGACGGGTTGAAGTGGGGAGGTGGGGGTTGGGAGGTCGTGGCACAGCCCCCAGCCAAAACCGAGGCAGAGTGTTTGTGTTTGGAGATGGGCTCAGGCTGGCCTGCAGCAGCCAGGATAGCAGTTCATTGTGACCATTCAAAAATGGGGAATGTGGCTTATAAGCTATTTGTATGCCACAGCGAGGATAATATGATTTTTCTCATTTGACCGGAGGAGATGGCTCTCTCTTGCAGCTGATATCATATTTCAGCACAATCTCTTTGAGAGTGTTTACTTTTGTCTCCTCCAAGGCAGTCTGATGGGGTAGCTGTTTGCCAGCTCCTGTGGTGCATTTACATGTCAGAAAGCAAGTGAACTATGAGACAAAGAGAGACCCTTCTCAGAAAGATGCTTCTTCAAACCTGACACCTTTTTGCCTCCAGTGTAGCATTTACTGATTTCACAAGGAAATCAAAATCAAGGTTTCATGGTTTAAATAAAGCGAAGAGAAATGACACCAGAGCCCTTTAATGGAAGGATTGATGAGTGACTGCTTGAGAATCCACAGAACTGTGAACACTGAACCCCACTGTCCCCTCATAGGTTAGTCTCCCTGCGTTTGATGAGCATGGATAAAGAACACCGGAGAAACCCAGACAGAGGCAGTGATTTCTTCTCAGCACCACTCCTCGTCTGCACTCTCTCAGTCCATGTCTGGAGCAGACAGGTCAGGAGATCACAACAGTGAACTGAAAGGATGAGAATGGAGGTAGGTTGGGCATTCACCTGTTCAGGATGAGCAGGAATTGATACAGGCCTAGTTGGTATTGCAAGTCCTGGGTCTTCTGGCCCCAACATTAATAACAGGACCTGGGAGCCCAAAATTCTGAAGTCTGAACTCTATTATATCATTTAATGACTCTGAGAAATGGGCAAGACACTGAGTTCTTTGTACCTCATTTTCTCATCAGTAAACCTGAGCTAACCATAGTATCTACTTAAAAAGGATGAATTGACATAGGGAACCAGCTTCTGGTGTTGCTGAGAGAGCCGTTTTCATCCTGGCTGTGTAACGTGGAGCACCGAAAGTCCAAGGTTACCATTACAAAGCTCTATGTCAGTTTTTGGAAACTAAAAAAACAAAACAAAACAAAAAACTCTGATTTTTCAAAAGAAGCAATTTTCATTACTTTTAGGAGTCTAACATCATGTTTTAAACATGTCTTAACATACTGGGGTGTAGCTCAGTAGCAGATTACTTGCCTGGCATATGAGGCCCTGGGTTTGATCCTCAGCACTGGGGAAAGAAATTACATATTTTCTTTAATGTATAAGAGTTTGAAATTATGGGGCTAGAGAGATGGCTCAGCAGTTAAGAGCACTGGCCGCTCTTCCAGAGGACCCAGGTTCTGTTCCCAGCACCCATATGGTGGCTAACACCTGTCCTTTAAGTCCAGTTCTAGAGGATCCAGTGCCCTCTTCTGGACTTCTGGAAAAACAGGAATGCATATGGTGCACTTACATACATGCAGGTAAAACACATATACTCATAGAAAATAAAAATAAATAAAATCTTTTTTTAAAGATTCTGAAATTATGACTTGCTAAAAATTAACTTATTAACATCAAAACTATCAGGACATTCTTAAATTGTAAGATGGATAGTCAAGAGGCAAAGGTTTAGAACTGAGTGATTGATTGGGATACTTTTAATGTAAGCTATTTATGCCTTTGTTTTAGTTGTTTAAAGCACAGTGATTTCATATAATCATTAAAAACAACAACAGCAAAAGGAAATTCAGAGAGGCAAGTCCTTCAAAAAGTGGACGTACCCTCCAAGCCAAAATGCTCTTCATCTTTTTCTATTATAAGTTGAAAACATACAGGAAAGTCTTATTTACTCTTTGTGTAGATAAGACGGTTCTGGCATTTTGTTTTATATATATATATATATATATATATATGTGATGTGTGTGTGTGGGTGTGTGTGTGTTGCTGGGTGTGATTGAACTTTTTTAAAGGAATGATACCATGAAACTTGTTTCTTAAACACTTCAGAATATTTCTCCTATGAATAATGACATTCGTTTTTATTTTTTTAAGATAAGGTTTCATTACATCGCCCAGCTGCCCTGGAACTCATGATTCAGACCTGTTCCTGCCTCCCATGCACTGCAGTTCACAGCAGTAGCATCACACCTGGCTTCTTGCATTTATTTATTTTATTTTTTTGTATCTTTGAGACAGGGTCCTCCTGATAGCCCCAGCTGCCCTGGAACTCACTCTATAGACCAGCTGGCCTGAACTCAAAAATCTGGCCTGCCTCTGCCTCCCAAGTGCTAGGATTAAAGGTGTGCATCACCATGCCTGTCTTAAAGACGAGTCTTAGCCACCATTGGTCGGAAATCGAACCTGGGTACCTCTGCAAGAGTATGGTGCTCTTAACTGATAAAGGCCATCTCTCCAGCCCCAGCTTCTTGCACTTTTAGAATATATTTTTGTTTAATTCTTTGAGAATTTCATATGGAAGTATTTTGATCAGTATCACACCCCAAGTCCTTCAACTCTTCTCAGATCTACATTTAAATAAATGTTCATATATATATATATATATATATATATATATATAGAGAGAGAGAGAGAGAGAGAGAGAGAGAGATTTTCATCCTGTTTCCTGCTTTGTATAGTCTTCCATTGATTCAATTATGAGAACTTAAGCAAGCCAAGCCTAGGGAAGACTGCTGCTAGAGGAAACTGAATTGTCCATCAACGAAGACGTCCTTCTGTGTTGGCACAATTGTTATGAACTGGCTGGCAAAGCTGTGGGCACAATAGGGAGGTGGAAACAACTATTGGCACAATTTCTGTAGAGAGTGGTTTCTTCCTTATTGAACTGCAATATCAAACATCGTCTTGTGTTATTCTCTTGGTACCAACATCATTGTATTGCACATTAAGCAGCAGAGAGGCTTTTGTCACACAGGGACTCAGAAGAGAAGCCCCATGGAACAAAAGCACCTGTTGTTTGGTTCTTGTATGACCTTAGAAGTGGCCAGTTGGCTGCAGCACCCCCACTCCTCTTGGGCTTTTCCCAACACTGCACCTCACACATCCTTATTGGACGTAAAAGGAGAATCATTGAGAAGATCAATAAATTTAAAGGCTCTTTAAGGAAAGACATAATGAATTTGGTACAGCACATATTTTTAGATCAAAGATGCCTTTGAAGTGACAAAGCCCTGATCTGTAAACCACAGAAGCACTTCCTTTCTTGCCTACACTGCTTGTTGTCAAATAAAATGGAAGTTAAGGAAATTATCTTTATCTGAAAATGGCCAAAAGAAGCCATCACCTAATGACAGACAGCCTTGTCACAAGCCACAATTGGGGAAATTGTCAGGATAATCTGTCCATGCAGCCCCAACACACAATCCCAGTCAGCTTACTGTGTGAAACAGCTAAGGCTTTGTCAGTGCAAACAGGGAATGGAGGGAACACTCCTTCATGAATATGCAACAGCATCTTTCCGTGTCCAGAGGCAAACCCTTCAAAACTTCGATATCAACACACATGCACACGCACATGCACACATGCACAAACACAAGCACACATCCCTCTTTCGACCAACAAAAACCAGGATAATCTAAGCTACTGAGTCAAGTGCAGAGAAATGATAGCAACTAATGAAAGCTCATGCCTCAGAAACTGAGCTAGGGGCATAGGGTTCCATGTGTTTGTTGGGTCTTTATTTCCCAGGCATGATAATCTTCAGGAGGCTTTCAATCTTTGAGGACCATGTGCATGGGTGCAAAGATGCTACGCATGTGACATGGTTTCAAGTCATAGCCTTACGGTGAATTCTCCTTTGCCATGTGAAACAGGTCCTGAAATCTGAATACTAAACTGAAAATAATTTTCATATCAACCAAGTGCATGGGCAGTTTTAAGAAACTGAGCAAATCTCAAATTTGAAATATCAGAAATACTATCTGGGAAGACATGGGGAAGATCTAGCATCTTCCAACACTGAGCAGGACGCTCTGCAGGCAACATGGAAAAGTCACAAAAAGAAATTTTAGAGTGAAAATGGAGGAGAATATAGTTTTATTAGCCCTTTGTAATCCAATTAACAGTGCTTATTTTTAAAAGAAATATTATATATGTACATATACATAATTTTCTACAAAAACTATTTCACTCCTGGGTGTAGATAGACCTAGTAAAATATTTTTGAATGACCATCACTAAGCTTTGATTTTCTATTTATACTGGAGTTTAATTTAGTTTAAATGTGTATGCATATATTTAAGTTCATTTATTATCAAGCAGACTCATAAGGTAGAAAAAGTGTAAGGCTGTTCTTACTAGTTCTTCTGATATGATAAAGTTTGGTTTCCCACTGTGCAAGGGACAAAGCTGACTTTTAAGGGTTTTGGATATTACGCAATGTTTGCTGTAGACATTAACATTTCATTAGCATATTCAGCTCTACACGAAATCCAGCTTTGAATGCTCCCAGCACGCTGAGCTAATCCTCTTTAAAGAGCTACAGGCGATATTACATGTGGCCACAACAGCAGCCCAGCCATCGCTGCTTCACTTTGAAGACCATGAACAGAGTTCTCTTGTGCTGTCTGTACCACCCTCGTAAACCACTGCTTTCTGTGCTGTGAAATCCTTCTCTCTGAATCAAGGAGAATTATGAGGCCCAAGCCCACGTCGCACTCTGAAAGCTGCGCTGCACTTGAAGGGGTGAGATTACCCTGCTTCACTTTTTCCTGAGTGTCATCCATACTCTTTTCAACTAAGATTAAAATTAACCAGATCCAAGTATTTTGGGTCCTTTGATTAGGATCAAGTGCTAAGCACATCTTCTGAGGAGGGAGCCTGCTCCTGAACAAGCAGGAGAGGGTGACTCAGTGATGTCACGGGACTTTTTCCTGTACTCTCATTTTTTAGAGATAGCATTAAACTTCTACTTGCACTCATTTGTAGGTAGCTCATTTTCCCAAAGACAACTGAACTGACGGCATCCAGCTAAGCAACAGATAAACTAATGCGGGGATCTAATGCCAAAAAATGGAGCAAATTAGAGACTGCACAAGACTGCAGAAAATGCATGATTTTTTTTTTTTTTTAGTAAAAAACAAAGGAAAAGAGCCAGTGAGATGGCTTTGCAGGTAAAGATACTTCACTGCCACACCTGAGAGCCTGAGTTTGATGCCCAAAACCTACAGGAGGGAAGGTTCCTCATGGTTTAAGTGCATACACACACACATACACACACACACACACACACACACTCATGCACACACACATATATACATATACATATACTCACACATACAAACATATACTCAAACACATACACACATACAAATATACATGTATACACACATTTGGACACACAGTTACAGATATACTCACACATATACATATACTTGTGTACACACATACATACAAAATACATACACTTACACACACATATACCCATTCACACACATACACACATACAGATATATACACAAACATACACATGTGCAAACATATACAAATAGTCTCACACATGCAAATGCATACACACAATAAATTTAAAAGACAAGGGAAGAGGTGAAACCCTTTATTCTGGCGATTCCAGTTTAATACTATTTAGACTGTTTAAAAATGAGAAAGTTGAGGCTGGAGAGATGGCTCAGCGGTTAAGAGCACTGACTGCTCTTGCAGAAGACCCAGGTTCAATTCCCAGCACTCACATAGTGGCTAAGAACCATCTTGGGCTAGGTGTGGTGGTGCACACCTTTGATCGCAGCAGAGGCAGGTGGATCTCTGAGTTCAAGACCAGCCTGGTCTACATAGCAAGTTCAAGGCCAGCCTGGTCTACATAGCGAGCTCCAGGCCAGCAGGGACTAAAAGGAGACCATGTCTCAAAAAAACAAAACAAAACAAAACAAAACAAAAAACAAGAAAGTTCTGGGTCAGGTGCGGTGGCACATGCCTTTAATCCCAGCCTTTGGGAGACAGAGTCAGGTGAATCTCTGTGAGATCAAGACTAGCCTGGTCTACTTAGCAAGTTCCAGACCAACTGGGGCTACAGGGAGACCCTGTCTCAAAAAGACCCCCCCAAAAGAAAGTTCTATATCAGAAACAGGGGTGGTTGTTCTTTCCTTGTTTTGTAATAACTAACTTATAAATATATAATTAGTGATAAATTATTGGTTTGTAATTTTGAAAATAACTGTTATGTAAAAATTGGCACCAAAGGAATCAGTTGTGCGGGCTAAATGATCTTCCTTAAAACCCACCCAGTAATTTCTCCTGATTTCAAACCAATAAACCTGTTGATTTTCATGCCACATGATGTATTTCTTTTTGTTTGCTTGTGAACCCCAAACCTCATCATATCATCTGTTTGGAAACTCAGACCTCCATTTGTGCTCAGCTCTAGTGTCCCTTACTTAGATGATCTTATATGAAACTCAGACCTCCACTTGTGCTCAGCTCTAGTGTCCCTTACTTAGATAATCTTATATGAAACTCAGACCTCCACTTGTGCTCAGCTCTAGTGTCCCTTACTTAGATGATCTTATATGAAACGTCTACCCAGTCCCATCCTTCTTCCCTTGGCTCAGTAGTTCTAAATACATTTGTGTCTTTCAATGTGGGGAATTTCAAATATTTTTGAAAATGTGTGCACTTAACGTACATTTTTCAGTAGTATTCTTTATTTAATTTGGTCATTTGCTTTACAAGCAGGTGCTAGGAAGCTCCGGGGAAAGCAGTTGGGTTGGGGATTACAGACTCAGGGCCAAACAGACACTTTTACCCTGCTCTGCTATGGGGACCCTGAAGCAGGTGATCAGTTAGAACTGTTTCTGATCCTTGAGGCCACTTTGCAGTTTCAGAAATGCACCAAAAGCTCTGTCTTGTCTATGTGCCACCGAGGCTTCCATGCTGAGCTGAAGTCCCATTGTACTCCCTGCTGTAGTTCTGTGACAGGTCCACACACTAGCAAGCCACTCTGCTTACTGGGGTCCCCTCCTGAGTCTGAGCTACTCCCCAAGTTATCGCTGTATCTTCTCCAAGGACCATCCTGTGCTCTCACAATCCTCCTGGGTGGTCTGTATATCAACTTCCTCTCACGCACTAGGTAAGAAATGAAGAGAGCTGAGTGTCTATTCAAGACAGGGGTAAGAAATGAAGAGAGCTGAGTATTCAAGACAGTTTACTCAAAACATGGCCTTCATGGGGCTGGAAGATGTCTCAGTGGTTACAACCACTGGTTGCTCTACCAGAGAACCTGGGTTTGGTTCCCAGCACCCACACAGCAGCTCACAACCATCCATAACTCCAGTTCCAGAGGATCCAAGATCCTCTTCTGGCCTCTTCAGACACTGATACATCTACATACATGCAGGCAAAATGCTCATACACACAAAATAATAATAAATCAGAAAATTTAAATAGCCTTCCTGGGAATACAATGTTGAGTATGGTCATATTTAAGAATTTAAAAATGAGCCGGGCGTGGTGGTGCACACCTTTAGTCCTAGCACTTGGGAGGCAGAGGCAGGTGGATCTCTGTGAGTTCAAGGCTAGCCTGGTCTACAGAGAGAATTCCAGGACAGTTGGAGCTATAGGGAGACCTTGTCCCAAAAAGACCAAAAAATTTTGTAATATCTTTAATAAATTATACTAAGTATACATAGTAAATCTAAGTATATCATCAAAGCTGATAAATATTTAGTAAACAGTTCTTCAAAAGAAAATTAAGCACCTGGTTTGTGGTATTTGCCTGTCTCTGTGATGTAAAGATCTTGCTGTGGTGGGTGTCATTGCTCTCAGTGTGATCAACAGAAACTGGGCTGGGAAGAATACACAGCAGCCTGCTGTGCCACAACAGCCCAGTCAGAAACAGCAGACATGCCCACTGCAACAACTGAGAAATAGCTCAGCTTCTTTTTTTGAATGGTTTATTTAGTTTTAGGTTTATATACTAAATTTTAATGATGACTGTGTTTAACAAATGGCTCACAAAATTCCTGTAAGTGAGAGAAGTTGGTTCTTATGAACTAACAAAGAAAAACCCGAGCATGATGACTGTGTTTAACAAATGGCTCAAAAAATTCCTGGAAGGGAGAGAAGTTGGTTCTTATGAACTAACAAAGAAAAACCCGAGCATGAAACTGGGAGGATCCATAAAAGTGCTGTAACACAGGCTGGAGAGATGGCTCAGCGGTTAAGAGCACCAACTGCTCTTGCAGAGGACCTGGGTTCAATTCCCAGCACCCACATGGCAGCTAAGAACCGTCTTTAACTCCAGTTCCAGGAGAATCCAACACCCTCTTCTGACCTCCACGGCATTGCACGACACAGGTGCACCAACCAACATGCAGACAGTACGCTCATACACATAAAAAATAATAAATTAACTAATTAAAAAAAAGTGCTGTCACCCACTGCCAGGAATGGACCCCCTCTTTTGAAGTTGTTAACCAGTGTCCCTAGACCCTCAAACAATACTGGTCATTGCCCCTGTTCCTGGTTCCCCACCAGAGAATACTATTGCTGAAGACACTAAATATATGAGCCTGCAGAACAAGCAAGGAGAACTCAGCTGACACTGACTTCAGAGCCTCATCTCTAGGCTAGCATTCAGAGTGCTGGAAGGTGCTATGCATGGTACTGGAAGAGAAAGTTAACTATTAACCTTACCTAGTTGTGAATCCTGTAAGCCACCATGACAACTAGCTTCGAAAGATAGGCCCACCAGTGCAATGGTGGCAGGAATGTTATGGGAGTAACCACCCACTTTCTAATTGGATTTAAGGTTGGCTGCATAGGATAGAGCCTATTTCTGACATTGATATCAGGTCTAGAAGACTGAAGCTAGAAAAGACACAAACCATGGGGGGGAGCTCGATATTATTTTTCTGCTAAATAGATATGGTATTAAACTAATGCCTAATGACTTATTGTTATACCTATACATTAACGCATCTTTCAACTCTCACCAAGAAATTCCCATAGGCAGCAGATGGCAATTAACACAGAGAACCACAACTGGGCAGTGTACAGCGAATAAGAGGCTTCAGACTGCTTATCCCTGAATAGGCTACCTGTTGCATCACAACTTCTGCATCCCAAGGCTCAGGGATCATTGTGGAAGAGCAGGAAGAAAGATTCTAAGGCCAGGGGTGGTGGATGACCACTCGGAAACAGTTTTCCAGACAGCTGGTCAGTTACTTATATGAATTCACAACAATGGTGACAGCATGCACTAGTCCCACCTAAGGTCAAGCCAGAGAAAATCCCAGCATAAACATGGGGGTGGGTAGGTAAGAAACCCCACCCTGATGAACGATTAGCAACCAATGGGTGCTGGGAAGGGAAGAGTCAGTCCCTTTTTTTTTTTTTTAATTTTTTTTTATTAATTTTATTTCTGTATGTGTATGAATGTACTGTCTGCATGCAAGTCTGTGCACCCGTGTCGTGCAATGCCGCAGAGGTCAGAAGAGGGTCCTGGATTCCCTTGGAACTGGAGCTCTCCTGGAATTGGAGTTTCAGACGGTTCTCGGCCGCCATGTGGGTGCTGGGGATCGAACCCGGGTCCTCTGCAAGAACGGTCGGCGCTCTTAACCGCTAGGCCATCTCTCCAGCCCCGAGTCAGTCCCTTTTTAAGGGCAAGACTCTTGGTAGGTTGACCAAGGCTCCGGGGGATGGACCCACACTGAAGGACACCTGGGGAACAAATTTGACTGTCTCTCTCTCTCTCTCTCTCTCTCTCTCTCTCTCTCTCTCTCTCTGTCTCTCTCTCTCTCCTTCTCTCTCTTTCTCTCCCTGTGTATTAGAGTGCATGAAATCGGGTGGGAGGTATAGATAGGGGAAGGCTGGGAGGTACAGATAGATAGGGGAAGGGAACTAAATACAATCAAAATGTATGAAATCTGCCAGCTGTGGTGGTGCATACCTTTAATCCCAGCACTCGGGAGGCAGAGGCAGGTGGATCTCAGGGAGTTCAAAGCCAGCCTGATCTACAGAGCAAGCTCCAGGCCAGCTGAGACTAAAGGGAGACCCTGACTCAAAAATACAAAAAAAAAAGTATGAAATCTGAAAAATAATACAAATAAAAAATAAACAATAAAATAAAAAATAGGGCTTTGAAAAGATGAATGTGTAGTAGTGAGTTACATTTTGTTTCATCAAGTTTTGTGCATTGTATTACAGAAATTTAAATGAAATCAAACATGGTGGCACGTGTCTGTATGTCCACCACTTAGGAGCTGGAGGCAGGGGGATCAGGAATTGAAAGTCATCCTTGGCTACAAAGGAGTTCAAGGCCAGCCTGGGCTACAGGAGAACCTGTCTCCCAAAAGACAAAAAAATAAAATTTGGCAAGGATGGGGAGAAAAGGGAGCCTTGCTTTCCGTTGGTATCAATGTGAAATGGGAGCAGGTGTGAAGGTGCAGACCTTTAATCCCAGTGCTCAGAAGACAGAGGCAGAAGCAGGCAGATCTCTTTGAGATCAAGACTAACCTGGTCTACATAGTGAGTTCCAGGCCAGCTGTAGCTACAGGGAGACCATGTCTCAAGAGGACCTGGGTTTGAGCCCCAGCACCTACATTACGGCTAGCAAGTCCCTGTAACTCCAGTTCCATGGAATCTGACACTCTCTTCTGGCCTTTGTGGGCATTGCCTGACACAGTGCATCTACATACATGCAGGCAATGCACTTATTCACATGAAATAAAAGTAAAATCTTTTAAGAAAGAAATGTGAAATGGTACAAGCTCTTGGAAAACAGTTTTTCAGTTTATTAAAAATTAAATATCTTGCCATAAAATATCACTCCTGGGGCTGGAAAGTTGGCTCAGTGGTTAAAAACACTGTCTGCTCTTGCAGAGGACCCATGTTTGATTCGCAGCACCACTCGGTGGCTTACAATGGTCATTACCTCCAGTTCCAGAGATCTGACACCCTCTTCTGACCTCTGTGGACACTGAATGACACGGGTTCACTTACACATATGTAGCAATACACTCATACACACAAAATAAAAATAATAAAATATTTTTGCCTATTGTGGTGGCACAGGCCTTTAATGCTAGCATTTGGGAGGCAGTGGCAGGTGGACCTCTGTGAGTTCAAGGCCAGCCTGATCTACATTGTGAGTTCCAGGACCTGCTCAAAAAACAAAGGAAAAAAATTTTTTTTGGTCTTTTCAAGAAAGGGTCTCCCTGTTGCCCCAGCTGTCCTGGAACTCACTCTGTAGACCAGGCTGGCCTTGAACTCACAAAGATCCGCCTGCCTCTGCCTCCCAAGTGCTAGGATTAAAGGCGTGAGCCACCACACCCGGAAGGAATTTTTTTTTTAAAGAAAAAAAATCACTCCTGAATATTTACCCAACAAAAATGAAAATGTGTGCAATATAAAGTCCTTCAGACCTGTTCAAAATAAGTAAAAACTAGGACTATCCCAATTGTCTGTTAGCTGACAATGGCTAAGCAAAATGTGGAGAACCACCCATACAATGGAAAATGCCCCAGGCATTAAAAGGAACTTGCTACGAAATAGATGGACCTCTGGAACTCACTAATCGAAGCCGGAGAAAGAGTGTTTGGATTTCTTCGAGGCCTGCCACGATGAACCTGTTCTTGGCGGAAAGCAAAAGCCAAGGCCTCTCCACCCGACCCGAGTTCATGGGCAGGGTGGGAAAGCAGGGCAGAAGCCACTGACAGAATTCCGGATTGGTTACAGAGCTAGTGAAGTACAAGGATTAAGTCAGAATGATGAGCGAGGGTCCTGCCAAGAACGCGGTCAAACAGAAAACCCTGCAGGTTGTAAAGCAAAAGCTAATGTCTGAACAGCAGCAATTCAACCCTGCCCAACAGTCCTTTAAACCGGAACAAGCCAGTCACTCCATCCAGCCACTGAAGAAACCAAGACTTCGGTTGATGGAAGGAAAAGAAATCACGGTCGAAGCCATGAAACTCGAGGTAAAGGAAATGAAGGCGAACATCAAGCACGACTGAGGGGCTACAAGACCAGCTGGAAGACATGATGGAAAATCCAAATGAAATCCCAGAAGCCCTGGCACCCCATTGGATGAAGAGGATCATAGCAGAGCTGGATGCGCTGGGTGGAGAGCTTCCGGCTGATGAAGGGAGCTCTTACTTGGCACCTGCCGCTGCAGAAGATGCTCCTACCCACACCAAACCAAGGCTGGAGGCCTGACTGTGCATGATCCTGTTTCAGAGACCAGAAGCATGCCAGGGCATCATGAAAAATAAATGAGCATTCTGGGACTAGGAAATATCTCCACATCTGCCAACCAGATTTAGATTTCTTTCCTCTCTTTGAAGGAAAAGTTAATTTACACTTGCTCCTTTATTTTTATTTTTCCATTAAAAATCTCATTGCTTGAGGAAGATATACTATAGTTTGATCCTTTTTCTCTTAGGAAAGACCAACTCTGTATGTCTTTTCAGTCATTGAAAATAATTTGAAATAAAACCAAAGAGACAAGAATCTTTTGTGTGTGTGTGTGTGTGTGTGTGTGTGTGTGTGTGTTTGAGACAAGGTCTCCCTGTAGCCACAGCTGGCCTTGAACTCACTCTGTAGACCAGGCTGGCCTTGAACTCACAGAGATCTGCCTGCCTCTGCCTCCCGAGTGCTGGGATTAAAGGCATGTGCCACCATGTCCGGTATGAATTGATGTTTTGGTTCCATGGTTCCCTTAGTATTATAGCCTGACTTTTAGTAAATAATGAATATTTTTGTGAATTCAAGGCCAGCCAGGTCTACAGAGTGAGTTCCAGGACAGCTGGGGCTACAGGGAGACCCTGTCTGGAAAAGACCAAAAAATAAAATAAAATAAAATAAAATAAATAAAATAATGAATATTTCTTGGTATTTGATGTATAGGACATTTGTTTATAGCCAATGAATATTTTTCAAAAGGATATAATTTTAATATCACTTCAGCCTAAAGCCTGAAGTAAAGAAACCAAAAGCATGGTAGTGCATGCCTTTAATCCCAACACTCGGGCGGCAAAGGGAATCCTTGTGAGTTCAAGGCCAGCCTGGTCTACATAGTGAGTTCAAGGCCAGCTGGAGCTACAGTAGCACTGTGATGTAGAGAAAAGAGCAAAGAATAATCCGAGTGTGGATCTACCATCTGCCAACTACTGTTTCTTATTAATAAAACTGTGCTTACCTCACAAGGCTTTCATGAGAGCAACTGACTCTTGTCATATCTACTTGTTAACTTCCTCTCCTATGAGGGAGTAAGAATAAAAAATAAAAACTTTTCTTGTCAAGTACCTACATTGATGCTTATAGCAAGTTCATCTGCTGCCTGATTTCAGTCTTTAACAATCTTCTCTGTGACCCTTAATCTATATGGGATTCAGTATAGAAACAAGGCATGCCTGTGAGGGACCATCTCGAGTAGGTTAACTGAGGCAGGAGGACTGTGCCATCATTCCTGGGCTGGGGTCCTGGACTGAATAAAAAAGAGAACGTGAACTCAACACAAGCATTCATCTCCCTCTGCTGCCTGGGTCTCGATGCAGTGTGACCAGTGGGCTCAAGCTCTGGCTACCATGACTTCCTTGGAGGGCTGTATACCTGCCAATGTTGACCCAAAATAAACCCTTCTTTCCCTAATAATAATACAAGCCAGAAGAAGAAGGCATATTTTATAATATCTTCAAAAATTTTTTAAGAAAAGGCAAATTAATAGAAATTGAAAGTAAATTAATGAGGGCTGGGGGTGGGAACAAGATTTAAATGTAGATGGAAATAAAAGTACTGTATTAGGTAAAGTGTTCTAAAACTGGATTTGGGGGGAAATATGATAAATTTACTGGAAAAATGTAATTATATACTGAGTGTTGGTAAATTGCATAGTATGTCAATTATACTTCAAGGAAAATGTCAAAAATTACTATCAGCTATGTGTCATTGAGAATTTTGGCCATCCCTATTTGTAAGAGTCAAATGAGACTCAATGAGATTGAGTATCTGTCAAATGTTAAAGATTTTTATTAAAAATTTTAGTATTCCGGGTGTGGTGGTGCACGCCTTTAATCCCAGCACTCGGGAGGCAGAGGCAGGCAGATCTCTGTGAGTTCAAGGCCAACCTGGTCTACATAGTGAGCTCCAGGACAGCTGGGGCTACAGGGAGACCCTGTCTCAAAAAGACCAAAAAAAAAAAAGATTTTTATTAAAAATTTTAGTATATTTACTATGTGTATGAGAGGGAGGGAGGTGGGGGGGAGAGAGAGCGAGCGAGCTAGTTCAGGTACACACCACAGCAAGCATGTAGAGGTCAGAGGACAACTTTTGGAAATCAGCCTTCTCTTTCTAGTATGAGTTCCAGGATCGAACTGAAATTGTCAAGCTTTTGTGGCAATTAACTTACCCACCGAGCCATATTGGCAGCCTAAAATTTTTTTATATACCATTGGAATTCATAGCCTTCAAATGCAGTTTCTGCCTGTCTGATTCAACTGACTGCCACCTATCTGAGTCT
Source organism: Rhizomys pruinosus (assembly GCA_009823505.1). Classification (NCBI taxonomy): domain Eukaryota; kingdom Metazoa; phylum Chordata; class Mammalia; order Rodentia; family Spalacidae; genus Rhizomys; species Rhizomys pruinosus. The sequence continues at coordinate 1,516,701 of VZQC01004283.1, read as the reverse complement.
CATTTTATCTACTCTATTACTGAGTTTACTTTGCATTGTCCAAAGTAGTTCCTTATCTGAATCCACTGAGTGTGGTTGCTCATGGTTGCTTTAATGCTGGGGGTCATTGTGCTGAAGAGGGACAAACAGAAACCTAGACTTTTGGCTCATTCCTATATTTATTCATTCATTCAGTTCAGTATTCAGCAAATATCTATTGGCCAGCTAATATGTACCAGGCACTATTCTACATATTATAGATACAGTGGTAGACAAAGTGGATACAATAATTTTGAGAGGTAGATTCAAATCAAAAGGACATGAATTTTGTTGTTTAATTGGTTTTGTGTTTACTTCTTAATTTTTCCAAAATGAAAAAATTCATAGAAAAATGCTTATAAACACGACTCACTTCTTTAACCATGCAGATTACATAAGGATCCCAAGAGCTACTGTCTTTAACTCCAGTTCCAGGGGAATCCGATGCCCTCTTCTGACCTCCACAGCATTGCATGACATAGGTGCACCAACCTACATGCAGACAGTACACTCATACACATAAAAAATACATAAATTAAAAAAAATAAAAAACGTTATACCCTACAATATACACTATCTTAATAATATATACTTGCCAAAATTGACAGTGGTCTTCAAAATGCTTTATTTATTGGCAGTCTAGCCCAGGAGCTTCTCTACTGGATATCTGTGGGATGTACATGTAAGTGGGGCACAAAAGGAAATATATATATATATATATATATTAAACTAAATAAAATACCAATTTTGTTTATTGNTCCCAAGTCTTTTTGTTTATTGTTTAAAAATAAAACAATGGGGCTGGAGAGATGGCTTGGTGGTTAAGAGCACTGACTGTTCTTGTGGAGGACCAGGATTCATATCCCTGGACCCACATGACAGCTAAAACTGTCCATAACTCCACTTCTAGAGGATCTAACACCCTCTTCTGAAGTCTCTGGGCATTGCGGGACACACACAGGTGCACTTACATATGCAGGCAATACACTCATATACATAAAATAAAAATAAATAAAATATTATAATAAATAAACCAAACAAATAAAAAATAAATAAAAATAAAATAAATAGCTGGGCATGGTGGTGCACACCATTAATCCAAGCTGTCGAGAGGCAGAGGCAGGTGTTTCTCTGTGAGTTTGAAGCTAGCCTGATTTACAAATTGAGATCCTGTCTCAAACAAAACAAAAACTGAAAGTTAAATAAACTAGCTGGGTATGGTGGCACACACCTTTAATTCCAGCACTCAGGAGGTAGAAGCAGGCAGGTATCTGTGAGTTCAAGGCCACCCTGGTCTGCAAAGTGAGTTCTAGGCCAGCTGGAACTGGCTACAGGGAGACCCTGTCTCAAAAAGACCAAGGGGAAAAAAAGTAAAATAAACAAAAACAAGCCAGTATATAACATTTACTGTACATACCTGTACACATAAAAAGACGACACGGGAAAAGAGAACTCAAGAATGATGACATCAGCACTTGGCCCTGTGGGACCGAGTTCCCAAAGTATCGGGAGAGTCTGAACAAGCTGCATTCAGAGGAGGCCCGAACAACAAGAACTATGAGGTTTTTTTCTTTGTTTATACCGGCAGAAACTTGTGGAAGATATGTGAAGATGGCAAGGGAGGAAGAGCGCACAGCTCCTTAGGTCAAGCTCTGTAATGCCAGCTCATTTCCCAGAGCGTCTGCATTGATTACACTAGTTTGTAGGAAGCGGTGGTGTTCTAGTTTCTTTTCCTGTTGCCATGATAAAATAACTTCATAAAAGCAACTTAAAGGAGAAAGGGTTTATTTGGCCTCACAGTTCAATACATAATTAATCGTGGTGTGAGAGTGAAAGCGACAAGATCTGGAAGCAGCTGGTAACGCTGTAACGCCGGTCAAGAAGCGAAGCACTGAAGGCACGCTATGCTCAGCTCACTCTCTCCATTTCAAATAGTTGGGATCCCATGCCCAAGGCCCACAATTAAGATGCCCCTTCCTACATGAAATGTAATCAAGATAATCCGACACACACGTGCCCAGAGGCGCACCCCCCAGGTGATTCTAGACTGTTACATTGATTAATAAATATCACAGGTTGCCATGAAAATTCATTCAATATAATGTTGAAGGACACACATACACACACACACATCCGCACGGGATAGGATATGGGAACGGACTTCTCACAGTGATCTGCTCATTCCAGCCTTCACCAATCCACTCCAGTACCATTCCTCATGCCACCACCATCACTATAAAGAAAACCTGCAACTGGGATTTTTGTTGATGCTGTTTTGAGACAGGGTTTCTCTCTAGCCTCTGCTGGTCCAGACCTGGCTATGTAGACCTGGCTGGCCTCCACCTCACAGAGATCCACCTGCCTCTGCCTCTGCCTCCCATGTGCTGGAACAAAGGCACACACCACCATGCCCAGCCCCTACAGCTGGGATTTTTAATATGGGGATGAAATAAATGATGCTGCTATTGCAATGTGCCACAGTATAGACTTACTGTCTTTGAAACTGAGAGACTATCCCAGAGGTGGATGCCAAAAGGAAGCCAGAGGCATCATGGGCATGACCATGCAGTGGTCAAGCCAGGTCAGTAATCAGAACTGATTGACCTGCAGGGATATGGGCAGCCCACTAAGATCCTACTCGGACTACATAAAGGAAATTCCTGGTCCTGGCAAATAGAAGTGTGAACACTGAACTGTAGACCCTGGGAACCCTGGAAGAAGTAACGGGGATTGGTCTGCACTAATTTTCTAGGTTAAATATGAAGTGGAGAAAGCAAAATATTGAGATCTATTAAATATTACTGGAATCATTTCTACATTGCAGTTACTTTTAAGTATTAAAGACTTAAGGGAGAGCTGGGGGTAGAGCTCAGTGATAAAGCACTGGCATCTCATGTACAGGCCCCAGCACCACAAGAAGGAAGCCAAAGAAATGGTTATTGCTCTTAATTAAGGGAGTTGGTTAGTAAATGGAGTTGGGGATCAAATATACCTCAAATGGTCATTGTATGTCCCAGTCCTGTGAGTAGAACTAGAGAAAGCCATTTCAGCAACTGGGAGAAACTCCACATTGGCTTCCTGACAATTCTGTGTCATAATTTAGTATCCGAGGGCCTTTATCCTCTCCCTATTCCATAGGACATCTCTACAGTCATGTCACTGATAACAATAAGCTAACCAATGTGTTAAGCCCAAAGTGTCAAATACAGAGGACGCTTTGGTGAAGAATGTTGTTTGGGTAAGAGAGAAACCCCTTGAAATTGCAAAAACTAATTTGCTTGATGGTTATGGGAATCTAGAGATCTGAGATACATTGTGTAAGATAATTTGCTATACCTTCTGCCTGGTTTCAGGAAGAAATAGCACAAACTTTTGGTGAGTTTTTGGTAAAATAATATAGTCTAGAGAGTATCACAGAGCTGTTGCTTTCCCCCACTTTTTGAATAAACTACAAGGTTTCTCTATATTTAAGGAAGGCCCCAGAGAAAGAATATTACTCAGTCTGTTCAGTTCAAAGAATATACCACCTAGGTTTTGTGAGCAAGGAAATAAAATGTACACAGTATTTGATCAGGACATTGTATTGAGCAAACAAAATGCTGAAATAAGGAAACCATAGTACAGCCCTAGAAGTCAGAATAGAACCTTATCTCTTTGGCAAATAACTATTTTCCTTAAGACACTTCTCTTGGTGTTCAAGTGTCGGGTGCTCCTGTTGGTGTCCTGGTTGGTTCTGGACATGGGGAATTGACTGGTTGTACATGATCACTGGGAAGACCCTCTGAAGAATTGATACTTGATGGATGTCTTCACTTTGGGTTGTGCACACAGCTCGGCACCATCCCACCAAGTGGCAAATACAAGATGAGACTGAAGCAAGTACAGGATAGTTTCTTAGAAAACTGGCTCAAGTGCGGGCATGGTGGCACATGCCTTTAACCCAGCACTCGGGAGGCAGAGGCAGTCGAATCTCTACGGAGGGAGTTCCAGGCCAGCTGGGGCTACAGGGAGACCCTGTCTCAAAAACACACACACACACACACATACACAAAAAACCCAAACAAACAAACAAACAGAAAAATGGCACAAATTCCCATGGCAAGTAATTTTGTGGTAATATCACCTCTGCCAACATATACAGACACAGCCTCCTAGAGGTTGCTCTCTGGTCAAGGAAGAAAAAAAATCTAGCTGATCTCCTGATGATTATGAATAAACTATGCTCCATAAATAAATCAGTGCAGCATGAAGGCTCTATCTGCCATGGCCATGAAGGATAAGTGGGGGCTGCCTTCCTAGCCAACAGAATGTTGATCAGTTAATCTACTTGTATGTTTCCCCATAGTGCTGATTTACATACAGAACCCAAGTTTGGGTGGTAAGACAAAGAAACTGGAGGGAATGAGATTTAAAGATAAATGACAAAAAGTCTAGGGTGGAGATGCTCACAAGGACCTCCCAGGGGTCTCTGTGAGGATACTTTTCCCATGGAAAATACGCAGAAAATACCCTCGATGACAAGATGAGGAAGAAGCCAGTACTGCAAATGTTTCCCTCTTTCCTCAGCCCCACTGGAATTCCTCAGTGGATTGAAGAACAAAATCACTATGTTGACAGATGGAAATCATGCATTAGTTCAACCACAAGAACTTCCCTTACCAAAACAGATATGTCCTCGTTAACTACTGAGTACTCAGAATGGAGGAACTTAGCATGCTCAGTTGTCCATACAGCTGCAAACCCAGGGTTATCATATATTACTCTTGGCCCTGATGCTATAGGCCATTTCCCATAAGATATGGCATTGTTTTACCAAGGGACCAAACGCTTGAGGCCAGGAATCAAGGGGTAGTAGGAGTAGAACCTTTCTATTCCTTGGTGGGAATACTAAGCATTGTAGCTCTTTTATTTGGGGGTGGGGGGGTACTGAAGCTTCGCCTCAGAACCTTGTGTTCTGGGCAAGCATTCCACCACTGTTAACCTTTCATCCCTAGATTATAATAAATCCAACCTCATAATTAGGTGTAAAAATATGAACTGTTGCCAGTGTTTACACTTTCATGTTTGTGCAATAGTGTGTAAGTCCATACACAAGTTCATTTTTTCCTTTCCCTGATGTCTGTTGTCTCATATGGGATATGACTATAATTTATCTCAAAATGGCACATATTTTGCATTCACAAAACTGTTACCAAATGTCTTCTTAGTTCTCTTATTTAAGTATGCTGTAGTAATTCTTCCTGGAAATAAGTCCAAAGAATAAGTAAGTGTGCACTGTGGATGAACTGACACACTTTCTTGGCAGACTGCTAAGAAGTGCATGCTCCAGCGTGCTTCTGTTTGACTAGGTTGTCAGAGAGTTCAGAGCTTCCAGGCAGCCCTGATGTACTGATTCATTCCCTCCATGTCCCAGGACATTCATTTCTTCCTAAAGCTTATTTGTCCTCATGTGTATGCATGTATGGTTTTCAGGCACACATGTATATAAATGCCAATCAACCTGCACCTTATTTATCAAGGCAGAGTCTCTCACTTGAACACAGAGCTCACCAATAAAGCTAGTCTGCCTAGTCAGCTTCTCCAAGGATCCCTTATCTTGGCCCTCTAAACACTAGAATTACAGCCAGGCTGTCATGCTCACTTAACATTTATGTAGGTTCTAGGTATCCAAAAACTAGTCCTCATACTTGTGCAATAAACACTTTAACCACTGAGACACCCCCTCTCATCCTATCCTTTAATTTCTCCTCCACTGGCTTATGTTCATTTAAGTAATGCATGTAATCTCAATAGCTTTTTATCGATACTTAAGTAAATACATAAGTAAATAAACTCTGCTTTAGTGAGGCTTAGCCACTCGACCACTCGCACACTGTGTGAGTCTTTATAGGGTACTTGCCATGGGTAGACATGGCAGTCATGCGACTCATCACTGATCATGTCTTGTGGGGAAATCAATGTGTGGGTGACATTTATAGCTTGGGATAAATGACTGAGCTTCCATACCATGGAAGCCCAGAGATATCCCTTTACCTGACTCACAAGTTGGATACAGTGACCCTGATTAGTAATACAGTAAAGGCTTACCAATCTACCACGCTGGGTAGTTACTCTGCTTTCCCAGCTGAGGGATCAAAAATCCTATCTCACCACTGCATGAACATGCACAGTTTTAGAAAGTCACGTTGATTTTCCCCACCAGCCCACAGATATTGTCTTTGTGGCCTGGGATGGTAAAACTATTACTCCATGGTACAATTTTAAAGAGGAAAATACCATGTTTCAAGTAAAACAAACAGGTTATAGGAAAACATTAAAGAGATCTTTAGGAGTCCTGAATGCCCAGCAGAGCACTCTGAACATGTCCATCAGCCGGTGAAATGATGTCAGTAATGGATGGTAATTGATTTCTAAAGGGTTACAGTGGGGAATAGGAAGAACACTCAACAGTGGCCACAAACAAGCATGGGCACATATAATTATCTGGATTAAAAAGTGTGGACACTTTGCACACATAGAATGGATTTAAGAGTATCAAGCAGTGTTGCATCTACATGTATGAGAGGATGACATTTTTAACTCTCAAGAAGCTGCCAGGAAAGTTGCTTCTGAACTCTAATTCTCTACCTTTCTCTGGCATCAGGGTCCCCAGTACAGACTCTTATCCAAAAACCTTCCTGCCAGTCCCTCAACAATGTGTGACAGGGAGTGGAATTACCTCAACAAACAGACTTCAGAGAAGGCCCTCCTGAACCCCTAAACAACCCTTTTGGCTTGGTATCATAAGCAAAGTTTATTAATGTGTCTGTTTTATTTAGTTCTTTAGTTCTGGCGTTTCTGTGGTAAAACAGAAACCCCAGCCTTCTCTCTGGAGTCTCTGATTAATATTTCCATTAGCCAAGTTCGCCATCTACAGGTCACACGGTTTACAAATTGTTCTGAAGCTCTCAGAAGATTAAACCTGGGAATTTACATATGGCTCTTACTTAGAGAGTTTACATGGCCATCTGTGATGCCCAGGCCTGGTGTTTATCACATGGCTCTGTCTTTGTAACTGTTGATTGTACCTTTGCTTTTTTTTTTTTTTTTTTTTTTTTTACGGGTGTCCCTGTAGTCCCAGTTGTCCTGTAACTCACTGTGTAGATCAGGCTGGCCTTGAACTCACAGATCTGCCTGCTCGGCCTCCCAAGTGCTGGGACTAAAGGCGTTCACCACCACCACGCCTGGCAACTTTGTATTTCTTTATTGCTCCGAAGTTCTGCTGGGAAGGCACTGGTGAAGAACCCCTGAAGGTATGCTTCCCTGCCACCTTTCTCAACCTAAATGATTCACTTTTTTTTTTTTTTTGACTAAGATAATCTTACTTTTCACAAATGTTTGCACTACAAAAACACTGATAAGTTGTGTAATATCTACCATGTGCTGACCATTCGGCTTGGCACCACTAGACACAAGCCTTATCTGATTTGGCACTTAAGCAAAACCCATAAAGTAATGGTATTGAAGAGAAGTTAGCAGGCTTGAGTGAGAACACAGAGCAAGTTCAAGGTTACAGAGTTGTTGGAACCTCTGTGTATGTCTCACTTCACAACTATGCTTTGAGAAAAACCTCAGTACCTTCAATAACTGTATTTTTCTATTCTTCAAGCCGATGATGCTTGTTGACAGCTTTTTACACTATGCGATTCCCTTCCTTTTCAAATTTCCATTTGTCCTCTGGGGCAGGGGTGCCACCACACTACCTCGATGGGCAGAAAGAATGATCCTTCCCCTCTATCTGCTGCACAAGAACTGAGTTTTGAACCAGAACTTGCAAAGAAGTCCCCAAACTTCCACAGACACAGCCCATGAGCCCTCCAGAAGCAGCAGGTAAGCCTGCCCCAGCTTTCTGGAGCTCAGGCTGGCAAGTGCCTGCTGTCTAGGCCCGGTCCTGCCTGTGGGCACTAAATGAATCTGTGTTCAACCAGCAATGCCTGCGTCTATGTTCACAGAGGACCTTTCTGAAAAAGAATCTTCACATTAGCATCTCCACACATTCTCTTCAGAGACTGCCTTTTGAGAGGGTCATTAGATTTCATTTTGGATACTGCCTTCAATTTCAGTTGGATTTTGATTTCTGCTCTTTTCTCTGTCTCTGTGGTGGTTTGAATAAGAATGTCCCCAGTAGGCTCCAAGTATTTGGACACTTGGTCCGAATTTCACAGTGTTGTCCGGGGGAAGGAGGGGTCATGGAACCTTTAGAAGGTGTGACCATGCTGGAGGAAGTACATCACTGAGGACAGACTCTGAGAGTTCATAAGCCTCATTCCCACTGCCGCTTTTCTCTCTGCTTCCTGTGCCTGCTTAAGGATGTGAGCCCCCAGCCTTCTCTCTGGCTGTCTGCTGCCACGTGTTCTGCAACATGATGGACTCTTTCCCTCTGGAACTGTAAGCCATATCAACTCGTCCTTTTGTAAATCGTGTTGTTCACGGTTTATCACAGCATCAGAAATGTAACTAATGCAGTCTCAAAAGGGCAAGACTCACAAAGGCAAAATAGAGGCATGCCTGCTTCTGTGATTTGATGCTCTCTAGACAGGTACTAAGGGGTCTGTTTCCTTGAGGAAGCCTATGCCATAGGAAGTGTATGAGCTAATGGTTGACAAAGCTCCTGAGTTAAGAAGTCTAAGGTTCAATTTGGTTGTAAGGAATTGAACACATCCAACTTTGTACAAAGTGGGATTTATCTCATGGATGAAAAGACAAGGAAATAGTATTTGAAAGATTAGAATTAAGAAATGGAGAGATTGGGCCGGAGAGATGGCCTAGCGGTTAAGAGCACCAACTGCTCTTGCAGAGGACCCGGGTTCGATCCCCAGCACCCACATGGCAGCTAAGAACCATCCGTAACTCCAATTCCAGGAGAACTCCAGTTCCAGGGGAATCCAATGCCCTCTTCTGACGTCCGCGGCATTGCACGACACGGGTGCACAAACCTACATGCAGACAGTACATTAATACACATAAAATAAATAAATAGAGCTGGGCATGGTGGTGCACACCTTTAATCCTAGCACTTGGGAGGCAGAGGCAGGCAGATCTTTGTGAGTTCAAGGCCAGCCTGGTCTACAGAGTGAGTTCCAGGACAGCTGGGGCTACAGGGCGACCCTGTCTCGAAAAGACCAAAAATTAAATAAATAAATCAATTAATTAAAAAAAAGAAATGTAGAGTTTTTACTCTCTCTCTCTCTATCTCTCTTTATCTCTCCCTTTTCACAGAAATTGAGTGCCTATCATGTGCCAGGCAACAGATTACTTGGTGAGAGAGCAGAGGTAAAGCCAATAGTCAGGTTCTGATCACTCCTGACTTTAACCATGTTTCTGATCAGATCCACTTCATGGCCCCCTGATCAAACCCTCAACAAACACTGCCTCTGTCACAGCATCCCTGACTCAAATATAACTCATGACTTGTTGCTTCTGGAATCAGATGTCCATCATGTTTAATTAGAAATAGTTCAAGGCTAGCCTGGTCTACAGAATGAGTTCTAGGCAACCAGAGCTACAGGGAGACCTGTCTCAAAAAGACCAAAAAAGAAAGAAAGAAAGAAAGAAAGAAAGAAAGAAAGGAAGGAAGGAAGGAAGGAAGGAAGGAAGGAAGGAAGGAAGAAAGAAAGAAAGAAAGAAAGAAAGAAAGAAAGAAAGAAAGAAAGAAAGAAAGAAAGAGAGTAACCACCCGGCAGCTAACAACCATCTGTAACTCCAGTTCCAGGGGAATCTGACACCGTCTTCTGACTCCACAGGCACTACACAACATGGGTGCACTCTCACACATGCAGGCAATACACTCATACACATAAATAAAAATACAAATAAAAAATTTTAAAAGAAATGGTAATGAAGAGGCTGCTGTTGTTGGTGGGGTTGCATGGAGCAATCTCTGTAGCAAATGTGAGAATGGGATGATGTAAGGAGAAATTGGCTGTTTCATTAAGCAATAATTATCACTACTATGAAGAAAAGGGCAAAGAGCCTCAGGAAAGCTAGGAATTTGTCCTGAGGTAGGAAAAGTCTCTAACATATGATCCACCAGGAAACTGGTTTAAATAGGAATGGAAGTGCTGAGCAGGACACTCCTCACTCAAAACTCTCCAGGCCTGTCTTTAGGGTCATTTGAGGGAAATTCTCGAGGAGAGCTGGGGAACTATTTGAAGATGAAGAAGGAAAAAAAGCCTTTCTTTGAGGTCCTGGAAAACTGGTAGTTTCTTAAAAGCTCACATTATCTAGGAGCCTGACATGTGTGAAGGCCAGAAACAATCATCTTTTTTTTGGGGGGGGGCAATCATCTTTAATTTTGATGGTGAGCGGCGACCCTGAAGACTGGATGTATCTGGAAAGAGAGGTGAGCAGGCTAAAAGGTCTGAGCTCACGGCAGCAAAGTTCTGTGTGGCCGGACGCCAAGTTTTGTGTGTATATGTGGTGGGGTCCTGTGGAGCAAACCTATGCATACAAGCCAAGTATATTATCATGGGACTACTTCCCTAGCCCCACAGTCCCAGTTTTAGAGTCACCAGGGTTAATATAGCTGAGGCAAGCAGCAGTTATAATGGTCAAGGTAATTTCTTACAAGTCTGGACTTCCAAAGTGAATGTCCTAAACGTGCCTCAAATGTCTTAGATCTCAAATTCTGATGAAATTATGTCCCTTCCAAGAAATCTGAGAGGATACAATCTTCCATTTCACTATAAGCTTCAAAGAAAGTGGAATTTTATATAGTTTCCTAAAAGCCCATCTAAACTAAAATAGAACAAAGATAAAACTGTCAACTTCATTGACATAATTTTTAAAACTTTTATATTCTTCCAATTTTATAGCCTGCATATTATAAATTATGTGCTCTTCAAAACCACAAATGCTTTAAAATTAAAGTTTGTAGCAACTTTCTTCCAACAGTGCAAATTAACCAATTTCCTGGGCCCTGGCTACATGTCAAGGTCTGTAGCAACCATAAGGATGAAGAGGAGGATTGTCAGAGTTCCGAACACAAGGACATCCGCCAAGGCTGTGGGGATCACAAACAGTTCAATTCCAAACCAGGGCTGGGTGAAGAATGCCTAATTGTTCAGGGAAAGTAATATTTCATTAAATAAGGCTTTGCTCAGAAGACCAATGAGGGCTACATGTTGAAGGACAGGAGTGTCACAAGCTGAGTTGGGGGGTGCAAAGGGGTAATCCAAAGAAATACACATCAGGCTGATGGTGTGAATGGTGGTCAAGGTACCTGGAGCACCCTGCAGATGGTGAGTTCAAGCTTGCTTTGTTGGAAATTTACACAGAAACCTGAAGGGAGACAGAGCTCTTCACAGAAGAGGGGAAACATGAATTAAACTCAGGAGAGATTTGAATTGGAGATAAATTTTGGAATCATCTATATGGGGGAGATCTTCAGATCAGTTTGAGCAAAGATAAACTATGAACTGCTTGGGGGTGTAGCTCAGCTGTAGAGTGCTTGAGCAGCAGATATGAGGCCCTGGTTCAATCTCTGATAGCAGGAAGAGAAAAAACAAAAGATAAACCATGAAAGAAAGCTAGATTTCTAGAAGATGCCTCTACCCAGAGGCCAGAGGAGGAACCAGACTATAAAGCATCAGGCAGAACCTCAAAGTGCACAAGAGACTATGCAGAACCCTAAGTTCTACAGAGGTGCATGGAAGGGCAGGCAGCTCAAGCAACCAAAGCTCTTGTTGATCTAGTAAAAGAGCGTTTCCCTGAAAGGACACACCAGAAGAGACTGGTGGGTGAGTATCACACAAGTAGAAGGGATAAATACACTCTTATTTTTAGAAGCACTGTTGTGAAGAGAAGAAAAAAGATGGAGTTAAGTCTCAAGAGAAATAAATCTTTCACAGAATTATTCTATAGGCTAATATCTGGGACCTAAGAAAAGATGTCAGAAATGAAAATAAAATTAAAATAGAAAAGAGGAAATTAGAATGAGTAAAAAAGGGTAGGAGAGGCTGGCTTAAGGAAATGGGAGGAGGTTTGATACAAAGCAGGATGTTGTTTCTCTAAGGCAGACTGGGATGGGAGGGAGGGGGATGGAGGACAGGGGGTGGCAAGGGTACTATATCTATCTATCTCACAGATTCCACAAAGTGGGAATCAGGGACCATCCATGAGAGGGCAGTGAACAGTAAGATACAGGAGACTTTTAGGGAAGGTGTTTGTATAAGTGCTTTAGGGTTTGGGATCAGGGCTTTGGGATGGGTGTTGTGAGAATAGGTTTTCAGGGATGGTTCTGTTGGCTGATCACCGAAATGGATTTGTATTGCCCAGGCGGTCAGGGAGCTGAGGGGCATTTTACAGCCCTGTAAGTTAGCAAAATTATGGCAACGATTGCTCAATATTCTCCAAGAACGTAATTCCTCATGAGTCTGTAAATTTTACCTTGTCCATTTTATTTATTAGTTAAAAGAAACAATATAAATGAGCATTAAAATCAACCGCCAGGGGTGTAGTGCACTGTTTGTAAACTCAGGAGACTGAAGCAGTGCACCAAGAGTCCAGGCCCGCTCCCCACACTTTCCAAATCAACAGCACTTTCTTAACACCGGCACTAAAAGTACGTTTATTCTTGGTCAATGTTTGCAAAAGCAGCATAAGCTGCATTTGCAAAGCCCACTGTTAGGTTCCTACTCCTATGTATTTCTCATTATTGATAAAATGGAAATATTTCTTTTGATTTCACGGACTTCTGCAATCTTCTAAGAAAATAAGATGCCTTGCTGGGCGTGGTAGCACACGCCTTTAATCCTAGTACTTGGGAGGCAGAGGCAGGTGGATCTTTGTGAGTTCAAGGCCAGCCTGGTCTACAGAGTGAGATCCAGGACAGCTGGGGCTACAGGGAGACCCTGCTTCAAAAAAGACCAATAAATAAATAAATAAATAGTCCAGATTTCTCATATCTTTACCAACTCTTGTTATTTTCTGTATTTATTTATAGTAGCCATTTTAATGAGTGGTATATATAGTGTGTTTGTTTGTTTGTTTGTTTAAAAAAAAATTTTTTTTTCGTTTTTTTTGGTTCTTTTTTGAATTTTGGAGAAGCAGGGTCTCCCTGTAGCACTCCCTGTAGCTGTCCTGGAAATCTCCCTCTGTTAGACTCTGATGGCTGGCCGTGAATCACAAATATCATCCACTCTGCCTTGCCTCCCACAAGTAGGCGATTTTAAAGGAGCTGTGCTACCACGCCCAGCAAGGCATCTTATTTTCTTAGAAGATTGCAGAAGTCCGTGAAATCAAAAGAAATATTTCCATTTTATCAATAATGAGAAATATCATAGGATCGGAAACCTAACAAGGTGGGGTTTGGCAAACTGCAGCTTTATGCTGCTTTTTGCAGAACCATTGACCAAAGAAACAAAACTACTTTCTGAGTGCGGTGTTAAGAAAGTGTGCTGGTGATTTTGGAACGGTTGGGGAGGGGTGGGGGACGCCTGGACCTCTTGGTGCCTGCTTCAGTTCCTTAGTTTAGACAAAACAGTGCACTACACCGCCTGGCGGTGAATTTTAAGAGGTCATTCTATGGTTTTCTTTAACTAATACAATAAGATGGGCACAGGTCTTATTACAATATTTAGCAGGATCATGACGGCATTACCGATTGCGTTGGAGGACATATTGCGCATCGTTGGCCCTCATTGGTGCTACTTACAGGGTTGTTAAAATGCCCCTCAGCTCCTGGGGAGCGCCACTCGGGCACTACCAAATCCATTTCGGTTGAATCAGCAACCTAGATGACCAGCTCCGGGAAAACCATTCTCACGACTACCCAGTCCCAAAGCCCGTGATTCCCAACAACCCGTTAAAGCAACGTAGCAAAACCACACCGTCCCGAGCAATAAGGCGCCGTAGCGGGACTGTGCACTGCCCGCGCAAGGGATTGGGCCCTGAGTCCCACTGGGGAAGCGGTGCGATAGTATAATATAGTGACCCTGGCCACCCCAGGCCTCCAGCCCCCGCCGCCCAGCCCAGGCGGCCGGAGAGAAAACAACATGTCTCGGCTGGGGGAGCAAAACCTCCGCCCCATGGCTGAAAGCCAGCCTCTCTACCCTGGTGTTGACGCATGTTCGAATGGCCGCTTGGCAGTTGAATCTGATGTTTGCATTTCGACAATCTTTTCTTAGGGTCCTCAGATATTAGCCTATAGATACTTGCTGTGGTCAAGGGCGGATTTATTGCTCGCAGCGACTAAACTACCAGACTTGTTTCTTTCGTCTCAACCATCAGGTGCTTCTCCCAAAACCTCCGCGTGTCTTTCGCCCATTCTCCTTGTAGTGCTACTCACCCACCCAGTCTTTCTGGTGTGTCCTTTCCGGGACCACACGCTCTTTTCCTCCTCCCCCCCGCCGCTTGGAGTTGTTGCGCTGCCTGCCTCCAGCACCTCTGCTCGCACTTAGGGTCTGCCTCGTCTCTTGTGCACTTTGAGGTTCTGCCTGATGCTTTATAGTCTGGTTCCTCCTCTGGCCTCTGGGTAGAGGCATCTTCTAGAAATCTAGCTTTCTTTCATGGTTTATCTTTTGTTTTTTCTATCCTGCTATCAGAGCTGAACCAGGGCCCTCAATCTGCTGCTCCAGCACTCTATAACAGCTGCGGCTGAGCTACACCCCCAAGCAGTTCATTAGTTTATCATTTGCTCAAACTGATCTGAGGATACCACCCCATCTACGAATGAATTCCACAAAGATTTATCTCCTACAATTCAGGAAGTCTCTCCTGAGTGTAATTCATGTTTTCCCCTCTTTGTGACGGATGCTCTGTCTCCCTTCACGGGTTCTGGTAAAGTTCCAAACAAAGCACGCTATGAAACTCACACGGGGTCTGCGGTGTTGGCTCCAAGTACCTTGACCACCATTCACCACGCCCGGCCTGATGTTGTCTTTCTTGGGTTACCCTTTGCACCCCCCAACCTCAGCTTTTGTGACACCCCTGTCCTTCAAATGTTAGCCCTCATGGGTCGTATCTGCGCAAAGCGCTTCTTCATGAAACTTACTTTCCCTGAACACGTAGCACTTCACCCAAGCCCCTGGTTTGGAGATTTGAGCTGTTTGTGATCCCCACAGCCTTGGCGGATGTCCTTGTGTTCGGAACTCTGACAATCCTCCTCTTCATCCTTATGGTTGCTACAGACCTTGACATGTAGCCAGGGCCCAGGAAATTGGTTAATTTGCACTGTTGGAAGAAAGTTGCTACAAACTTTAATTTTAAAGCATTTGTGGTTTTGAAGAGCACATAATTTATAATATGCAGGCTATAAAATTGGAAGAATATAAAAGTTTTAAAATGATCGTCCAATGAAAGGTTGGAACAGTTATTATCTTCGGTTCTATTTTCGTTTAGATGGGCTTTTAGAAACTATATAAAAATCCCCTCTTTGCCACGCTTTAAGTGCCATGGAAAGATGTATCCTCGCAGGAGTGTTTTGGAAGGGACAATCATTTCATCAGAATTTGAATTAAGACATTTGAGGGCACATTGTAGGACATTCACTTGGACGTACCAGACTTGTAAGACAAATTACCTGGGACCATTTATAACGCTGGATTGGCACTCAGCTATGATCTAAACCCTGGGACTCTACAAACTGGGAGATGTGGGGCTAGGGATCGTCGCGTCCGATGGATAACTATACTTGGCGTTGTCTGCAAGGTTGTTGCTCCACAGACCCCCACTCACAATATACACCAAAGCCCTTGGCTGCCGGCCCACCGAACTTTGCTGCCGTGGGGGCTGTCCGACCTTTTCGCCTGCTCCCCTTTCTTTCCGCGCTCCCTCCGTCTTCCGTGGGTCGCGCCCCCCACAAAATTCCGCTGATTGCCCCCCCCCCCCCCACGATGCTTGTTTCGGCCTTCCCCCTGTCCGGCTCCTCGAGTACGTGAGTTTTTCGCGAGCTCCCCGTTTTCAGGTACCTCAAAAGAAGGCTTTTTTTTCCTCTTCATCTTCAAATGTTCCCCAGCTCTCCTCGAGAATTTCCCTCAAATGACCCTAAAGACAGGCCTGGAGCGTTTGCGTTGGCTTTGCAGTGAAGGAGTGTTCCTGCTCAGCCACTTCGCCATTCCATTGAAACCAGTTTACTGGTGGATCATATGTTTGAGACTTTTCCTACCTCAGGACAAATTCCTAGCTTTCCTGAGGCTCTTTGCCCTTTTCTTCATAGTAGTGATAATTATTGCTTAATGAAACAGCCAATTTCTCCTTACATCATCCCATTCTCACATTTGCTACAGAGATTGNTTTTATTATTTTTAAACCACTATATTTTCTTTTCTTTTCTTTTCTTTTCTTTTCTATTTTGGTCTTTTTGAGACAGGGTCTTCCTGTAGCCCCAACTGGCCTGGAACTCACTCTGTAGACCAGGCTGGCCCTGAACTCACAGAGATCTACCTGCCTCTGCCTCCCAAGTGCTAGGATTAAAGGCATGCACCACCATGCCTGACCAAAACTACTATATTTTCTACCAGCAAAAAACAACATGTTTAATTTTAATTCATTCTCTAACCTTTTATTTTTTTAAAAAATACAAAACTCTTGGAATATCTTTTAGTGTCAACTCTCATCAGTATTAACAGAAATTCCCACAAATATGAGAAGCACTTTTTTTCCCTGAAAACCTAGAGAACATGTTTCTGGCATCAACAGTGAATAAATTCTGAATACTAACTAGGATGTTGGTACCAGTTATTTGTGAACTTCCCATTGCCCTTGGTCTTTATGTTTTCATACAATTTTCAGAACCCGTTAATGTCTTCTTCCTATAGTACCATTGCTGCCCTCTTCTGGTGGCACTGAACTAGATGTGTATTTTACTTATTAATGAAAACAAGTGGGGCATTCTATAGACCCAAAAAAGTCCTACATGATTTAAAATACTACTAATGACCTGGAGAAATATTATGAGGGGCTAAGATGCAGTGTAGCGGGCTGCAGAGATTGCCATGCAGCTGAGATCAGTACTGCTCTTGCAGAAGATTGAAGTTGGGTTCCCAGCTTCCATGTCCTCACAACTGCCTGTAAATGCAGCTCCAGAGGATCCAATGCTCTCTTCTGGCCTCTATGACCACTGCACCTGTGTATGAAAACCCAGATTCAAAACACACATAATCTGGGGTTGGAGAGATGGCTCAACAGTTAAGAGCACTGGATGCTCTTCCAGAGGACTTGGACTTGATTTCCAGCACCTACTGTCAGCTAACAACTGTCCATAACTCCAGTTCCAGAGATACAATACCTCCTCTGGGCATTGCATGCATGCACTTAAATACATCCAGGCAAAATATTTATATACATATAAATAAATAAAAATTAAAAACAAAACAAATGCACTAATTTGATCAAATTTCATCTTAGAAAACAATTTACTCATGAGCTGTCTCGATGTGCAGTGTTCAATGTGACAGCAAGAAAAGTTATAGTCACGTTATGTATAGAAACAGAGATTGCTCTGTGATTTGCATTGCAAGGCATGTTTATCACCAAGGCTTGGTTATGCTTTGGGTAGTGAAGAATCTATTAAGTTATTAGAATATTTTACAGTGGCTAAGTTTGTAAAGAGAGCATTGAGAAGGCAAAAGAGCCTTAAAACTTTAGAAATGCTCAGGGGTCTTCCATCTGCTGAAACCCTGCCATGGTCCTGAATGGGCACATGACTCAAGGTCTTTGCTCACATTCTCTTACTTCTCCGCTTGTCCTTAGCATGCAGCTGATAGCTGGAGTCCGCCAACTGCACCTCATCAGTGTGGTTCTGTTTTCCCTCTTTTTGCCTGTTTCGGGGTCTTTCTAGCTCCCATTTAGACCATTAACCTCTAGACTAGCCCCCCTGCCCTCTCTCTTCTGGTTCCTATACCACATTCTTCATGTGCTCTTACATGGCTTCCTTGTTAACTTTTAAATTTTCTTTCTATTTCAGGTGTATGAGTGTTTTGCCTGCATGTGTGTAAGTGCACACATACATGCAATGCCCATAAAGGCCAGACGAGGGTCAGACTTCATGGAACTGGTGTTAGGGAAGGTTGTTAGCCACCATATGGGTATCAGGGTGGAACCCAATCCTCTTGGAGGATAAGGAAGTGCTCTTAACCACTGAGCCATCTGTCCAGCCCCAGACAGGTCCTTGAAAAGGAAAACTGTTACTCTGGTGCTTAAAAGTAGCTTACCTTGTTTATAGCATGAATCCCAAAATTCTTAACTCATTTTAGAGTATCTAGTTAGCTGGGTTTAGCACCACCTGTCCTAAGTGTGGCTTCTGCCACTGTGAACTTGACCTTAGTGCTCTGGAAAGGTATCCCCTATGATTTGTTTTCTATATTACTATCTAGTCTATATTACTGCTGCTGCTGCTGCTGCTGCTGCTACTGCTACTACTGCTACTACTACTACTACTACTACTACTACCACCACTTTCGTGTGTAAGCATTTTCTTACATACATGTCACTATATCTTGCTCATGTTAGCCCCACTCCCTTTCCCCTCTCCTTTGAAAGCTTTGTTTTCAACTCTGTGACAAAGTTTGACACAGGCTTCTACCAGAAGCTAATCACTTAACTGCTTCACAGTAGACAGTGACTACTGCTGGTGGCAGCGGCATCTCCCCTTTGCTCTCAATGAAGAAATTAAATTGAGGGCTGTGAATGTACTAATTAATGAATAGATTCTCTTCTCTCCATCTCAATCTACTGACATCCTCAGTTTTCAAGTTGTAGGTTAAAATGCTGCTTCCATAATAAGGAAGGATCAATTGCTAGTCAGGATAGTTTTATTCATAGTAATCATAGCTGCCACTGCCTAAAGCAACTCTGGGAAGTGAAAAGGCACAGGCACTGAAGGCGGACAACTTTGGACTTGTCTGCTGGTCTTGACGCTTCATCTGTGTCACTTTTGATGAGATTGACAGGGTTTTTGAAATGAGCTTTAGTTCCATTGCTCTCCATTTGGTTTTAAAGTTTTATCTATTTATTTGACAGGACTGGGGACTGAACCCAGGCATCGGGCTTGCTTGGCAAGTATTCTACTACTGGGCTGCAGCTCCAGCTCTAGTTTCATCTATCAGTAACGGGGCTAACACTACTCCATAGGACTGATACAAAGATTAAGAAAGAAAATTCATGACACAGTTAGACTCAAATTAAAATTTAGTATTATCTAGTATTTGCTTTCTCTGAAAGTAAAAACTTCACATAATACATGCCCAGGGCTTCATAAACTATAGGGCCAGTAAATATTTGTTAAATAAGCAATTCAGTCAAAAGCAATGTAAGTCTGTACTTTAAAACCTCTTAAACAAATGTAACATATTATTCCTTATTCTAAAACTGACATGTATGTCTTTAATCTGATTTTTCTCATATAGTGTCTATAGTATACAAAGAACATGTGCTTTGAGTCAAAATACTTACAAACCTTTCCATTATACTTCCACTTGTACATTACCCTCTATGGATTAATTGAAAAGTGTGATTTTGAAATGTTTGAATAAAAAAGTAACAGTTGGCTTAATGATATAAATATATAATTATGTTAAGTAACAAAAATGAATATAAATTTATATGGGGTAATAGTAGCTTTTATTTTTTTAATATTTTATTTATTTTTATTTTATGTGTATTAATGTATTGCCTGCATGTATGTAAGTGCACCTGTGTCATGCAATGCCCACAGAGTCAAAAGAAGGTATTGGATTCCCCTGGCACTGGAGTTACAGATGGCTGTTAGCCACCATGTGGGTGCTAGGAATCGAACCCAGGTCCTCTGCAAGAACCATTGGTGCTCATAACTGCTGAGCCATCTCTCCAGCACCATAGTAGTAGCTATTTTTAAAGTTAATGATGGTGCTAGGCATGGTGGTGCACACTTTTAATCCCAGCACTCAGGAGGCAGAGGCAAGTGGATTTCTGTGAGTTCAAGGCCAGCCTGGTCTACATAGTGAGCTCCAGGACAGCTGGGATTAAAGGGAGACCCTGTTTCAAAAAGACCAAAAATAAATAAATAAATAAATAAATAAATAAATAAATAAAGTTGATGGCAAAGACAGATTAATTAGAACAAGGTATAATAATATATACATACATCTGAAATGACATAAGGAAACTCATTAGTTTGATTGTTAAAATTAAAAACATTAAAAATTATTGATGACAAATTTTTACAAAATTAGAAAATTCCATCCTAATAGTCATTCAGAAGGTAAGGATCTCTGAATGAATAGCTAAAGCAATATTTATTTTTTATTTTTATTTATTTATTTTTTGTCTTTTCAAGACAGGGTCTCCTTGTAGCCCCAGCTGTCTTGGAACTCATTCTGTAGACCAGGCTGGCCTTGAACTCACAATGATCTGCCTGCCTCTGCCTCCCCAGTGCTAGGATTAAAGGCATGCACCACCATGCCAGGCAATATATATATATTGGTCTATTCGAGACAGGGTCTCCCTATAGCCCCAGCTGTCCTGGAACTCACTCTGTAGATCAGGCTGGCCTTGAACTCACAAAGATCTGCCTGCCTCTGCCTCCCCAGTGCTAGGATTAAAGGCATGTGCCACCACGCCCAGCTCCGGCAATATTTTTAAATATTTTTATTTTTATTTATTTATTTGTTGTTGTTGTTGTTTGTTTTTTATTTTTGGTCTTTTTGAGACAGGGTCTCCCTGTAGCTCCAGCTGTCCTGGAACTTGCTATGTAGATCAGGCTGGCCTTAAACTCACAGAGATCCGCCTTAATATTTTTTTTAATGTGAATGAGTGTGTTGCCTGCATGGATGTAAGTGCACACATGTCATACAATGCCATGGAGGATGGAAGTGCACATGTGTCATACAATGCCACGGAGGATGGAAGTGCACACGTGTCATACAATGTCCACGGAGGATGTAAGTGCACACATGTCACACAATACCCATGGAGGATGTAAGTGCACACATGTCATACAATGCCCACGGAGGATGTAAGTGCACACGTGTCACACAATGCCCATGGAGGATGTAAGTGCGCACATGTCATACAATGCCCATGGAGGATGTAAGTGCACACGTGTCATACAATGCCACGGAGGATGGAAGTGCACACGTATCATACAATGCCCACAGAGGATGTAAGTGCACACGTGTCACACAATGCCCACGGAGGATGTAAGTGTACACATGTCATACAATGCCCACGGAGGATGCAAGTGCATACATGTCATACAATGCCCAAGGAGGATGTAAGTGCACACGTGTCACACAATGCCCACGGAGGATGTAAGTGCACATGTGTCATACAATGCCCACGGAGGATGTAAGTGAACACGTGTCATACAATGCCACAGAGGATGGAAGTGCACATGTGTCACACAATGCCCATGAGGATGTAAGTGCACATGTGTCACACAATGCCCATGGAGGATGTCAGTGCACACGTGTCATACAATGCCCACAGAGGATGTAAGTGCACATCATACAATGCCCACAGAGGATGTAAGTGCACACATGTCATACAATGCCATGGAGGATGTAAGTGCACACATCTCATACAATGCCCATGGAGGATGTAAGTGCACATGTGTCATACAATGCCTATGGAAGATGTAAGAGCACACATGTCATACAATGCCCACAGAGGATAGAAGTGCATATGTGTCATACAATGCCATGGAGGATGTAAGTGCACACATGTCATACAATGCCCACAGAGGATGTAAGTGCACAGGTGTCATACAATGCCATGGAGAATGTAAGTGCACACATGTCATACAATGCCACAGAGGATGGAAGTGCACGTGTCATACAATGCCCATGGAGGATGGAAGTGCACACATGTCACACAATGACCATGGAAGATGTAAGTGCACACATGTCATACAATGCCCATGGAGGATGTAAGTGCACATGTGTCACACAATGCCCATGGAGGATGTAACTGCACACATGTCATACAATGCCCACAGAGGATGTAAGTGCACACGTGTCATACAATGCTACGGAGGATGTAAGTGCACACGTGTCATACAATGCCCACAGAGGATGTAAGTGCACATATGTCATAAAATGCCTACGGAGGATGTAAGTGCACACATGTCATACAATGCCCACGGAGGATGGAAGTGCACACTTGTCATACAATGCCCACGGAGGATGTAAGTGCACACATGTCATACAATTCCATGGAGGATGGAAGTGCACACATGTCATACAATGCCATGGAGGATGAAAGTGCACACATGTCATACAATGCCACGGAGGATGAAGAGGGTGTCAGATCCCCTAGAACTGGAGTTATGGATGGTTGTTATCCACCATGTGGGTGCTGGGAACCAAACCTGGGTCCTGTAAAAGACCAGCCTGTGCTTTTACCAAGTAAGCCATCTTTCCATCCCCCCAAAACAATATATTAAAAGAAAAATAAAGTTGGAAGATTTATGCTTCCTAATTTTATGTTTAGGTTGTGAGCCTGAGCCTTTAACAGCTAAGCCATTTCTCCAGCCCACTTCCTAACTTTAAAACTTACCACAAAGTGCAGTGCCTGGTGGCACATGCCTTTAATCCTAGCACTGGGGAGGCAGAGGCAGGCAGATCTTTGTGAGTTCAAGGCCAGCCTGGTCTACAGAGTGAGTTCCAGGACAGCTGGGGCTACAGGGAGACCCTGTCTCGAAAAGACCAAAAAAAAAAAAAAAAAAAAAAAAAAAAAAAAAAAAAAAAAAAAACTTCACAAAGCTGTAGCAATCAAAACAGATGATATGTGAAGCTACTGAAAGAGTCCACAGAAGTCCATCATATTGTTGGTCAAATATTTTCAGCCAGTGCCAAAAGCATTTAGTAAGAAATGTGCAGTTCTATACGGGCGTGGTGGTGCACGCCTTTAATCCCGTAGCACTTGGGAGGCCAGAGGCAGGCGGATCTTTGTGAGTTCAAGTCCAGCCTGGTCTCACAGAGCGAGTTCCAGGACAGACTGGGGCTACAGGGAACCCTGTCTTGAAAAGACCAAAAAAAAAAAAAAAAAAAAGAATGTGCATTCTCTTTCAGTAAGCGATATTAGAAAATTGGATGNNNAAAAAAAAAAAAAAAAAAAAAGAAATGTGCAGTTCTCTTTCAGTAAGCGATATTAGAAAATTGGATGCCCATATGCAAAAGAATAAAGTCATGCCCTTACTTTATGCAAAAAGCACCTCAAAATGAGTCAAAGGCCCGTATGTAAGAGCTAAAACCATAAAACTCTTGGAAGAAAACATAGGAGGCTAACTTCATGAGTGTGGATTTGTCAATAATTACATGGATACAACACCAGAAGCACAAGCAACAGAAGAAAAAGATAACTTCAAAATTGAAAACTTCTGGTACCAAAAGACAGAAGGAAAAGATGTACAGGATGGGAAAAGAAACATACCTATAATTCATGTGCCTGGGAAGGAGTCAGTAATCCCTAGACAATATGAGCATCTATCATTCAATAACAACGAAATAAAAGACCTAATTTAAAACACTGGATAAGACCTTAAAGAGACATCAGTAAAGATACATCAGTGACCACTAAGAACATGAAGAGACCCTCATTATCATTAACTGTTACAGGAATCAAAACCCAAACCAAACTGAGATATCACCTCACATCCATCAGAATGCCCACTGTGAAGAGAAAAATCACAAGAGTGGAAGAGGAGGTGGAGAAATTAGAAAGCTTGTGTTCCTTAGACCTGCCATCTGATCCAGTGATTCTACTTCTGCATATGGACTCCAGAGCATAGACAGCAGTGTCAAAATGTCTGTACGGCCATCTCCATAGCGGTGTAATTTGCAGAAGCCAAAAGTGTAAGCAACTCATGTGTCCATTGATCATCAACAGATAGATGAAATATGTATGTGCATACAGTGAATGTGAATAGGAAGGAAGCATGATATAGCATGGATAAACACACTGTTCTAGCTTATTTTCAATAGCTATGACAAAACACTCTGACCATAACCAACTTGGTGAGGAAAGGGTTATTCAGCTTATATCTCCTGGGTCACAATTCTTCACTAGAGCATCCAATGTAGGAACTCAGGGAAGAAACCTGGAGACAGGAGCTGAAGCACAGGCCGTGGAGGAATGCTGCTTATTGGCTTACTCCTCTGGCCCATGTTCCAACTGCTTTCTTATACAATACAGGACCACTGGGGCTGAAGAGATGGCTCAGCAGTTAAGAGCACTGACTGCTCTTGCAGAGGACCAGGGTTCAAGTCTCAGCACCAACATGGCAGCTAAGAACCATCTTTAAGCCAGGCGTGGTGGCACATGCCTTTAATCCTAGCACTTAGGAGGCAGAGGCAGGCGGATCTCTGGGTTCAAGGCTAGCCTGGTCTAGAGTGAGTTCCAGGCCAGCTGGGGCTATAGAGAGACCCTGTCTCAAAAAGACAAAAAACAAACAAACAAAACAGGACCACTTACCCAGGGGTGGCACAGCCCACAGTGGGCTGGCCCCTCCCACATCACTCAACAATCAAGAAAATACCCTACAGACATGGCCAAGGACCAGTCTAATGGAGGCAATTCCCCAATAGGCTCTCTCAGCCAGGTGTGTCAAGTTGACACTAAAGCTATGCAGCACAGACAAGCTGTACCAAGTTAAAAAAAAAAAGTAACAAAAAGATAAAGGCTGCTAAGCCCACTTCTGTGAGGTACCATGAATCATCGAATTCATTAAAAAGTAGAATGGCGAAGCCCAGCATGGTGGCGGATGCCTTTAATCCTAGCACTCAGGAGGCAGAGGCAGGTGGATCTTTGTGAATTCAAGGCCAGCCTGGTCTACAGAGTGAGTTCCAGGACAGCTGGGACTACAGGGAGACCCTGTCTCGAAAAGACCAAAAATAAAAAAAGTAGGATGGTGAGAGCCAGGGGCTCCTGGGAGGGAGAATGAGAGATTTAGTGTAAATAGGAATAGGGCTGTGGATATGGAGAGGTCTGTGAATGATGGTGATTGTGCACGACTTTATGAATTACCTAAGAATATCACACTGCACACCTAAGATGGTTAAGATGTACATTTTATGCTATTCGGCTCTTACTACAATTTTTCTTCAACAATATGGCTGCTCACACAAGCCCTGCACAAGACTATACCAGTTGATGTGCCAATATGGATAGGGAAAATTTAACAACGTCCCATCCCTAGATGAAGAGCTACAGACACTCAATGGCTGCCGAGGGAAGAAGAATCTGTTTCTCCAAGAACAAGCCCCTGATAAGTTTCCCAGTCCTAAGTGGTCAGCCCTAAACAAATGTACATATCAACAACTAAATGGACTGCGTTGGTGTTTTAAATTTATTTATTTTTATTTTATGTGTGATTGCTTTGCCTGTGTGTATGTAAGTGCACCCAGGTCATGCAGTGCCCAGGGAGGTCAGAAGGGGCCTCAGATTCCCCTGGAACAAGATTTACAGACTGTTGTTAACCGCCATATAGGTGCTGGGAATCAAAACCCCATCCTCTGCAAAAGCAGCATTTTTAAAATTTTTTAAGGGATTCACAATATAAGAGCACAGCTGTTTTCAGATAACATTGACGTTGCTCAGTTTGCCATACAATTAGGTAATTGTTGCTAGCATACATAGATGAGGGATACCATTCATCATTTGTTTTTCTGGGACTGTGTTACTTCACTCAGCATGATATCTTCTAGCTCCATCCATTTACCTGCAAAGATCATGATGTCATCTTTGTTTACTGCTGCATAGAACTCCATTGTGTAGATGTACCACATTTTCTCTATCCACTTGTTAGTTGAGGGGCACTTGGGTTGGTTCCAGCTCTTTGCTGTGCTTCAGGTGGTCCTGGGAAATCCCTGATCTAAGCTCTGAGCATTCAAGTCCCTTACTACAATTTTTTAACCACTCAATAATAATCAGGAAAGAGCCAGGCATGGTGGCACATGCCTTTAATCCCAGCACTTGGGAGGCAGAGGCAGGCGGATCTGTGAGTTGAAGGCCAGCCTGGTCTACAGAGTGAGTTCCAGGCCAGCTGGGTCTATAGGGAGACCCTGTCTCAAAAAAAAAAAAAAAAAAAAGACGTAAATAAAAAATAAATAAAATATCATATAAAGATTTAAAAAAGAATCTTCTAGTTAAAAAAAGTATGTCAAACACAGTTGACCTGTTACAGCAAGAGAATAAAGAGAACAAGAATGATTCTCTGTGTCTTCAGTGATGTCACAGGCATCGCTCATAGCTGCTGTTTGAAATGTGGGATGGGAAGCTCCCTCTCCCAAGCCCAGTGACAGTAGAACAGTGGCTCTGAGGGCACTATCCATCAGGAGGCACGTGAGGAGGATGATCACATGAGGAGGATGATCACATGAGGAGGATGATCACTTGAGGAGGATGATCACTTGAGGAGGATGATCACATGAGGAGGATGATCACATGAGGAGGATGATCACTTGAGGAGGATGATCACATGAGGAGGATGATCACATGAGGAGGATGATCACATGAGGAGGATGATCACATGAGGAGGATGATCACATCAGGGGAGACCTTAGACCAGGAAAGTGTCTCCAAGCTCCACTCCTTCACTTCTGATACTTGTTTAGCAAAATCACTACTCCTCTGAATCCAGCTTTTACACAGATGAACGCAATGGAAGGGAGGCGGAGGTGACCATACCACCTGATTCGCTTCAAATACCTGAACACGAACCTCACGGGTGCCATTAACACTACCGGGCAACCAAGTGTCTATGGCCCATCGCTCCCCAACTCCCTTCGGTGTCTGGATGTAATTGCTTTGCTTTCTTCTCTCTTCCATACTCATTCTCCACAAAAGAGGGGGACTCTATACACTCATTCACCTCAGCCTAGCAGTGGTACTGACATCCCAACGTCTGCTTCTCATCTGCCACTGTTCTAGGTTGTCTTCAATTGCTGTGACAAAAAAAAAAAAACCCACCCACCCCCCCCCCAGACGCACCACAACCCCCCCTGCACCCACCAACACTCCCTGTTGAGGGCACTGGACTACCCAGCGAACTCTCCCTCCAAACCATCAAATAATCATTTCCCTACGCAAGTAAACAACCTTTGGTTTCGACACATCCAACCCATAGAACTCCTTGGTGTCATTTGTCAGCAGTTATTCTGCTTGAACTTCCAATTTTTCTCTTCCTATTCATTCATTCTCTTTAAAAAACCCACACTCCAGAGTTTTCCCATGACCCACTGAAAATGCCCCCTAAACCCACTGACAGACTCCACACTGCCAAATCCTGGAATCAGTGCTCTTGGTGACCTGCCAACAGCAAGTGATGCAACCTTCCCTCTTCTGTTGTGTTCCTCCCAGTGCCCTGACCGCACCTTCTTAGCCCTAGCTGGGTCCTCCTCTTTGAGACCCCTTACTGTATTTGAAAGCCAGGCTTAAGTCTTCTTTCCTTTCGCCTCTATGCCTACTCCTTAATTCATTCAGCTCATGGTTTTGAACACCACGAACTAGTTGACAGTCTGAGATTCCCATCTCCAGCCCAAACCTCTTTTGAACATTAGATGCATTTTTTTTTTCAGCTATTAACTTGGTTTTTGCACTGGGGTCACTGGTCCATGTGAAATTCTCAGTACGTTCATACTGAGTTCCTCATGGAGACCTCAGTAATGACACTGCTCTGCTCACAGCCAGTGGGCAGCACCTGCTCTAAGAAGGAGCCGATACGACCACTTGAAGGCGGACACCTGTGGAAAAAACTCAGCTGGGGCTCCTAGGTTCATTTCTGCTCATGCGATCTTTATTTCATGAACACATGGTTCCATACAGAAAGGCTTTCTTCTTATTGACCATTATTAGGGGAATAGCCGTATTGAGACACAGTGGAACTCCTGCCTCTGTTGCATAATACTACTGCTCTCCCCCCTCTTTTCTTTCAGTGTGATTCTGGCTTTTCCATATACTGTAGCCACTGGACTGACAAAAGAAAGAAAGAACTCACTGAATGTTCCCAGATTCCTGGGAGGGCCTAAATCAAAAAGCCATTTAAAACAAAAATTTAGAGTCACAGTCATCTCTGTGTATTTTTTTTAAGAATCTAAAACAATGCCAGGTGTGGTGGGACAGGCAAGTGGATCTCTGTGCGTTCAAGGCCGCCCTGGTCTAAATAGTGAGTTTTTGGACAGCTGGGGCTATAGGTGGACCCTGTCTCAAAAGACAAAAAAAAAAAAAAAAAAACTCTAAAAACAGCTCTTCTACTAGAGCCCAAAGGAATTATTGCAGAAAACTTGCAGAAACGAAAATAAGATTAAAAAATAACAAAATAAAATAAGAATTACTATGGTCCTACCCAAGAAATTACGCAAACACATATCTATTTTTCGCCACAGATAACAATAGTTAAATGAGGTTTAAAAAGTATGAAGGTGGGCTGAGGGATGGCCTAGCGGTTAAGAGCGCCCGCCCGCTATTTGCAAGGGACCCGGGTTTGATCCCCAGCACCTCACATGGCGGCTGAGAACCGCCGTGGGACTCCGGTCCGGGTACTCCAGTTCCCGGGGCATCGGAGACTTCTTCTGGACCTCCGCGGCATTGCAAAAAACGGGTGCAAAGACCTACATACAGACAGCACAAACCTACATACAGACAAAACACATAAAAAAATAAAAAAGAGAGATGGCCTAGCGGTTTTAAAGAGCGCCGAACGCTCTTAAAGAGGACGGGTCGATCCCAGCACCCCATCCACCCCTCCTTCATTTTTTTCTGNTGAGGAGGATGATCACATGAGGAGGATGATCACATGAGGAGGATGATCACTTGAGGAGGATGATCACATGAGGAGGATGATCACATGAGGAGGATGATCACATGAGGAGGATGATCACATGAGGAGGATGATCACATGAGGAGGATGATCACATCAGGGGAGACCTTAGACCAGGAAAGTGTCTCCAAGCTCCACTCCTTCACTTCTGATACTTGTTTAGCAAAATCACTACTCCTCTGAATCCAGCTTTTACACAGATGAACGCAATGGAAGGGAGGCGGAGGTGACCATACCACCTGATTCGCTTCAAATATCTGAACACGAACCTCACGGGTGCCATTAACACTACCGGGCAACCAAGTGTCTATGGCCCATCGCTCCCCAACTCCCTTAGGTGTCTGCTTCATGCTTTGCCTTTCTCTCTCTTCCATACTCATTCTCCACAAAAGAGGGGGACTCTATACACTCATTCACCTCAGCCTAGCAGTGGTACTGACATCCCAACGTCTGCTTCTCATCTGCCATCAGAAGTGGGCCCCAAGCAAACAAAAAAAAAAACAAAAACCCCCCTCTCCCTGTTGAGGGCACTGGCACTCCCCTGGAACTCTCCCTCAACTCAATTCTTTCTGAGTACAAACCTTTGCTTCCATCATAGAACTCCTTGGTGTCACTTTCGTCAGCAGTTATTCTGCTTGAACTTCCAATTTTTCTCTTCCTATTCATTCATTCTCTTTAAAAACCACACTCCAGAGTTTTCCCATGACCCACTGAAAATGCCCCCTAAACCCACTGACAGACTCCACACTGCCAAATCCTGGAATCAGTGCTCTTGGTGACCTGCCAACAGCAAGTGATGCAACCTTCCCTCTTCTGTTGTGTTCCTCCCAGTGCCCTGACCGCACCTTCTTAGCCCTAGCTGGGTCCTCCTCTTTGAGACCCCTTACTGTATTTGAAAGCCAGGCTTAAGTCTTCTTTCCTTTCGCCTCTATGCCTACTCCTTAATTCATTCAGCTCATGGTTTTGAACACCACGAACTAGTTGACAGTCTGAGATTCCCATCTCCAGCCCAAACCTCTTTTGAACATTAGATGCATTTTTTTTTTTCAGCTATTAACTTGGTTTTTGCACTGGGGTCACTGGTCCATGTGAAATTCTCAGTACGTTCATACTGAGTTCCTCATGGAGACCTCAGTAATGACACTGCTCTGCTCACAGCCAGTGGGCAGCACCTGCTCTAAGAAGGAGCCGATACGACCACTTGAAGGCGGACACCTGTGGAAAAAACTCAGCTGGGGCTCCTAGGTTCATTTCTGCTCATGCGATCTTTATTTCATGAACACATGGTTCCATACAGAAAGGCTTTCTTCTTATTGACCATTATTAGGGGAATAGCCATATTGAGACACAGTGGAACTCCTGCCTCTGTTGCATAATACTACTGCTCTCCCCCCTCTTTTCTTTCAGTGTGATTTCTGTTTTCATATACTGTAGCCACTGACTGACAAAAGAACTCACTGAATGTTCCCAGATTCCTGGGAGGGCCTAAATCAAAAAGCATTTAAAACAAAAATTTTAGAGTCACAGTCATCTCTGTGTATTTTTTTTAAGAATCTAAAACAATGCCAGGTGTGGTGGTGCACAGGCAAGTGGATCTCTGTGAGTTCAAGGCCAGCCTGGTCTATAAAGTGAGTTCCAGGGCTGCAGGGAGACCCTGTCTCAAAAAGACAAAAAAAAAAAAAAAAATCTAAAACACTCTTCTTACTAGAGCCAAAAGAATTATTGCAGAAAACTTGAAGAAAATAAGATAAAAAATAAAATAAAATAAGAATTATCTATGGTCCTACCAAGAATTAAGCAACACATATCTATTTTTCTGCACAGATAAAATAGTTATAATGAGGTTTAATAAAGTATGAAGGTGGGCTGGAGGGATGGCCTAGCGGTTAAGAGCGCCGACCGCTATTGCAAAGGACCCGGGTTTGATCC
Organism: Rhizomys pruinosus; assembly: GCA_009823505.1. Classification (NCBI taxonomy): domain Eukaryota; kingdom Metazoa; phylum Chordata; class Mammalia; order Rodentia; family Spalacidae; genus Rhizomys; species Rhizomys pruinosus. The sequence goes on along the minus strand of VZQC01004283.1, from coordinate 1,485,980 downwards.
CCGGCACCCACATGGCGGCTGAGAACCGTCCGTGACTCCGGTTCCAGGAGTACTCCAGTTCCAGGGGAATCCGAGACCTTCTTCTGACCTCCGCGGCATTGCACGACACGGGTGCGCAGACCTGCAGGCAGACAATACATTCATACATATAAAAATATGGGGCTGGAGAGATGGCCTAGCGGTTAAGAGCGCCGAACGCTCTTACAGAGGACCCGGGTTCGATCCCCAGCACCCACATGGCGGCCGAGAGCCGTCTGAAACTCCAATTCCAGGAGAACTCCAGTTCCAGGGGAATCCGAGACCCTCTTCTGACCTCCGCGGCATTGCACGACACGGGTGCACAGACCTGCATGCAGACAGTACATTGATACACATACCGAAATAAATAAAATTAAAAAAAAATTAAAAAAAAATAAATAAAAAATAAAGTATGAAGTTTTCAAAATTTGATGAAATATCCTTTTATTGATTGTAAGTGAGCAGTCTGACTTCTGCTTTTTAATGAAAATGCCTAAGTGTAACTGGAAATGACACCATGCCACTGTGGGTTTAGGTGACATTTCCTTTCACTTGTGTCTTGACAGTAACTCAGGGGTGACCTTGACATGTAGTAGCTTCTAGTTTCCTTTCAGACATTCTTTAAAACAGGTCATGCTCCCCACTCAGCCTATCCCTCATCTCCTAACACAAATAGCTAACTGCAATAGCCTATCACCATCAGCCTATGTAACCTTTTTTTTTTCCCCCAGAAAAAGATCTCCCGCATCTTAGTATAGTGTCTGCATGGCAGTTGGTGATGGGATGGAAGCAGATAGATAAGGCCAGGACCAGTGTTGGAAGGGAAAAAAGTCCTGAAACTCATGGGCAAAGTCTGGTCTGAGAAGATGGCATCACAGTCAAAGCAGGTGCAGACAACTGACAAAGTTCTGGCTAATGGTTGGGTTTTGAGATGGTGGAAGTAAACCACATGATACATGAGGAAGAGAAACGGAGTCACACTAATAGCCTAGCACAGCAAGGAAGACGACACAATAATCACTTCCCTCGGTTGAGCAGGCACTACAAATAATAATAGCACCTGACTCATAAACTAGTAGTACTGATCAGTGCTTGTTCAGTTGTACTGAACAAGATAGAGCATGTAAGATTATATCAGAAAGGCTAACACAGACAACACTATCAACAAATATTTCTCAATAACCGATGCATACTACTACTTATCATCATCCCAGTAACCCTCTCATCCACTCTTTTATTTCTGCTATCTAAATTAACCAGTCAGTTATAGTTCAAAAAAATTAAATGGAAACTTCCAGAAAGAAATAGCACACAGTTTTAAATAAGATGTTTTGAAGCCAGGCGTGGTATTCTTATTACTCTCTTACAATGCCCAATTTATGTTAAACTTTATTGTAAACATGTATAGGAAAAAATACTATACACCTGATTCAATATTATCCCCCAGTTTCAGGCATCCATGGGAGTCATTAATGTATCCCACAGGTAAATAAGACTGTAGCAATGACTGCCATCATTCAGCATGGTGAACAGACAGAGTCACTTTGGGGAGGGAAGAAAGACTTCCTTGTCTTCTCAGACCCTTACCTAGGTCTCACCTATTGGTGATTCCGTCCCTTCAGTCACTTAATGTTTGATCCCAATCACATAGAAAATATCTTTTACTCCCTGGAAAGTGCTCTTTCCACTTACAAAATACCAGATGACCTGGTTTTAGAAGCCAGTTATGTGAACTTGTGCAAGTCTACCTCTCCTTGCTTGACTGTCATGTACAAGTTGTGCTGAGGAAATTAGGAAATTTTAAAAGTTAACCTTTGGGAAAAATAATTTCCTTGTGAGTTAGGCAGCTTTTTAGCACTGCCAAGCCTCATTTTAAAAGAAGGAAATTGGGTAGAACGATAGAGCTTGGTGAATTTTTATTTATTAAATATAGATCAGCTGCCTACCATATGTCATGAACTGGGAATTCAGAGGTAAAGATATAGTCTGGTTCTATTTTTATTTTTTTATGTGTATGAATGTACTGTCTGTCTGCATGTGGGTTTGTGCACCCACATAGTGCAATGCCTCAGAGGTCAGAAGAGGGTGTTGGATTCCCCTGGAACTGGAGTTAAAGACAGTTCTTAGCTGCTATGTGGGTGCTGGGAATCAAACCTGGGTCCTCTGCAAGAGTAATTGGCCCTCTTAACCACTAGGCCATCTCTCCAGCCCCTATAGTCTGGTTCTTAAATATAATTTTATACAAAGAAGAATAATTCTAATCTTTATTTAATCTTTTACTTTGAGATACAGGGGTTGTAGGCAGCAGCCCACAAGACATAGGCATAGAGAAGCCCTGGAGGGAATTGGATTGGAGGGATCATTCCTCGATGTAATCAAAGCCATATATAGGAAACCCACAGCCAATATCATCCTAAATGGATAAACGAAAGAAGCATTCCCCTTAAACGTAGGAACTCAGCAAGGCTGTCCCCTGTTACCATTCCCCTTCAATATAGTGCTTGAAACACTTGCTAGGGCAAGAAGGCAAGAAAAGGAAATGAAAGCAGTACTAATTAGAAAAGAGGAAGTCAAACTATCCCTTTTTGCTGATGATATGATTGTTTGCTTAAGGGATGCTAAAAACTCCACCAGAAAACTCCTAGAAATGATTAAGAGTTTCAGTAAAGTGGCAGGATACAAAATTAACCTAGAAAAATCAGTAGCCTTCCTTTACACCAACAACAAGCAACTGAACAAAGAATTCAAGGAGAACTTCCCACTCACAATAGCCTCAAAAACAATGAAATACCTAGGAACAAACCTAACCAAAGACACCAAAGACACCAAAGATCTCTACAACAAAAATTTTAAACCCCTGAAGGAGATTGAAGAAGACATCAGAAGATGGAAAAACCTCACATGCTCATGGATCGGGAAAATTAATATAGTAAAAATGTCCATTCTACCCAAACTATTGTACAGATTTAATGCAATCCCAATTAAAATCCCCAAGATTTTCTTCACAGGCTTGGAAAAAAAGTCCTTAATTTCATTTGGAAAAACAAAAGACCTCAAATAGCCAAAGCAACTCTGAGCAAAAAAGGTAATACAGGGCAGATCTCTATACCAGACTTCAAACTATACTACAGGGCTATAGTCATAAAAACAGCCTGGTACTGGCACAAAAACAGACCTGTTGACCAATGGAACTAAACTGAAGATCTAAACTTGAGCACATACAATTTCAGCCACCTCATATTTGACAAAGGGGCCAAGAAGACACAATGGAGGAAAGACAGCATCTTCAGCAAGTGGTGTTGGAAAAACTGGATCATCACTTGTAGAAGAATGAAATTAAACCCCTACCTCTTGCCCTGTATAAAAGTCAACTGCAGATGGATCGAAAACCTCAACCTGAAACCCCAAACTCTGAAAGCAACAGAAGAAAAAGTTGGCAGCAGCCAACAAAACATAGGCATAGGAAAAGACTTCCTAAATCAGACAGCAGCTGAGCAAGAATTAAGGTTGACAATTGACAAATGGGACCTCAGTAAACTCAAAAGCTTCTGTACATCAAAAGAAACAATCAAGGAAGAGGAAACCCACAGAGTGGGAGGAAACCTTTACCTCAGATAACATCTGACAAAGCATTTGATTCCAAATATATAAACTACTCAAAAAAAAAAAAAACAACAGAAAAAAATCAAATCACTAAAAGATGGAGCAAAGATCTGAATAGAGACTCACAAAGTGGCGACTTGAGATGCCTGAGAACACATCTAAAAAGTGTATATATATGTCACTAATCACAAATAATTAAGGAATGCAAATTAAAACACTTTCAGATATTCTATTCTCACTCCGCTACAGACTGGCTAGAAATCAAGAAAACAAATGATCCGAAGTGCTGGAGGAGTTGTAAGGGATTACGGGGAGCACTCATCCACTGCTGGTGGGAATGTAAACTCGTACAGCCACTATGGAAAGCAGTGTGGAGAACCCTTGGAAGACTTGGAATGAACTTGCCACTCCGACCCAGCCATACCACTCCTAGGCATGTACCCTCAATATTCACCCCACCGCAGAGATACATGCACGGCCATGTTTATTTCAGCTCTCTACACAATAGCAAAGAGCTGGAACCAACCCAAGTGCCCCTCAACTGATGAGTGGATAGAGAAAATGTGGTACATCTATACAATGGAGTTCTATGCAGGGGTAAAGAAAGATGACATCATGAACTTTGCAGGTAAATGGATGGAGCTACAAGATATAATGCTAAGTGAAGTAATACAGACCCAGAAAAACAAACAACAGCTAGCATCTGTGGATGCTAGCACCAATTACCTAGTTGTATGGCAAACTGAGCAATGTTAATATGATCTGAAAACAACTGTGCTCTTATATTGTGAATCCCTTAAAAAATAAATAAATAATTAAAAAAGAAAAAAAAACTTTGAAAAGAATCAGAAAAAGAAAAAAAAAAAGAAAATTGAAAGTGAGCATAACATCTGTAATGATAGAGTTGCTTAGTGAGTTGCTTAGTGCAAACAATTTATTTTTTGCTCATTTACTTACTTTTAACATTTTTTGGTGAAAAAAAAAAAGAAAATAAAATTGGAAGCTAGGGGGCACAGCACAGCAGAAGCTAGGGGACATCCTCTTTGGCAGCCAGCATGAAGTGAGTGAAATGAAGCTTATGTGGAGTCTTAAGAAAAAGTAAGGCAAGCAACAGGAAGCAGTGGGTGATAATCTCTTGAGCCTGTCACGCAGACACCAGGAACAAAGCTTGCTCTTAGCTGAAAACAGTTATGGGCAAGAGTCATCACTGAAGATACGTGGCAGTGGATATGTCCAAGGAATGTTGTGGGGACTTGATCTCTTTGTGAAACTTGGCAACAGATGAATGTGTGAAGGTGAAAGAACAACATCGGAATGACGGCAGTATGAGAAAATAATGCACTGTTAGAAGCCTTGGAGAGTGTTGAAATAACAGTTGTTCAGCAGCGAAATCCACATCCCCTTTCCAAAGGGCAAACTGTGCCACAAAAATTGGGTCATGTACATTTTTTTTTTTTTTTAAGACAGGGTTGAATAACGTAGGCCTGGCTGGCCTGGAACTATGTAGACCAGGATAACCTTGCACACATAGAGATTCTGCCTCTGCCTCCCTGGGGCACAAGCCCAAGTTGATGTACATTTTTCATATTAAAACTTTTATAAAAAACAAAGAGGCTGGAGCCAGGCGTGGTGGTGTACACCTTTTTAAAAAATTTTTATTTATTTTTTTTTATGTATGTGAATGTACTGTCTGGATGTAGGTTTTGTGCACCCATGTCGTGCAAAGCCTGGGAGGTCAGAAGAGGGCATCAGATTCCCCTGGAACTGGAGCTAAGGATGGTTCTCAGCCACCATGTGAGTGCTGGGGATCGAACCCGGGTCCTCTGCAAGAGCAGTCAGCACTCCCAACCACTAGGCCATGTCTCCAGCCCCGTGGTGTACACCTTTAATCCTAGCACTCAGGAGGCAGAGGGAGGCAGATCTTTATGAGTTCAAGGGCAGCCTGGTCTACATATGGAATTCCAGGCCAGCTGGGGCTACAGGGAGACACTGTCTCAAAAACAAACAAACAAAAAAAGATATTCAGAGAATGGAAACCGTGTAACTTCAAAATGGATTAGCTACCCAGATATTCATGTGAAAATTTCCTTAGGAGGTAGCAAATGATGAGCCCTGGACTCAGTCTAGGTCCACCTGCCTCTGCATCCTCAGGGTTAGGATTAAAGGTATGCAGCACCTCTCTGAGCTCAAATTTTAAAGATTCTAACCAAGCATGAGATGCTCATGGAGTGCAAAAAAATGTTTAGTAGGCATTTTTAATATGAGTCTACACTTAGACAAGGAGCTGGAGTACCTTATATAGGCATAAATGCAGCTTATATGAATGCATGTGGTTTAAATATGGCAGTAGAGGTGAGGCCAGAGAGGAGGGGGGTGGGAGGGAGCTGGAAAGGAGGAACAGACATTTTATGCAGGAACCCGGCTGTGAGGGAAAGGAGCAGAGAAGGCTGAGTGGGGTGCAGGCCTTCGGGAGGGATTTGCTCTTATATGTTTCTAGGGTGCTTGCTCAGTGTATTTACTGGCTGAAAAGAAGGAAGGAGGTGGGGCCAGGAACAGAATACCCTAAAGGAAAAGAGGACAGACAGGAAAGGGTGTTTCAGGTGTGAGGACGGCTATCTTTGATGAGGTGAGAGCACTAGGAGGCGATCTGAGGGTCACCACAGACAGCGAAGAGTTCAGGCTGAAGGTGGGGGGGGGTGAGAAGTGAGGGGTGGAACTGAGGTTTGAGGTGACTCATAATTGTTGGTCCCAGAAAGTTTTCCAGGAAGTGGGCATAACCCTGCAGAAGAATCTCCCAGGGACTCAAGAACCCTGCTGAGTAGGACCAAGAATTTTAGTGGCATCACAGTTGTAAGATATTCTCCAGAAGCATTTAAAGGTCCAACCAGGAGAGCAAGGGCAGAGGTTGGTGGAGTTTTGTTGGATAAGTTGGGTAGAAAACCAAGAGGAAAATAACAAAAGTATACTATTCATAGACTCAATAGCTGAGGGCTGGGGAGATGGCTCAGTGCTAAAGTTCTGCCTTTGCCGACATGAGTACCTAAATTCAGACCCCCGCATTCCTGCATAGCAATCCCAGACCTGAGAGCAAAGACCAGGGAGGCCAGGGGCTCTCTGGCCAGCCAGTCAGCACATGATGGACTCTATCTCAAGAAATAAAGTAGAAGTCAACAGAGGAAGAAACTTGAAGTCCACCTCTGGCCCCCACGGGTGTATGCATGCATGGGTCTATGCACCTGCACACATACACTATACTGTGTGGAGAGAGAGAGAGAGAGAGAGAGAGAGAGAGAGAGAGAGAGAGAGAGAGAGAATTGAAAGGAGTGGTAAAATAATAGTAGTGCTTATTATGGCTGTAGAATTAACATTTATTAACTTACTGTAGAGTTGGTTAGAACCTAGAGGTCTTCACAGATGTCACAGCAAGGGAAAGAGAAAGAATGAAAGTGTTTTATTCAGAGTGGATATGAAAAAATAAATTTTGAGCACTATGATGTGTTAGCCATCATCAGATCTAGAATCTATATCTGAAGTAAGCGGTGGGTGATGGGTAGAGGAACATACTGGAGTCAAAAATCTCAAGGCATGACCATCATGTGTTCCACAAAGACATTAAGAATGAAGAGTGGCACAGCCTGAGGAGAGCAACGTTTATTCCCATCAGTACCTAAATCTTTCACAAAGTTTGTGTTGAGAACATTTGCTTGGTCATAACACAATGAGAGTTCATCTTGTTGAGTGGAAATATATTGAGTGAGGTGTCCCAAGAAAGCTCAAAGGAGAGCTAGAAAGATGAGGTGCCTAGCCTCACCTGCAGAAAGAGGCTGGCACCCATATGGCACAGAATTAATGTGGTGAGGGGTGTCCTGGTGGCTGCCAAGCTGCCCTGTGTTCTTAGCCACCTAGCCCTACATCCCAATGCCTGTCTCTCATGCCCACTGGGGAGAGGGAAGGGGAAGAAAATCTGGGCTTAGAAGAGTTATTTTGATTTATTTTATTTTTATTTTATTGTATGTGTAGGAATGTTATACCTGCATGTGTGTAAGTGCACCCATACGGGTCAGGACAGAAGAAGGTGTGTGACCCCCTGAAACTGGAATTACAGATGGTTATTAGCTGCTATGTGGGTGCTGGGATTTGAACCCAGGTCTTCTGCAAGAGGGGCCATTTCTCTTAACTGCTGAGCCATCTCCCCAGCATCCTTAGAGGAATTATGAAAGTCACTTGCAATTTATAGAAGTATCCATCAAACTAGATTCATCAATATATTACAAAAGATGTTATTCACCCCCAATGTTTTATTTCCCCATAATTATTTGGGGATATGAGTCAAGGAAGAAAATTCCTAGGTAGTGATATAGTTACCCTAGAAAATGACAACCTGCAATGTCTGAACTTTAATTATAGGCTATGTTAATAGAACATGACTGAAAGAAAGGAGATATGACAAAGTTCCAAAACATTTTTACACAAAAGAAAAGCAATGATGAATGGATACTGTTTTCTACAATGTTACAGACTTCTCGCTTATATACTGCCAGGGAACTATCACCATAAGCAGGTTTCCAGGATTAAGATCCTAAGCCAGGTTTTCTTTAGGCTAGTAGTAAAAAAAAAAAAAATCATAAGCCAGGATCCCTCGGCAAGCCAAAGACGCTCTGAAAGATACGGTGATTGAATATAGGCACAATAGCTAGACATAAATAAATGAACCAGGCTATAACAATCTATAAGGACAAAGAGTCTATTATGAGGTTATTAACATACACACAACAAAAGTTTCTCCCTTTTTCTTTCCTTTAAACTAGTACTAAGTAGATGTCAGTTAAAACTATGAAGTAAAAGCGATGGAAACAATCAATATAAGAAAAGTCGCCCTGTGTGGTGGCGCACGCCTTTAATCCCAGCACTCAGGAGGCAGAGGCAAACGGATCTCTGTGAATTCAAGGCCAACCTGGTCTATAGAGTGAGCTCCAGGCCAGCTGGAGACTAAGAGAGGCCACCGGTCTCAAAAAAAAAAAAAAAAAAGAAAGAAAGAAAGAAAAAGAAAGACAAAGAAAAGTCAACAACAGGTTGGAGATTCCTTATCTCAAAATCTGAAATAGAAAATGTGCCCAAATCTGAAGTTTTCTGAACCCTGACGTCAAGTCACAAGTGGATGACTCCACACCTGACCTCACGTGATGGTTCACAAATCCAAATGCAGATGCAGGAAAATATTCTATGAAGTTTCATCCAGGCTATGTGTATAAGGTACCTATGGAAGAAATATACGTGAATTTTGTGACTTGGCCTTCTTTGCCAAGATATTCTATTCTATATATGCAAGTGCTAAAAAATCCAAAGTCTAAAACATTTGAAGTTCAACTATCTCAAATCAGGGACAGATCTCCAGCAGCATTTCAGCTGCCGCTGCCTTTTCTGGCCTACGACTGCCACATCCCTGTTCCCAGCCCCAAGACTCAAATAGAAAGCCATTTGCCAAATGAAGACAAGATGAAGGGTTATCAGCTCAAGTCTGACTAGTTTTATTGCTACATAGTAACTTTTTTAATGCATCTTTTACCTTTCTCAGAAAATAAGTATATTATTGTAATAGTGTAAAAACTAATGAAGCTGGGCATGGTACTGCATGCCTGTAATACCAGCACTCCAGAGGCAGAGAACTCTGTGAGTTCAAGGCCAGCCTGGTCTACATAGTGAGTTCCAGGACAGCTGGGGCTACAGGGAGACTCTGTCTCAAAAACACCAAAAACAAACAAACAAACAAACAAACTAATGAACTATCATAATAAATAGGAGTAAAGAAAGGAAGAAAACCTGTTAACCAAATACTATAAAATAACAACTAACCTCAGAAGATTTATGAGTGTATAACTTTAACAAGATACATAAGCATGAAAAAGTTGTATCACTGATACAGTGGTTTTTTTTCCTACTGAGAACGTCCTTGGGACACATTATGGTGGGTGTACTGTAACTTGCTTCATTTCCCTCCTTTCTTAGAATGTTTGCAATTCTTTTTTTATTTTATTTATTTATTTATTTTTTATGTGTATGAATGTACTGTCTACATCTGTGCACCCATGTTATGCAGTGCCACGGAGATTAGAAGAGGGTGTCGGATTCCCCTGGAACTGGAGTCAAAGACGGTTCTTAGCTGCCATGTGTGTGCTGGGAATCGAACCCTGGTCCTCTGCAAAAGCAGTTGGCACTATCAACCGCTAGGCAACCTCGCCAGCTCTGAATGTTTGCAATTCTTAGCTATCATAAATATTTAATGATGAACAATTGCATGAATTTTTCCCTATTTGGAATCATTTCTTTGATGCTGACTGTGGTACAGGACTCTAACACCAGTTGTTGGGAAGCTAAAGAAGGAAGATAATGAATTTGAGACTACACAGTGAGACCTGTCTCAATAAAAAAACAGACAAAATAATTATTACAGATCTTATAAGTTTGATGAAACACAATCAGATACTTTCTTCATCTATGCTTAGGTGACGCAATTGATGCTATTGGCTAAGCTTGGTTGGGACCAGTGAAGTTCACAGACATTGCACAGGCTTAGACAATGTGCACTCCAGGAATGTAACTATGGCTTCAGTGCTTTGATGGCACCTTCACAATTTCTGCTATATCTGCTTATTACCTATGATATGTATGTAAATTACTTTTTAAAAAATATTTTATTATTTTTATTTTATGTGTATGAGTACATTGTCTGCATATAAGTAGGTGCACCTGTGTTGTGTAATGCCCACAGAGGTCAGAAGAGGGTGTTGGATCCCCTGGAACTGGAACTGGAGGTATGGATGGTTGTTAGCCACCATGCAAGAACAGCCAGTGTGCTTAACTGCTAAGCTATCTCTCCAACTCTGTAATTTGCTTTCTTTTTTATATTTTTTAATGATTTTTTAATTTATTATTTTTTATGTGTATGAGTGTACTGTCTGCATGTAGGTTGGTGCACCGATGTCGTGCAATGTCACGGAGGTCAGAAGAGGGCATTGGATTCCCCTGGAACTGGAGTTAAAGATGGTTCTTAGCCCGCCATGTGGGTGCTGGGATTTGAACCCGGGTCCTCTGCAAGAGCAGTCAGTGCTCTTAACTGCTGAGCCATCTCTCCAGCCCCATAATTTGCTTTCTTAACATTAATAGAAAATTGTCTCAATTTCTTTGGATTTAGCATCATCTTATGCAAAAATATCCACAAAGTCAGAGGTTTTATGAGATAATTACATTTTTTTACAATATTTATTTATGTGTGTGAGTGTGTGTGTGTATCAGCCACTACTCACATGGAGGTAGGAGGGATCAAACTTTGGTCATCAGGCTTGGCAAGCAAGTACCTTTTCTCACTGAGCCATCTTGCCAGGCCCAGTAGTCACATATTTAATTCAAATTAAATGAAGAGTAAAATTCAGTGCTTTAAAGGTCAAGACTTGACAAGAATCATGTAAAGTCAGTGGTATATGTAATACACTGTAGGGAAATTGCATTAATACATATCTTCTATTTAAACTATAATCATTTCTTTCTGTTCTTCAATCATGAAAGAGTATTTGCACCAGATAATATTCTTACTTTTAAATGTGTCTGTCCCATAGAACTCTACAGATAATTAAATCACAGCATCTTGCAAAAATAAGTGCCACTATGAATATTAAGAAACAAAGGTTTCTGCATACAGAGAGGCAGTTCCTGTAAGAGTTATGCAGGTAAATGGATGGAACTAGAAACCATTATGCTAAGTGAAGTAACACAGTCCCGGAAAAACAAACAACGGATGGTATCCCTCATTTGTGGATGCTAGTACCAAATCCTTAGTTGCAAAGCAAACTGAGCATCCTCAATTTTATATTTCTTTTTATCTAAAAGCAAGGGTACAGTTAAAATGTGAATCCCTACGCCGGGCATGGTGGCCCACACCTTTAATCCTAGCACTTGGAAGGCAGAAGCAGACACATCTCTGTGAGTTCAAGACCAGCCTGATCCACAGAGTGAGTTCCACGCCAGCTGGGGCTACAGGGAGACTCTCTCTCTCTCTCTCTCTCTCTCTCTCTCTCTCTCTCTCTCTCTTTCTCTCACCCACACACACATACACACACACACACACACACACACACAAGTGATTCCCTTAATGGGCTCTAGAATTAACCTACCATTTATGATCAGACTTTGTAATATTGGTATATGGGTGGAGGGTATGTATGCATATTTTAGAGTAGTATAAAATTAAAGGGGAAAATGTGAATTCCTAAACAAAAAAAGTTATTCAAACTCTAGGGACTTAAAGTTTCAAAGAACAAAGTCATCGAAATAAAGGTTTTTGCCCAATAGCTCCCATTCTCTGAAATAGATTAACAAATAGTAAACACAGGACATGTTTTCCAGGGAAAAGAGTGAGCACAATTCTTTGGAATGGAGGAATCAGGATTTCAGAAATATCTGGAAATTTACACTTTTCTTCCTAATTCTAGGTACCTTTTTTTTTTTTTTTTTTTTTAGTCAGGGTCTGTCTCCCTATAGTCTTTGTTGGCCTGGAACTCACTCTGTAGACCAGGCTGGCCTTGAACTCACAGAGATCCACCTGCTTCTGCCTCCTGAGTGCTAGGATTAAAGTCGAGATCATAGGGCACTTACTGAGTGAGGGGTGTTGTTACAGCTTGACAGATCAGCATGCTTACCACACAGTATTGTTTTAGCTGAGATTTTACAAGATATATGGGTTTGGGGGGAAAACTTTCAATATATTTTAATTAAAAATAATTATTGACTCCTTACTATCAGTATGGTTGCTTGAACGTCTTGGTGTTTTATAGGGGGAAGAACTTAAAGGATTTCTCTCAGACTAAAAAGATCTTTCAAGTGGGCCATAAATTATTTCTAGAATAATTTTAGTATTTTGTTTCTCTTCAGATTAGAGATTGCCAGGATTAGGGAAGAGGTGGGAAGACAGAGGTCAATTGCTTCAAAATCAGCAGACATAAAGACTGAACTCGGATGTACTCAGGTTTGGAGTAGCTCCCTGCGCTAAGTTTGCTGGCATCCACCTTATCAAATTTCACATCACACAGACCTGCAATTTGCTGTGGCCTCACCTGACTCGGAGACACACAATTCTGTGTGTACACAGTAACTGTGGTACAGTTACTAACACTCTCTACACTTCAACTGTATTCAAGAAAAGATAAAGAAAAGCACTGAGCTCAGGCACAGACTTGGGCAGAAGTGAAAAGCACATATAAGGAAAAGTTTAAATATTTTTAGCTGTGAGGTCTCAGCCAGGCCAAGAGGACGTTTACTTTTTGTAGGACTATTAGAGACATAAAGGGCTAAGAGGGGGACAGAAATGCATATTAGAAATGGGGATGGCTGTTATATTTATATTGTGACCCAAAGTTCTCTCATTTCTGTTCCTGCCTTGGTACCCAGCACCTGTAAATCCAATTTTAAAGGTTTTCATTTGTGGTTTTTTGGACTAAACTCGAGTTCTACTTTAAAATGCTGTAATTTCTTAATGAAAGGACTACTCAGACACACAAAGGATTTTTGTGTGCTTTTCTTTTTAACAACATCACACACACACACACACACACACACACACACACACAAACATGTGCACACCCCAAGTTCCTGTCAGTTCTTCCCGTACATGCAAGGTGATTTTCATCCATTTCCTGGCAAAATTCCTGGCACCATCACACACGCAGAAGTTTCTGCGGTCATCTCAGGTACTCCAAGCCAGGGTCTCAAGGCTCATTTTTTAATATAAGTAATCTCAACAATCCTTCAATGTGTAATCAAACAGTGGATTTACTGAGAAATAAGGTCAGATGTTCACTAGCAGGTCTAACAAGTTCTGTGACATAGTACATTACTATTAGAACCTTCACAATAACTGGAGTTTACAACAGTAAACTCCTCATGAACCTCCCTCCTCCGGTCCCTCTTCCCCTCCCCCGCCCCTCCTGAGGAGCTTCCAGACATTAAGTATTTCTTAGAGCTCCAGGGTTATTTAAAGCAGGACTAGGACGTGGAAAGAGGACCTGCTAATAACGATCCGCCTTTGAGAAAACACTTCCGCCTACCTAGTGCGGTCCTCTCTCCCCAGTCTACTCCAAGTTTTCATTTGAAGGTTGATACACTCACTTTTATCCGGAAGAGATACACTTAAGGAGAAACACTCCAGACCAGCAAATCTGACTCTGAAAGTAGTAAATTCCGCTATAGCCTTTCTGGAAACATAATGTTTCTCCTCCACAGCTTTGGTTTCAGGAAGTAGGAATCTGAGAAAAACCCTTGCGAAATTCAGTTCCTAGCGTTGCAGCAGTTCCCACCACAAGACACACCCCTTTAGGAACTGCTGCAGGGGAAGGCATTGTGGGAGTTGTATTACTACAAAAAACGTTTGTCTCTTAGTGAAAGTGCATTAGACTAAGTCAGAATGCAGAGTCATCCAAGAGCCACAAAAGAAAATGCCAGTAAGAAATCAGGAACATGATTTTTTAAAATATATATATTTTATTGGGGCTGGAGAGATGGCTCAGCTGCTAAGAGCCACCGGCTGTTCTTGCAGAAGACCCCGGTTCGAATCCCAGCACCCACGTGGCAGCTAATAACTGTCTGTAACTCCAGTTCCAGGGCTCTTTTGTCTTCTTCGGGTATTGCACAACATGTGTGCACTTACGTACATGCAGGCAATACACCCATACACATAAAAAATAAATTTGTTTTTGACTCAGAATACTAGATAATGTACTATGATCATATTTAGAGCTCCTCCCCCACCTCTACCCCCACATTGCTGGTGGGTAACTAAGGGCAATGTCAATAGCCAGTGCTGTTTGAGGGTTCGTGGGACCGTCCTGTTCAACAGCTCCAAAAGAGGGAGTCCAATCCTGCCATTGGGCTTTTTATTTGCTAGCCTGTGGTGTCAGGTACGGGGATTCCCCCTATCATAGGGTAATTCCATTTGAACTTTTTATATTGTAGATGCATATATTTTAAGAGGCCTCTATAATAGTAGGTTTCCATATGACTGTTTCAAAAGGCCTTTAGTTACCCCTCTCGAACTCTCTCTTCTACCCTCCCATCTCCACTAGATTAACCCTTCCTATTTCATTATTCCCCTTTCCCTCTTTATGTCACCACATTCAATCTTCTCTCCTCTCTCCCCTCCCCCACCTCCACCACATGGTCCCTTACTAGTTTCCTGACTTCTATGGATTTTTCCAACTGAAACACAGGTCTAAAGATTCAACATTAGCATCCACTTCTGAGAGAGAACATGCAACATTCGTCTTTCTGGGTTTGGGATTGGGTTATCTCACTCAAGATGATTGTTTCCCATTCTGTTTACCTTCAAAGTTAATAATTTTATTTTTTCTCAACAGCTAAATAATATTCCATTGTATAATGTGTAAATGTCTCATATTTTCATTATCCATTCACCAGTTGATGGATGTCTAGGTTGTTTCCACTTCCTGGTTATTGTGAAAAGTGCATCAGTGAACATGGGTGAACAGATATCTCTGTAGTAGGATACAGAGTCCAAGGATGGTATAGCTAGATCATGTGGTAAATCTATTTCTAGCTTTTTGAGGTGTCTCCATACTGATTGCCATAGTGGTTGCACTAGTTTACACTCACACCAGCAGAGAATAAGTGTTTCCCTCACTAGCATTTGTCATTATTTGATTCTTGGATCTTAGCCATTCTGTCTGGGGTAAGAAGAAATCTCAAAGTAGTTTTAATTTACATTTCCCTGATGGCTAAAGATATTGAACATTTAGAAAACATTTCTCAGCCACTTGCATTTAATTTTTAGAGAACTCTGTTTAGTTCCTTACTAAAATTTTATTTTTTTTATGTTTAGTTCTTTTCCGTGCTTTATATATTCTTGATATTAACTGTAGGTTAAATATATAGCTTAGTAAAGATTTTTCCCCATTCTGTAGGTTGTCTTTTCACTCAAATGACAGTATCTGCTGCTGTACAAAAACTTTTTTAGTTACATGAGATCCCATTTGTCAATTGTTCTTAATGAGTTCTCTACTGGAGTGTTGTTCAGAAAGCCCTTTCTTGTATATAAGTTTCAGCATAGTTTATATTTTCTCCTCTGTCAGATTCAGAATATTAGGTCTTATGCTAAGGTCCTTGATCCACTTTTAGAATTGATTTTTGTGCAGACTGAGTGATGGGGATCTAGCTTCATTACTCTAGATATAGCTATCCAATTTGACAGCACCATTTGGTGAAGATGCTCTCTTTTCTCCAGTGCGTGTTTTTTGCTTCTTCGTCAAAAATCAGGTGGTTGTAGGTACTTGGATTTACATCTGAGTTCTCAATTCTATTTCATCATACAATGTGTCTGTTTTTATGCCAGTACTACACTGTTTTTATTACTATAGTTCTATAGTATAATTTGCAACCAGGGTAGTATTGCTTCCAGCTCTTCTATTGCTCAGGATTATTTTGGCTATCCTGTTTTTTTTTGTGTGTGTGTTTCCATATGAAATTTGAGATTTCTTTTTCAATTTCCATGAAGAATTATCTTGTAATTTTAATGAGGATTGTGTTGAGATTTCTTTTGGCAGGATGACCATTTTCACAATATTAATCCTACTGTTCCATGAGGGGGGAGATCCTTCTAGCCTTTGGTATCTTCTATTTCTTTCTTCAATGTCTTAAAGTTTTCTTATTATACAAACCTTTTACTTCTTTGGTTAGATTTATTGTAAGAATTCTAAGGCTATTGTGAATGGAATCATTTCCCTGGGTTCTTTCTCATTATAATTGTACTGGCACAAAGGAAGGTCACTGTATTAGTCAGGGTTCTCTGAAGAAACAGAATCAACAGGACAAATATATAGCTATATACAATTTATTGATTTGCTCACGTGACAGAGCTCTAGGAGTCCAAAAATAGCCATGCTGCACTGGAGAGGCTGAGAATCCAGGGAACTGCTCAGTCCATAAGGCTGGATGTCTCAGTAGTCCCAATCTGGTGCTGAAGGCCCGATGGATTCCAGGAGAACTGCCGGTCTCAGTACATGCTGGGATCTGAAGGGTTGATCACAGCTGCAAGATGAACTCACCAGTGAGAGAGAGGCAAGCCACAGGAAAAAGGGACCAGCTCCCTCTGCCATGGCCTTTTATACTGCCTGCCAGCAGAAGGTAACGCCCACATTTGGGGTGGGCCATCTGGGTTGAGGTAGTCCAATCTGAAGATCCTTTTTCTCTTATTTGTTCCTTAGTCCAGTCAAGTTGACACCCAGGATTAACCATCACAGCCACTGATTTGAGGGTGTTGGTTTTGTATCTTGCTACTTTGCCTACCAACTCTAGGATTTTTTTTTTTGTGGAGACTTTAAGGTCCTTTATGTTACAATCATATCACCTGCAAATAAAGATAGTTTGATCTCTTCCTTTCCAAATTATATCCCCTTTATCTCCTTGCTTTGTGTTTAGAGTAAAGTAGTAATGGATTTCAACAAGAGTAACTGGATGGATTATTAAAGCCTGTGCATATACTTACCAGAAATTTGAGGAAGTAAATGGCTCTAATCTCTGGATGACAAACCACTTTGGCAAGTTGAATAGATTCCAATGACGCTTTCCAACAAAAAGTGGAGTGGTCAGAAGCCAGACCCTTTAAAAATAACAACAGTTCACTACATAATTCTTCATTTATGACCTTAGAAGTTGTTCAAATAATTACATAGAATTGTTACATCAAACTTGCTATTTACGTTTATTTATGAAAGCATAGTTTCTGTCCTTTTTAATGTATGTTTTTATGGAATGCTGTTTTATTGTACCCATATATAACATTTATCCATGAATTTTTTTTGTTTGTTTTGGTCTTTTTGAGACAGGGTCTCCCTGTAGCCCCAGCTGTCCTGGAACTCACTCTGTAGACCAGGCTGGCCTTGAACTCACAAAGATCTGCCTGCCTCTGCCTCCCGAGTGCTAGGATTAAAGGCATGCGCCACCACGCCCAGTTTATCCGTGAATTTTTAAATCCCATACATCTCAAGAAATACATATTAAAATAACATTTTATTTCTAAACATTCATGAAAATATGTAATTTTATATTTGTAGCTTTAATCAATTACAAATTTAATCATTTACTGATTCACTAAAAACATTTATTTAATACTTGTGTCTATAGCAAAGGAGAGAAAATAATTTCAATGTATACATGTTTTCATTGTATATGAATGATAAAAACTTCAAAGTATATAAGACATTTTTGTATTATGAGAAAATTGTATGAAGGAAGTGGAATGGAAATAAAAGTTTAGAAAAATAAAGAAAAATAAAGTTTTCCAGTTGTTGAAGAACTTTATGTGTGTTTTTAGCTAGCTGACAGGGAAACAATGTATAATTTTATTTGGGTACTTAAAAGATTATGTAGACTTTTGTTCATTAAAAACTACACATGGAAGCCAGGCGTGGTGGCGCACAGCTTTAATCCTGGCACGCGGGAGGCAGAGGCAGGCGGATCTTTGTGAGTTCAAGGCCAGCCTGGTCTACAGAGTGAGTTCCAGGACAGCTGGGGCTACAGGGAGACCCTGTCTCGAAAAGACCAAAACAAAACAAAACAAAACAAAACTACACATAGATCTTTTGCAACTATTTAAAATATTTTTAAAGAGGCATAAAAAAGAAAAAATAAATAAATAAAATATAACACATACGGAGTTTATGAATTCCAGTGGGGGTCGGGGGCTGTGGGTGTTACCAGTAGGAAAGGGTGTTATAAAGGTGATTAAGATTGACTGAGATGTTCTGTGTGAAATACACAAAAATTCAATTAAAAAAAAAGGAAGTACTTTATAATCCACTTAGAGAAACTGGCTGCACTACCGTATTCATTTTGGTTAGGTTTTATAAATTTTGAATATGCAAAGCTAAAGCAAGTGAATATTGTTATGAAAAATCAGAGACCCACAGCCAAAGTCAGGAGAGGAGAGGAAATTTAATTTTACCACTAGTGGGACTGATACATGGACATTTCCTTAAGGGAGTCAGGCCCTCCACCAAGTGTTGGGGGTCCTTTATACTCATATGATTAATGCAAGCAAAAAGCAAATAATAGATATGTGGTAATTGAGTGAGTGGTTCACAGGTGAGACATGGTCAAAAGGTTTCAGGAATGTGACAGCCTTGGAAACAAAGACTTCTATCCTGGGTAACTGCAGGGGGTGGATGGGAAGTTTTATACTCCAGTAGCATTTTATCAGGGAGAAAAATCTTAGTATTTTCTTTTTCTTTTCTTTTTTTTTTTTTTTTGAGACAGGGTCTCCCTGTAGCCCCAGCTGTCCTGGAACTCACTCTGTAGACCAGGCTGGCCTTGAATTCACAGAGATCCACCTGCCTCTGCCTTCCAAGTGCTAGGATTAAAGGCATGTGCCGGGGCTGGAGAGATAGCCTAGCGGTTAAGAGCACCGACGCTCTTGCAGAGGACCCGGGTTCGATCCCCAGCACCCACATGGCGGCTAAGAACCGTCTGTAACTCCAATTCCAGGAGAACTCCAGTTCCAGGGGAATCTGAGACCCTCTTCTGACCTCCGCGGCATTGCACGACACGGGTGCACAGACCTGCATGCAAACAATACATTCATACACATACAAAAATTAAAAAAAAAAAAAAAAAAAGGCATGTGCCACCACGCCTGGCTGTGAGCATTTTTTAAACAATATCTCATATGACTAATGTCTGGGAAGCACAATTTTTCAGGCTTTAAAAGATATATGCTGATCACTTTAATCTTTGGTTAGACTTTCCTTTTGGGTTTTTAAAGCCACACAGTTGGCTGAAACTAACCAAGTTTTTTTTTTTTTTCTCAAGGTCAGTTGAGGATCTGATCCTCTCAGGGGTCACTTGGGTTTTGTGGGAAGCCCCTGGGTCCTTTGACTTTCCTTTCATTGGTTTCATCTATGTGAGGATAAGTCAGGAGGTCTTGCTTGACTGGGGCTTCAATTAGAAGCATGGACGAGACTCTCTGTGTTGACTCTCCTCTTTTTAGACTGGACACTGGTATGAGTCCCTCTGGTGGGGTCTCCATGATGTCCCTAAACAAGAAGACAGGTGACTCATCACAGCTATAGGACATTTAGAGAGATGCTCATAGTCCCCTGGGACTTGGTTGATCTTGGAGGGCAAGGAAAAAAACTTTCCCTTAAGTCCCTTTGACAAGTATGTGTTTTAAGTATGGTTATTAACCATCCAAGAAGGTTACTTGCACCAGTCTGGTATTTTTAATTACCTTGTAATATGTAGATAAATCTTGAACAAAAACCCAAACATTTTTGAATAAACATTGACTGGAAGATATTTAACATTACAAGTCAAGTAGGCATAGCCCAGGAAAGGAATGTAAAAGAATTTTTTAGGTCTGTCTCAAATGAAGGCCATTCTACTACAAACAGAAACAGTCTTATTTCTTTCCCAGTTCCCCATACCCAGATTTACAGTTTTTAGAAGGAAGAGAAGGGTCCTATAAACTACCTATAAACAGGAAGTAAGCTGATTAGGATTCAGACCAAACTGAATCCTTCTAGACTGTATACATCTGGTTCAATGAGGTAAAACCTAGTTTTTCTTGAGCCAAATTATCTTCTTATGGGCAAAAGAGTGTTCCCAAAGTAACACTTCCATAATACAGAGGAACATAAAGAACATCTTTCAGTAGCCATAGGTAACACAATACTTGTCTGCATCTATTTAATCCAAATGTGCAACAGGGTGTGCAGTACAAGCCAGAGGAGTGGACTGAAAATTAACAACTCTATCTCTATAACCCTGCTCAGACCTTCAATAAATTTGCTCAAACATTTTCATTATCCCTTCTATTCTGGAAATATCCAGCCATATTAATCCTTATATATATCTTTTATTAAAATACCTTTATTTTATATTTGTTTACCAACCTTTTAACCTCCATTTTCTTTAGTACCATGAGACATAAGATTTACAAATTTACTATATTAATATTTATTCATATATATGAACAGTTATTTCAAATATACTATTATAATGCATAAACTTTGAGATGTCCTTGTAAGCCTTGAAGCAGATTTTACATGATCAATTCTCTTTTAAATGTTTAGAGATGTTTTACATAGGCTTCACAAAGAGATAGACCTTGACAAACCTGGTTGTTGACTCTAAAGAGGCCCCGGGAGTAAAATATTTATTTTATATAAAACATATCTAAAAGCAGAGATAAATTGAACCCTGGAGCCTAAGTAATCATTTTATTTATTTATTTATTTATTATTTATTTATTTATTTACTTACTTGTGTTTTTTTGAGACAGGATCTCCCTTTAGTCCTAGGTGGCCTGGAACTCACTATGTAGACCAGGCTGGCCTTGAACTCACAGAGATCCACCTGCCTCTGCCTCCTGAGTGCTGGGATTAAAGGCATGCACCACCACGCCTAGCCTATGTAATCATTTCTTTTTAAAATTTTTTTATTTTCATATGTGTATGAATGTACTGTCTGCATGCAGGTTTGTGCACCCATGTCCTGCAATGCCAAGGAGGTCAGAAGAGGGTGTTTGATTGCCCTGGAACTGGAGTTAAAGACAGGTCTCAGTTGCCATGTGGTTGCTGGGGATCGAACCCGGGTCCTCTGCAAGAGCAGTCGGTGCTCTTAAATGCTAGGCCATCTCTCCAGCCCCAAGTAATCACTTCTTAAAATTAATTTATATTCTTAGTTTTTTCCTTTTTTTTTTTTTTTTTTTTTGGTCTTTTACAGGGTCTCCCGTATTAAGGAAGCCCCAGCTGTCCTGGAACCATCTCTGTAGACCAGGCTGGCCTTGAACTCACAAAGATTGCCTGCCGCCTCTGCCTCCCGGTGCCAGGATTAAAGGCGTGTTTTTTTTTCCTTTTTTGGTATTTTTGAGGCAGGGTCTCCCTTTTAGTACCAGCTGTCCTGGAGCTTGCTCTGTAGACCAGGCTGTCCTTGAACTCACAGAGATCCACCCACCTCTACCTCCCGAGTGCTGGGATTAAAGGCACGCACCACCATGCCTAGCTAAAATTAATTTATATTCTTAAGCATTAGGAACCATATTGTAATTTAAGAAACTTACTTATAAGTTGATTAGTGATGTGCAGCAGTACAGGATAATGCAAAGAAGGGAAGTAGATGAGGACAGGAAAGCATCCTGACCATCCAGAACCTGAGTCTCTGACATCTTTTAAGGAAATACATGGTGGGCTGGAGAGATGGCCTAGTGGTTAAGAGTGCCGACCACTCTTGCAGAGGACCTGGGTTCGATCTCCAGCACCCACATGACAGCTAAGAACCATTTTTAACTCCAGTTCCAGGGGAATCTGACACCCTCTTCTGACCTCCGAGACATTGCATGACATGGGTGCACAAACCTACATGCAGACAGTATTCATACACATACAAAAATAAAGAAAGAAAAAGAAAGAAAAAGAAAAATAAATCACATTGTTGGGTCTCGCCCAGTAGGTTTTCCCCCTTTGGATAAATTCAAGGACAGCTGATTAGAAGACTGATCCCAGTGGTGGCACCTCATCCTGTTTACTGGTTCTGCCCTCCTCAAAGGAAACAAAGTAGACAGGGTAACAGAAAAAAAAAAAAAAAAGCCAGGTGAGACATATCAGGTGCTTCTACATGCTTTGGGATCACAGAGAGCCCCAGCTCTTTGAGGGTCTGAGATGGACAGGGAAGTCAGATAAGTACCGTCTGAGGTGCTCTGAACAGAAAGCAGGTATCGTATAACCAAAGACCAGCAAGGGTCAAGTAATTCTTATTTTTTTCTATAGTGTATTACCAAAAAATGAGCTTCCTCTAATTAAGTGAAATAAAATAGGCATAATTATGGAATGGAGAAAGTATCTAAAGCTACTCTTAAGATTCTTTTCATAGAAATATGTTTTGATAGTACCAGCTACCCAAAGGACTTAATTAGAAGTTATGTGGAACCCTTATCATGGAGACTGGCAGTGATGACAGGGATGGTTACTCACAGAAGCAGATCTCTGTGAGTTCAAGGCTTGATCTAGGCAGTGAGTTCAAGGACAGCTGGAGCTACCGGAAGGAAGAAAAGAAAAGAAGAGGAAGAAAAACCTTTCAAACACAAACTGTGCCTCAGACATATTCTCCATAAATATGTAGTGCCTGCTGCGGGCCATGCATTTCTCCAGTCTAACATGCCTTATGCTGAAGGACTTCCACATGTTAGTAGTTTGGTTAGTAACATTTCATTGTACAAAAGTGGTACTCTGTTCCCTAAACAGTAAGGACATTTTCAAATATTCAAGAATGATGGTTGTTTTATTGCCTCAAGCTTTGGCCTTGAATTAAAAACACACAAAATATCTGTAATACATTTGTGAAATAATCTAATTTTTATATTTTATTTATTTTTTAAAAATATTTTTATTTAATTTTAATTTTATTTTATTATGTGTATGAGTGTACTGCCTGCATGCGTGTAAGTGCAACCCAGTCACGCAACGCCCAAGGAGGTCAGAAGAAGGCGTGGGAACCCCTGGAGCTGCAGTTATGGGTGGTTGTTAGCTGCCATGTGGGCGCCCCAAATCGAATCTGAGTCCTCTGCAAGAGCAGTCAGTGCTCTTAACCTCTGAGCTATCTCTCCAAGCACAAATAATCTCATTTTAAAAAGTCTCCTTTGCTGGGTGTGGTGGCGCACGCCTTTGGTCCTACTATTTGGGAAGCAGAGGTAGGTGGATCTCTATGAGTTCAAGGTCAGTCTGGTCTACATAGTGAGCTCCAGGCCAGCTGGAACTAAAGGGAGACCCTGTCTCAAAAAGACAAAAGAAAAAAAAAGTCTCCTTTGAACAGTGTTTTTAATAGTTTTTGTAGGAAAAGACAGCAATAAGGCACAATTATGAAGGACTTTGCCTAATTCAGAGATGAGTGATTTAAGATAATTTATTTTCTGCATGGCCCCTGGGGATCTCCAGAAAACTCAACAAATTGGAATTACAGAAGCAAATGGACACATTTCTCCTTGGCTCTGACCTGAGCCAAGGTTTTAGAAAAACTCTGCGTCTTTTGCCAGTTTTCAGGAAGTCTGGCAAGATTTTGGGAATAGGCCACCTTGTAGTTATCTGAAAGGAGACAAGCAGAACGCTTAAACTTGGCTACTGCCGAATTTCCCTGGAGGGAACAGAAACCTCCCGGTGGCACCGCTGGCTGCTTCTCATAGCCCACAAACTTACTTTCAATGTCAAGGTCTATTATTTTTAACTGTCACTGAGATTAGATTCTAATGTCACTCTGCATGCTTGTTTAAAGCCCCCCTCTGGGTCAATGAAGCTTGTCAGTCATCTTCAAGGAAGCTAAATGAGAACACTCTCTGGCACCCTGAATTTTAGAAATTGCTTCATTTTCTCTGTCAGGATTATTAATAGCTCCTGCTTATATATTAACTGTACAAAGAGGTTTCTGCAAAAAAAAAAAAAAAAAGGTTTCTGCAACATTTCTGTACCTGTATATAATGCCCTTCAATCATAGTCACATTCTTTATTATTGTTTCTTACACTCCAAAAGATTTTTTCACTTTTTATTTGACTTAACTTCAAAGATTACAGAACCTGGTATGGGTGTGATAGAGCAGGTTCATACCTCCAACACTCAAGAGGCTGAGGCAGGAGAATCTTGAGTTGGAGGCTAGCCTGGGCTATATAGGAAAACCTTGTCAAAAACAACAACAAATAGCAACAAAAACATTAGAGAGCAGAATCAACTCCTCTTTGGGGGCGGGGAGTGGGAGAGTTTTTTTAAACAAGGTCTCCCTGTAGCCACAGCTGGCCTGGAGCTCACAATATAGGTAGGCTGTCCTGGAACTAACAAAGATCCACCTGCATCAGGCTCCTGAGTGCTGGAATCAAAGGTGTGCTCCACCACAGCTGGCCATTTTTTTTAATGAGAAGGGGATAGTTTGTTTACACCAGCAGCCACGGGGCCAGGGGGAATACACGACATTCATAGCGTTAGCTACCTGTGCAGAATGGATTATATACTCCAGACCACAAGACAGTGAGAGCCCCACCCTCTCCCCCAATGACCCCAGTATGTAGTAGAGCCAGGTGGGTGGTCCCTGGAACTGAAATGGCTGTGGTAATTAGTAAGACATTCCCCAGGACTCCCACTTGCTCACCCACGCAGACTCAGATACCTGATAAGGTACTGAGTGGATAACACTTAGCCAGGGTGGGGAGGATGAGAATGGAAACTGACACAGCCTGCTGTTAGAGGGTGGGAGTGGGGGAGTTCCTAGCCCCTGTTCAGCTACACTAGAGGTAGGCACACTCCCAGAAGGAAAGGGTGTGCTCCCTCAGGATCCCTGCTGGCTCAAGCCCATCTCTTCCCCAGCCTTAGCTCTGTTCCCACAAAGGGCCAAGGAACAATAGGGAAGAGAAATTGTAATTCTTACATTTTTTATTGTCTGAGTTTACTGGCATAATCAAGTCACATCTGCCACTTGCTTCTTCCTCTGAGAAGAAATAATAAATGTTGATTATTAACAAACTGGAACACTTATCAGACAGAATCCGCCTCAATTAAATGAAGAATTCCTTGTTCGCCAGTGGGTTTCCCACTATATGTATTTCCCAGAACGTGAAACAACCTTTCTTGAAGATGCTGTCTACATTTCATGGCAACTGAAAAGTACCCAGCAAACAAGCACCTTCCCTGAAGTTCAGGACAGAGCGCAGACGAATGAGTGGCTTCCGTGGGATGACTGTGGGAACTGCCAAGATGAGTGCTACAGCATCCTCAGACCCTCCAGGCTTTGTCCTTTCCCGCCCCACTTCGTTCTCCATCCTTTTTCCTTTCCCTTCTTGACACCTGCTATCTTTAGACTTTCTCCACATTTTTTCCATCTCAAGCAGAAAAGTAACATTGCGGTATCCACTCTCAGCTATGATGGGCACGGGTGGGGTTGTTGCCCAGTTTATTGCGAATGAGCCTCAATTTCCTTGTGGAGCCTCAGCCCTTGGTGTAGGGTGGAGCAGGTAAGGAAGCTCCCCTATAAGATGAAAGCATCCTGGCTGCATTCTGACCTCGGATTAGACATCCGTGAGGGTAACCATTGTTTCCCCGAGGGCTGACGTCATGCATACATCCTTGTAGTTGACTAAAGATTGATTCAACTCCCTGCCTGTCCACAATCCCAGGACCACACTCCTTACACACAAGAGTGGCCCTTAACTTTGAAGTGATCCATTTCCCTTCTTTAAAAACCTAGCTCCCAGGTCACATGCAAACCTAGAGCGGCCTTCTGTCGGGGAAGGTGCAGTCGCCCTGGGTGCCCGGCGCCACAATCCGAGTCAGGAGACCTCAAAAAGGCGGTAGGGGCAGGGCCTCCTGCGGGGTAGGAGCCTCGAGGGTGGCAGAAAGGGGCGGGCGCGGGGCAGTCGGCTCCGGAAGGCTTCCGGTCCTGGTGCAGGCTTTGCGGAGAGGCTTGGCGCGCGGGTGGGAGGGGCAGTCACGCGGGAGGATCCGCGACCTGGCTCCCAGCGCCCGGCTGCTGTGCCCGGCTCGGCGCGCTCAGGTGCGCCCCTGCGGCCGCGTGGGGACGGTCCCCCACCTCCATCCACCAGGGCCAAGCGGGAAGGCGGAGCGGCTCGCGGACCTCCAAGGCCCCAGGTACTTGTGGGTCTGCAGTTTGGGGCGAGGCTAGGGACAGGCGCTTTCATTTTTCTTCTCTCTGAAAGGGCAGTTTTATCTAGTTTTTAAGAGTGCCCTAATCTGCCGCTCCCCGGGCTCGTTTACAGGCCGACCGACGTTCACCACATACTAAGGAGAAGTTGGAAACATCGCTGTCAGCATAATGGAGAGTCCTAAAATAGTTGATCTTCATGTAATGAGGGAGCACTGAGCGGTAGCGGGACCGGGCTTTGTGCTCTCCTGCTCTTGGCAAGCTTTTTCTGTGGTCGGAAACCAGAAAAATAATGCTATTGTGCAAGTCGGGGCGGGAGCAGACGGCCTGGTCCCGACAGCAACCAAGGACCTTCAGTTCCTCTGCAGAGGGTCTGGACCTGCCTTCCTGCCGCAGCCGGCATTAGGAGGGTCCATCGCAGTGGTCCAGGACTTTCTCGGGCTCTGTGATTTTCCACCGAGAAATGGGGCTCAGCACTTTCCAGGCTGGCCGGTGGAGCGCAGAGCACAGCTGCCTTTCTGCCGGACCTCGGTTCCCACATTCCCTTTGCTGGACTGGCGAAGGGACAGGCCTAACCGTAGCGATCCGGACAGATGTCTTCCAAATCTCGGCATCAAGCAGTGGCAGCTGGGGGGAGGGGGGTGGTGGCGGGAGGGAAACTTCTGTGACTTCCAAGTTTCTCTTCCTCATCTACCAGCTCAAAGTTCGGTGTTTGTCGGGGAGAAAAGCCTTCGATAAAAATGCACACTTCCTACTTGCAGTCATAATCTCCCTCAGAGGGTACCAGCAGGTTATGAAGCAAGCGTGTGTGTGTGCGTGTGTGTGTGTGTGTGTGTGTAGAGGAAAAAATTAGATTGCTTTTTCTAGCACACAATTCCGAAGACGCTCTGGTTACAGCTTTGTTTGTTTTTTTTTTTAATAAAAAAAACGACTAAAAATACAAGAAACTGTGGCCATGCATGACCACCCAGGAGACGAAACTTTCTGTTAAACTGCTTGGGCACCTGGCCCTTTTTAGTCAAAATATCGTGGTATATCCTTTCATTTGTGGTGTCTGAAAACCTTCCTATAGAGCAGAGCTATGTGTTCTTTCATTGACTTCACAGGACCCCGGGGGATCCTAGAGGGGCAGTTTGCAGGGTGTGTGTGTGTGTGTGTGTGTGTGTGTGTATGGGGGGGGGTTGGGGTGCCAATAGTGTTTTTCTATCTAACACATCTACATATCCCTCTTCTTTTCCTGGAGAGGAAAGAGAAGTCCCCTCCAGAATTTGGATCTAGCTGTGTGGCCACTCTCCCTGTGAGGGTGCCTCCTGGATGTGCAGCAGTGAGATGAGGTGAGCTCTCCGCAGCCCAGCCGGGAGTGCAGTGCCCGGGCCTTCTGCTTTCTGCTTTCACTATGAAGTCCCGGTAGCAGAGCTTGTTTTTAATTTCTGTATTCATTTATCTCTTTGTTGCATAATAGTTCCTTAGTTAACAGATATTATTGTTTGTCAGACATCATTCTTTTCTTTGTAATGGAGATATCACAGAGAAATATACTGTATAATCCATACATTTGTCAGACATCATCATTCTTTTCTTTGTAATGGAGATATCACAGAGAAATACACTGTGTAATCCATACTCTGCTAGTGATACTTTACTAATCTCCAATTCTATTTAATTCCACAAACTTCTGAGGGTTTATAGTTTTGGGGAAGATTTGCTACATATTTAGACAGGTCTTAACTGCACCTGATATAAGGTGAGAAGTCTCCGCCTGCTCCTGGCCCATCCCCCTTGCCAGAGTAACTATTATGTGGGCCCGTTGTCCTTCCATGTATTTGGTAATTTAAGACTAGCATATTTTGAAATTTTTTGTTGCGTATCTGCACACTGGTTGCTTAAAATGAAATCTGCTACCCTAAACTTGCTATTTTACTTGCTAGCTTGTTTTTCTAAAAAAAAGAAAATGCTAAGAATCTGAGTTAGAGGGAATTGTGCTTCTGAAAATGAGCAAATAGATTCTTTTCTAAGTTCCTTGAGGTCAGAGACTGTTCACCACCCAGACTCCCCAAACAATCTGCCATAATCTCTAGTGAATAGGAGGCCGTGCAGTCTCACACAGAGGGGGACGAGTGACAGGCACTCATCATCCCCAACACTGGCATCTAGGTTGCTAGCTTGCTGGCCACCGAACACTTAACTTTTGATACCCCATTCCCTATGCCTTAAAGTTACAGTTTGCAAATATAGCTGTTAGCCTGGGGGCAGTAAGCGCAGTTGTGAGGGAGAGTGCATTTGAATTTGAATCCTGGCTTTGACAATTTGTTTAAAACCTAAACTTGTTCTTTAAAAGATTTATCCTATGTATTTATTTATGGATGTGTATGTGTGGGTCTCCACAGAGACCAGAGAGGGTTCTGATCCCTTGGAGTTAAGAGTTAAAGGAGTCTTGGGATCTGGAATCTGATCCTCAAGATTGAGCACCAAACACTCTTTAACCACTGAGCTGTCTCTCCAGCTCCATAAACTAGTTCTTTAAACAGTCTATAATCCAACTACCTCCCTCACCTGTGAAGTGATAATAGGATTATTTTGAAGATAAACTAAATTGGTATGGTAAAGGATGTACCACTCTACCTGGCATGTAAAAGACTTAGTAAGAAAAATCTCTTCGAATTGCCACTTTGTTGCCGTTTCATCTTCATAAGTCAGGTGAATGGATCTGCTCCGCTTCTTTATGGTCCAGTAGCAAGTGTCCCAAGAATTTCCGGGAAGGGTGGACTTTCTTGCTCATATTCTATGTGCTTTATGAGTCGGTCTCCAGCCCTTCCCTCAGGGACTCAGCTGGAGCTGAGTGGGAAGGTAAAACTATACTGTGGCTTTTAAAACTCCTGCTTGGAAGTAAACTGAATAGCTTCCACTATTAATGTTGACATGATTATTAATGGAATGGACAAGCCTTTAGAAAGGGGTGAAGTGATCAGTCATATCTAAAGGATCAGACATGTACAGGCTTGAGAGACAGAGGCTGAAAACACTGGGCCCTCTGCCTCAGGGTCTGGGAATCATAACAGTGAACTCAAACACTCCTCAGACCCTGAGAAATGATTTACATTAAGACAATCATAGCCGCCCCCACCCCTTGATTTAAAGCCAGAATGGCAACTTTCCCCTCTTATAATTGGTAATACATCTCCTCTGGTCCCAGGTATGAGAGCCTATTAGAGCAGACATTATGGTTTGTGGATTTACTGGTAAAACAGAATTACAAACTGATAGGTTACATAAAGCATACAAAACAGTATTTAGCTGCTACCAAATATGCCATATTGAGACTATACCGTGAACTTTGATCTAGTCTTTTGGACCTGTCAAAGCCCGAGAGTGGGCTGGAATGGTAGTGTATCCTAGATAAAGCTGGAGACTCCTGACAGGGTTCGACTCTTATTTTAAGCTCTTTGCTGATCAAAAAATTCGTTACTATGAGTGCATGTGTACGATGTGCATGTGTATGCAGAGACTAGAGTCAGGTGTTCTATCTTGACACTTTCTACTCCTTTCTTTGAAAGGGTTCTCTAATGGCTCTGGGGATCCGCTGCCCCCCCCCCACCAGCATGTGCCCACCAGGCTCAGCTTTTCATGTGAGTTCTGGGGATCCAGACACAGGCACTCACACTGGCAAGACAAGCAGTTTACCAGCTCTTCTTATTTTGATGTTTGAAATTGCAAATGTAAACCAGCTTTAAGTGTAGAAAAATGTATACAAACAATATAGGAAACAATTATAACAAATTTTTTCATCAATTGCTAATTGCATTATTCCATGACTTCCTGTAATTATTGTCATTTATGCTGCCTACTTCATGAATAATACTTTATTACTATTCTCCGGAATATTATAGAATGGCTTAGTAGGCCCTGCCCATTGCATGTTAATTCTTGCTGGCTTTGGTTTCAATTATTTTTACCACTCTCAAGATAGTGAGGGTCCCTCCAATTTTTTTTTTTTTTATTTAACATTTGAACATTCCTTGTCTTTTTAGGCAATTCATTATGTTGTGACAAGGTCCAAGAG
Source organism: Rhizomys pruinosus (assembly GCA_009823505.1). Classification (NCBI taxonomy): domain Eukaryota; kingdom Metazoa; phylum Chordata; class Mammalia; order Rodentia; family Spalacidae; genus Rhizomys; species Rhizomys pruinosus. The sequence continues at coordinate 1,455,606 of VZQC01004283.1, read as the reverse complement.
ATACTCTAGGAACGTCACATTTAAAGAGCAGCAATATGAAAAGTATTCTGGGTTTTGTTTTCAAAGCAGTATGGTTTTGAAACTAGCATCTAAGATGGACAGTAATTTAATACTAACAAATTATTTGTTATAAACAAAAACCAGTAAAGCTATACAATTTACTTAACTATGAGATTTCATTTAAGGGCTGGGTATGGTGGTACACACCTTTGATTCTAGCACTTGGAAGGCAAAGGCAGGCGAATCTCCATGGGCTCAAGGCCAGCATGGTCTACATAGTGAGTTTCAGGCCAAGTGGGGCTACAGGAAGACCCTGTCTCAAAAAGACCAGAAATTTTTTTTCACTTAAGACTGTTGCTCCCCAAGCCCCTAAAATCAACATAACCAGATAAAACCAAGCCACACCAGCAGGTAAGGGTCAGTGAGGGTGTTCAGAGATGGGGCTCACTCAGCAGGTGGAGTAAGTCATCACCACACTGGTGAAGGTGTTTACTGCAGTTGCTGAGGGGTGAAGGACACCTGTATGGACAGCTATGGCCAAGTTACACCTGTGTTATCAAGTGAACAATGCAAGATCCAAAACTAAATATAATGTGCTTCTGTTTGTAAGAAAAAATTTCCTCTGTGGAGAAGCACGTGTGTGCGTGTGTGTGTGTGTGTGTGTGTGTGTGTGTGTGTGTGTGTGTGTGTGTGTGTTATGCTTGTGTAGAGAAGCTAGTGGTTGATTTTAGGAAAGAAAAATAAAAGCTTGTGATTGGGCTAGAGACTTGATTTCAAATTATCTTTGTTTTTCAATTTTTATGTTATATGCATGTAGTTTTAAAACTGTTAGCTTTTAAATAGCAGTTCTGTATCAATAACTTGAAAAATGTAGTAACTAATGTTTCTTTCCAGTTCTAGCCTGTAAGTGCTTCACCCCATAGTACTATAGTAGTACTATGTATGGGGAAGCCTCCTTGGGGGCATCTCAGGCCACAGGCTCCAAGGATGTGCTCTCAGTGGGGAGATGGAACTATTGTGGTTAATAACTGTTTGTGTAGTCAGGCATAACAAACCATGGACTAAAATAACTTTAGTACCAGTGTAGATTATGGTATTTAGGCCACCCCATGGAGGGTTGTTTGTTAAAAACACAGTGTCAAATGCCAGGCATGGTGGCATGCACCTTTAATCCCAGGCTATGGGAGGAATATATGAGATTGAGGCCAGCCTGGTCCACACAGTGACTTCTAGGTGGGCTGGGACTAGGGAGAACTTGTACAGAAACAAACAAATCTCTCTCTCTCTCTCTCTCTCTCTCTCTCTCTCTCTCTCTCTCTCTCTCTCTCTC
>VZQC01004283.1:1427841-1451483 GCA_009823505.1 Rhizomys pruinosus | reverse complement strand
AGCAGTGTGGGAGGGCCCAGCCCACAATGAGTGGTGCCACCCTGGGCAGGTTGTTGTGTACCATATAAGAAGGCAGGCTGGGCATGAGCCAGGGGAGCAAGCCAGTGAACAGCATTCCTCCATGGCCTGTGCTTCAGCTCCTGCCTCCAGGTTCCTGCCCTGAGTTCCTGCCTTGGGCTCCCTGAGTGATGAACTGTGACCCGGGAGATGTAAGCTGAATAAACCCTTTCCTCCCCAAGTTGGTGTTGGTTAGAGTGTTTTGTCACAGCAATGGAAGACAAACTAGAATAATCACAGAATAGATTTTCAGAATGTAAGTTCTTGGCTCCGGCAACATGGTTTGAACTAACTTGGTGGTTTGACTGTCACAGGTCGCATCATGTCCAGCTTTGAAGATGCCGACACAGAAGAGACAGTAACTTGTCTCCAGATGACTGTTTACCATCCTGGCCAGTTGCAAAGTAGAGTTTTTCAGTCAATAAGGTTTTACAACAGAGAGAAATTCTCCTCCATTGAAGTGTTGAAATTTGGACGGAATTCCAACATCTGTCGTTACACTCTTCAGGACAAACAAGTTTCCCGGGTTCAGTTTGCTCTACAGCCATTCAAGCAGGTGAACAGCTCAGTTCTCTCTTTTGAAATTAAAAATATGAGCAGGAAGACCAGTCTGATTGTGGACAATCAGGAGCTGGGCTACCTTAATAAAATGGATCTGCCTTATAGGTGCATGGTCAGATTTGGTGAGTACCAGTTCCTTTTGGAAAAGGAAGATGGAGAGTCAGTGGAATCCTTTGAGACTCAATTTATCTTGTCTTCAAGACCGCTCTTACAAGAAAACAGCTGGACAACACAGAATCCTGTACCTGAGTATGGAGGTTATTCATCTTATTTCTCCCACAGCATCTCTCCTACAGAAATGGATGAAAATGAACTATGAACAGAATCCAGGAAAAGAAACATGTCTGTAGACACGTCAGAGACATTCTGCTTGTTAGGAGTTTATTAGTGAGGTGCATCATGAATTCCTGCCATGCCAAGCTTTGGATTTTGCAATTGCATTTGCAAGTCTGTGACTGAATTAGTCATCAACTTAGTCAGCTGTCTGCATTTCTTGATCTACCAAGAATTAAGTGTATAAAACACCTTGGTGGTAGTGAGGTCATGCTTATTTCTTTTCCTGCTGGATGTCATTCCATTCTTTTGGTATGGGCCATCACTTGGTTTGGCCACATTTGTAGCAGCCATTGGTTTTCAAGATCAAGGTTTGGGGTAGAGTGCCCACTGGTGTCAGTGGTTTAATATTGATACAGCCAGAGTCCTGGACTACGTTCCAGCAACTGGCTGGGCCACTGCAGTTTAATACGGAAAGACCTGGGAAGTAACACCTTGATTCTCTTTCTATGGAATTTTAGTATTTATTCCTAGGATGACAGTTTTCTTTCTCTGTATTTAGGACCTAAAACTAACATTTAACAGCACTTATGTACATAATAAAGTGAGAATTTAGTTCCTTAACCATTTCTTTGCATCCTTCTAAAAAAGTTTGGTTTTAGTCTTGGCTGTGCTAGAGAAGTATTTGTGAATATTTGTAATAATGAACACTAAATATTTTTAAAATTTTAGTTTCACATGAAGTTGTACTTGTTTAGAAGATTCTCTCTGGGCTTGGTGGGGCACGCCTTTAATCCTAGCACTTGGGAGGCAGAGGCAGGCGGATCTCTGTGAGTTCAAGGCCAGCCTGGTCTACAGAATGAGTTCCAGGACAGCTGGGGCTACAGGGAGACCCTGTCTCAAAAAAGACTAAAAAAAAAAGAAGATTCTCGTTGTACTAGTTTTAGCTATATGGAACAATTTTTAAAATAAATTTAACCATATACATATTTCATTACTGTGTTTGTGACAGGGTCTTGCTATGGAGCCCAAACTGGTCATAAACTTGTGATTATCATGCTTCAGCCTCTTGAATGCTGGGATTACAGATGTATATCTACTATATATATATATATATATATGACATATAAATATATATGTATATCTACAATATATCTAGTATATCTACTATATATCTACAACAAGTTTTCTGAAGTACTTCTTTTTTGTTTTTTTAACTTTTTTATTTAATTATATTTATTTCTGTATGTGTATGAACGTACTGCATGCAGGTTTGTGCACCCGTGTCATGCAATGCCGCGGAGGTCAGAAGAGGGTGTCGGATTTCCCTGGAACTGGAGTCCTCCTGGAATTGGAGTTTCAGACGGTTTTTGGCCGCCATGTGGGTGCTGGGGATCGAACCCGGGTCCTTTGTAAGAGCGGTCGGTGCTCTTAACCACTAGGCCATCTCTCCAGCCCCTGAAGTACTTTTTTTTTGTTGTTTTTTAAATTTTATTTATTTTTGTATGTGTATGAATGTACTATCTGCATGTAGGTTTGTGCACCCGTGTCATGCAACGCCGTGGAGGTCAGAAGAGGGTGTCGGATTGCCCTGGAACTGGATGGAGTTCTCCTGGAATTGGAGTTACAGACGGTTCTTAGCCGCCATGTGGGTGCTGGGGATCGAATCTGGGTCCTCTGCAAGAGCAGTCAGTGCTCTTAACCGCTAGGCTATCTCTCCAGCCCGCCCTGAAGTACTTCTAATAAGGTTTTCAGCCTGGTACCATGTGACTTTTATTCCTAGTGGGACCACCAGTTACCCCTAGCCCTTTAGCCACCTCCCCCGCCCTGGGAGTGTGCTATAGATAAAGCTACCTATCTCTATGCTATGTGCCCCAATGACCATTTCTTGTCTTGTTTTCCTGCTGACTCCTGTGGTAAGCAAAGTAATGGCCTGTATAAAGGTGTCCAGATATTCATGTGCTAACACCAGAACCTGCGAATGTGTTGTGACACATTGAAGGAAAAGGCTATAGATAGAATTAAGATTGCTTGCCAGGCATGGTGGCCCACACCTTTAATCCCAGCGCTAAGGAGGCAGAGGCAGGCAGATCTCCATGAGTTTAAGGCCAGCCTGGTCTACATAGCAAGTTCCAGGATAGCTGGGGCTACAGGAGACCCCCATTTCAAAAAGACCAAAGGAAAAAAAAAAGATTGCTTATCCTTGATCTTAAGCCAAATAGATTATCCTGGATTATCCTGGACCCAGCTAATTACAGGGAACTTAAAAGTGGGAGGGGCAAAACAAAAGACAGGAGGAGAGTGATGAAGAGTGAGAAAGACTTGAATAGCTGGTGAGGACATTGCAAATGGAGAAAGGAGCCCTGAACCAGAGGACACAGCAGCCTCCCCAAGCTAGAAAATGTGCACAGGCAGCTCGAAAAGCAAACCCCAGGAAGAAACAAAGTCCTATGGACATCTTTAGTCCAGTGACCTGTGTTTGAACTCTGAACTATAGAACTTTAATAGATTTTTGCTGAAAATTACTAAATTACAGCAAAAAGAAAAACACATCCATTCTTCTTATCTATAATCACTTCTGGCCACTGTCAATCCATGACCTTCATTATACAGGATCTCTGGCATAGTACCTGTTGGACATGGATTTGCAAACTAGAACATCTAGTCAGTTAGAACTGCTTACTGTGTCTTGTGGCAAAAGCTGCCTGTGAGGGATGTATATAAATTTTAATGCGTAGGTAATGCAACATTTTGATAATTCTGGAAGTCATTTTCCCTTCTCTTTGAGGTGATGGATATATTGTGAAATTACCAAGTTTTACTATTAAGGAATTCCTGCATCATTGTTACTAGAAGGTAAATGATAGGCTGAACAGCCTCATGTTAATGCTTTCTCCTAATGTATGTTCTGGGAAGGGTTTTGTTTCAAGTTGAGAAACATTAACTTTAATTCTATTTTGTCCTTTGTTAACACATTAGCAAAGGAGAGAGTGGGTTGCTAAGCAGAAACCATATCCTCCAAAGTGAACCGCTTTCCACAGCCTGACTCTATCTAATAGGTAATAAAGAGAAATAGAATAAAAAGAAAAGGGGGGGGCTGGAGAGATGGCCTAGCGGTTAAGAGTGCTGACCACTCTTACAGAGGACCTGGGTTCGATCCCCAGCACCCACATGGCTGACAACCGTCTGAAACTCCAATTCCAGGAGAACTCCAGTTCCAGGGGAATCCGACACCCTCTTCTGACCTCCGCGGCATTGCACGACACGGGTGCACACACCTGCATGCAGACAGTACATTCATACACATACAGAAATTAAAAAAAAAGAGCGAAATAGGTTAGTAGCATTCCGATGATAAATTACAAAGAACAAAACCTCTTCCTGAGCTACCCAAACACAAAAGGGGTTGTTAGAGGAAACTGATGTGTCCCACAGAACAAAAGGAAGGATCGCAGTGGACTTTGGGCAGAATTGCACTGCGCAGCACTGCCTTTCCGCCATGTTGGCCCTTCTCCATGCACATGGCTGCACATGGCCACCAACTCTTAACATTTCCACATATGAATCACTCAGAGAATTGATGCTCCTGGTCCAGTTCCTAAAAGGGTTAGCTTGAGTGAGGTTCTAGATGCTTACCCCTCCACCAATCAGTGCTTGAGTGAGGTTCTAGATGCCTACCCTCCACCAATCAGTGAGGTTCTAGATGCCTACCCCTCCACCAACCAGTGAGGTTCTAGATGCCTACCCTACACCAATCAGTGAGGTTCTAGATGCCTACCCCTCCACCAAGCAGTGAGGTTCTAGGTGCCTACCCCTCCACCAATCAGTGAGGTTCTAGATGCCTACCCTCCACCAAGCAGTGAGGTTCAAGGTGCCTACCCTCCACCAATCAGTGAGGTTCTAGATGCCTACCCCTCCACCAAGCAGTGAGGTTCTAGGTGCTTACCCCTCCACCAAGCAGTGAGGTTCTAGGTGGCTACCCCTCCACCAAGCAGTGAGGTTCTAGATGCCTACCCCTCCACCAATCAGTGTGTCACAGGTAACCATGTGATCAAAATTCAGCAACAAATGTACTGGTGGGAGACCATGCAGAAAGAAAAAAAAGCATTATATATATATATATATATATATATATATATATATATATATAAATTGGTCACAGCAGAGTAGGTATGGGCATGGGGAGAAGTGAAGGAAAAGGTGTTTGATACAAAGTACTCTTAGCCAGGCATGGTGGCACACCTTTAATCCTAGCACTCAGGAGGCAGAGGCAGGTGGATCTTTGAGTTCAAGGCAAAACAAACAAACCAAACCAAAACAAAGTACTCTTGTAGCTAAATGAAACTGTCTCTCTGGGAGTTGGCACTGCACTGTGTTGTTGTTTTTGAGACATTTCTCTGTAGCCCCAGCTGCCCTGGAGCTTGCTATGTAGACCAGGCTGGCCTTGAACTCACAGAGATCTGCCTGCCTTTGCCTCCCAAGTGCAGAGATTGAAGGCAAGTGCCACTGCACCTGGCATTGTTTGTTTTTGTTTTTGTTTTTGTTTTTTTTTTTTGGTCTTTTCGAGATAGGGTCTCCTGTAGCCCCAGCTGTCCTGGAACTCGCTTTGTAGACCAGGGGCCTTGAACTCACAAAGATCTGCCTGCCCTGCGCTCCTGAGTGCTAGGATTATATTTTAAGGTGTCCTTGATGGTGGCACGTTAGTCATTGCTTTGTTTTCTGGGTCTGTAGCTTCCTGGTATGGCTGTTTTAGCCACTGGGGAAATCTCTTACAGTATTTTAAAGATTTATCCTCTTTTTCTTTAAAAATTTTTTTCATATGTATGGTTGCTTTGCCTGGATGTATATCTGTGCACCACATGCATTTAGGCCCATGGAAACCAGATGGGGGATCCCTTGGAACTGGAGTTACATACAATGTTGGCCGCCATGGTGTAGGAGGAGCAAGTGCTGTTAACTGTGAGGCATCTCTCCAGCCCTACACATGGCCAGGTCTGGTGGTCATGCTTTTAATCTCAGACTTGGTGATAGAGGGAGGCAGATACCTGTGAGTTCCAGGTCAGTCTGTTCTCACTAGCAAGTTCGAGGTCAGCAAGGGCTACATAAAAAGCAAGAAGCAGGGCTGGAGAGATGGCTCAGTGGTTAAGAGCAACCAACTGCTCCTGCAGAGGACCTGGTTCGATTCCCAGCACCCACATGGTGGGCTAAGAATCCAATGCCCTCTTCTGAATCCACAGCGTTGCATGACATGGTTGCACCAACCTACAGCAGACAGTACACTCAAAACATAAAAAATTAAAAAGCAACAAAACAAAACAAAATCTTACATTTAAGTGTGTGTGTGTGTTGTGTGTGTGTCATGCACACATGTGAAATCAGAGGACAACTTGTGAGAGTCATTTTTTCCTTCTACCATGTGGGACCTGGGGATTGACCTCAGGTCATTAGGCAAGCACTTTTACCCACACGTCATCTTGCTAGCCCCTGACATGATTTTATGACCACTTTATAGAAAAATATATATCCAGTGTCTTGACTGATGTGCAAAAGTTCTAACATGAATGCTAAATTCATGTGGGGCATGTGTCTTTAGGGTAAAATATCATTTATATATGTAGATAATATATATGTCTTGAAGAAAGGTTAGCCATAATCTTACTGCTAATAGTCTAAGTAGTAGCTGCTTCCATGTACCTCATGGTCCTATTTGCTTTTTTACCGAGTTCCCGTAGTTACCTGTTCAGTAGCAGGTGTGATTACCATTTTATTGTGTGGACCATGATGGCAACCAGGTGGTGCCAGCTATGGAAAGCGTGGTTGGAATTCGCTGAGCTAATCCAGTAACTCACCGTTCTGCTATTCAGCCTATAGGAAAGTATTTCCCTGTACCTCACCTCTTAGGCAATGGAGCTGAGGCCAGAAGGTACGGGGAAGCCAGTGGGAACAGTGGCTGCGGCCCTCTGGCTTGTTTCATTTTCTTCCTGATGGAATGCCACCAAGGAGCCAGAGGAGGGTATTTGGCCTTGCCACCACCAGTGGTGGTGAAGTCACTGCTCCAAAACCAAATTCATGGTGAAACAGAAAATTTCTCAGATATCTAATCATAAGCTGTGATAATGGAACTTCATTTTAGGTTGAAGTTTTTTTTTTTTTATTTTTTATGTGTATGAATTGTATGCACTGTGTCCTGCAGTGCCTGGAGTCAGAAGAGGGCATCGGTTCCCCTGGAACTGGGGTTAAAGACGGTTCTTAGCCACCATGTGGGTGCTGGGAATCGAACCCGGGTCTTCTGCAAGAGCAGTTGGCGCTCTTAACTGCTGAGCCATCTCTCCAATTAATGTGGCCATCTCTCCAGCCCCAGTGAAGTGTTTTTTATTTTTTGGGTATTTAAACAATTTTAGGGGGCTGAAGAGATGGCCTAGCGGTTAAGAGCGCTGACTGCTCTTACGAGGACCTAGGTTCGATCCCCACCCACGTGCGGCTAAGAACGTCTGTAATCCCAATTCCAGGAGACTCCAGTTCCAGGGGAATCTGAGACCCTCTTCTGACCTCTGCAGCATTGCATGACACGGGTGCACAAACCTACATGCAGACAGTACATTCATACACATATGAAATAAATAAAAAATTAAAAAAAAAAGTAAAACAATTTTAGAATGTTGGTAAGCAAAATTAAACAAAAAACAACCTAATTTCCAAGCCCTTGCACTGTTTCTATAGAAAGGACATGATTCTAAATGTAGACTATGCAATATACTGCTTGGGTTTACTTACCTTCCATCTTCTAGTATTCTTTTTTTTTTTTTTTTCTCTGTATTTGAGAACTCCAGTTCCAGGGGAATCCGACACCCTCTTCTGACCTCCGCGGCATTGCACGACACGGGTGCACACACCTGCATGCAGACAGTACATTCATACACATACAGAAATTAAAAAAAAAGAGAGAAATAGGTTAGTAGCATTCCGATGATAAATTACAAAGAACAAAACCTCTTCCTGAGCTACCCAAACACAAAAGGGGTTGTTAGAGGAAACTGATGTGTCCCACAGAACAAAAGGAAGGATCGCAGTGGACTTTGGGCAGAATTGCACTGCGCAGCACTGCCTTTCCGCCATGTTGGCCCTTCTCCATGCACATGGCTGCACATGGCCACCAACTCTTAACATTTCCACATATGAATCACTCAGAGAATTGATGCTCCTGGTCCAGTTCCTAAAAGGGTTAGCTTGAGTGAGGTTCTAGATGCTTACCCCTCCACCAATCAGTGCTTGAGTGAGGTTCTAGATGCCTACCCCTCCACCAATCAGGTTCTAGATGCCTACCCCTCCACCAACCAGTGAGGTTCTAGATGCCTACCCTACACCAATCAGTGAGGTTCTAGATGCCTACCCCTCCACCAATCAGTGAGGTTCTAGATGCCTACCCCTCCACCAAGCAGTGAGGTTCTAGGTGCCTACCCCTCCACCAATCAGTGAGGTTCTAGATGCCTACCCTCCACCAAGCAGTGAGGTTCAAGGTGCCTACCCTCCACCAATCAGTGAGGTTCTAGATGCCTACCCCTCCACCAAGCAGTGAGGTTCTAGGTGCTTACCCCTCCACCAAGCAGTGAGGTTCTAGATGGCTACCCCTCCACCAAGCAGTGAGGTTCTAGATGCCTACCCCTCCACCAATCAGTGTGTCACAGGTAACCATGTGATCAAAATTCAGCAACAAATGTACTGGTGGGAGACCATGCAGAAAGAAAAAAAAGCATTATATATATATATATATATAAATATATAATATATATTATATATATATATATATTTTTTGGGGAGGGTAGAATAACATGGAGGGAAGGACAGCAGAGTAGGTATGGGCATGGGGAGAAGTGAAGGAAAAGGTGTTTGATACAAAGTACTCTTAGCCAGGCATGGTGGCAACACCTTTAATCCTAGCACTCAGGAGGCAGAGGCAGGTGGATCTTGGTTCAAGGCAAACAAAACAAACCAAACCAAAACAAAGTACTCTTGTAGCTAAATGAAACTGCTCTCTGGGAGTTGGCACTGCACTTGTGTTGTTGTTTTTGAGACATTTCTCTGTAGCCCCAGCTGCCCTGGAGCTTGCTTAGTAGACCAGGCTGGCCTTGAACTCACAGAGATCTGCCTGCCTTTGCCTCCAACATGGAATTAAAGGTACACACCACACCCATTGTTATGTGTTTTGTTTTTGTTTTGTTTTTTGTTATTTTTTTTTTGGTCTTTTCGAGATAGGGTCTCCCTGTAGCCCCAGCTGTCCTGGAACTCGCTTTGTAGACCAGGCTGGCCTTGAACTCACAAAGATCTGCCTGCCTCTGCCTCCTGAGTGCTAGGATTATTACTTTTTAAGGTGTCCTTGATGGTGGCACGTTAGTCATTGCTTTGTTTTCTGGGTCTGTAGCTTCCTGGTATGGCTGTGTTAGCCACTGGGGAAATCTCTTACAGTATTTTAAAGATTTATCCTCTTTTTCTTTAAAAATTTTTTTCATATGTATGGTTGCTTTGCCTGGATGTATATCTGTGCACCACATGCATTTAGGGCCCATGGAAACCAGATGGGGGATCCCTTGGAACTGGAGTTACATACAATTGTTGGCCGCCATGGTGTAGGAGGAGCAAGTGCTGTTAACTGCTGAGGCATCTCTCCAGCCCCTAGCACATGGCCAGGTCTGGTGGTACATGCTTTTAATCTCAGGACTTGGGTGATAGAGGGAGGCAGATACCTGTGAGTTCCAGGTCAGTCTGTTCTACATAGCAAGTTCGAGGTCAGCAAGGGCTACATAAAAAGCAAGAAGCAGGGCTGGAGAGATGGCTCAGTGGTTAAGAGCACCAACTGCTCCTGCAGAGGACCTGGGTTCGATTCCCAGCACCCACATGGTGGCTAAGAATCCAATGCCCTCTTCTGACATCCACAGCGTTGCATGACATGGTTGCACCAACCTACATGCAGACAGTACACTCAAACACATAAAAAATTAAAAAGCAAAAACAAAACAAAATCTTACATTTAAGTGTGTGTGTGTGTGTGTGTGTGTGTGCTCATGCACACATGTGAAAATCAGAGGACAACTTGTGAGAGTCAGTTTTTTCCTTCTACCATGTGGGACCTGGGGATTGACCTCAGGTCATTAGGCAAGCACTTTTACCCACAGTCATCTTGCTAGCCCCTGACATGATTTTATGACCACTTTATAGAAAAATATATATCCAGTGTCTTGACTGATGTGCAAAAGTTCTAACATGAATGCTAAATTCATGTGGGGCATGTGTCTTTAGGGTAAAATATCATTTATATATGTAGATAATATATATGTCTTGAAGAAAGGTTAGCCATAATCTTACTGCTAATAGTCTAAGTAGTAGATGCTTCCATGTACCTCATGGTCCTATTTGCTTTTTTACCGAGTTCCCGTAGTTACCTGTTCAGTAGCAGGTGTGATTACCATTTTATTGTGTGGACCATGATGGCAACCAGGTGGTGCCAGCTATGGAAAGCGTGGTTGGAATTCGCTGAGCTAATCCAGTAACTCACCGTTCTGCTATTCAGCCTATAGGAAAGTATTTCCCTGTACCTCACCTCTTAGGCAATGGAGCTGAGGCCAGAAGGTACGGGGAAGCCAGTGGGAACAGTGGCTGCGGCCCTCTGGCTTGTTTCATTTTCTTCCTGATGGAATGCCACCAAGGAGCCAGAGGAGGGTATTTGGCCTTGCCACCACCAGTGGTGGTGAAGTCACTGCTCCAAAACCAAATTCATGGTGAAACAGAAAATTTCTCAGATATCTAATCATAAGCTGTGATAATGGAACTTCATTTTAGGTTGAAGTTTTTTTTTTTTTATTTTTTATGTGTATGAATGTAGCACCTGTGTCCTGCAGTGCCGTGGAGGTCAGAAGAGGGCATCGGATTCCCCTGGAACTGGGGTTAAAGACGGTTCTTAGCTACCATGTGGGTGCTGGGAATCGAACCCGGGTCTTCTGCAAGAGCAGTTGGCGCTCTTAACTGCTGAGCCATCTCTCCATTAACTGCTGAGCCATCTCTCCAGCCCCAGGTTGAAGTGTTTTTATGACAATGTCATTTGGGTATATTAAAACAATTTTAGAGGGGCTAAAGAGATGGTCTAGCGGTTAAGAGCGCTGACTGCTCTTACAGAGGACCTAGGTTCGATCCCCAGCACCCACGTGGCGGCTAAGAACAGTCTGTAACTCCAATTCCAGGAGAACTCCAGTTCCAGGGGAATCTGAGACCCTCTTCTGACCTCTGCAGCATTGCATGACACGGGTGCACAAACCTACATGCAGACAGTACATTCATACACATAAATACATTTTAAAATTTTTTTAAAGATTATATGGCACTGACATACAGACACATAAATCAATACAATAAAATCGAGTTGAAAGGACAGAAATAAACCCATTTTTTTAGGGCAATTTATTTTTGAAAAAGGAGCCAAGAAAAGTAAATGGGGGGAAAAAACAGTGCTTTTTTTTTTTTTTTCTATGTATTCTAACCAAGGATTAAGACCACACCTCCTACACAGGGCCCCTGAAAAGCTCAGCCGAGGTGGAGTACAATCCCCATCGTGGTGCATCATGGATCATGTTAGGAATCACACTGAACATCCTTGCATCTAATCATCTCATGTCAAAGATTTCTGAATCACAGAGGTGTCCATGTAAAACAGAGCTCTCTTCTCCATGTAACTAAAAGAGAATGAGCTTATTCTCAAGCCAAGTATGGTGACTATGTCCCAGGAACACAGCTTGTTCCAAAAGACACTTCACAGATATAGTTACAGAGATTTTTATTAGTTATAGAACAAATAGTTTGGTGGGGCCCATAGGTTTCGAATGCTACTAGATGGCATTCTTAGTTAACTTTTGGATTGGTGGAAGCTATTGTTTCACTAAGAATACATTTTAAAGGTTTTGGTAGCCACAAGAATATTAGGTCGGATAGACAACGAAGGCATTCAAAAGGACTACAAATAGCCAAAGGTAATTCAGCACTGGGGGTCTACCACATTCTAATTCTCCATAGTTGTAAAGTTCTAATTAGCCATTCAGCCTTATAGAATCCTCAACACTGGTATGGCTTTTTTTTTTTTTTCTGGAAAATTTAGTTTAGAAAGGACATTATAATGTCTAAGTGTCAGGAAAAAGGTCTCCTTCAAATAATTTGTAATAATACTCCTATTTTTAAATTTCATTTTATTTTCATCTTTAAAGTTTTCTAAGGATTTAAGAATTAGATTGAATGAAGCTATTTCTCTCACATAATACCTTTGTGCCCTCTGCAGTCAAATTACCAACAGGAGATACTGAATATAGGAAAATAGTATATTCAGTATAAAATTGTTAGATGCCTGGTAAGAAACTATGTTTGGAGCTGGGGGTGGTGGCACATGCCTTTAGTCCTAGCACTTGGGAGGCAGAGGCAGGCGGATCTTGGGAGGCAGAGGCAGGCGGATCTTTGTGAGTTCCTGGTCTACAAAGTGAGTTCCAGGACAGTTGGGGCTACAGGGAGACCCCTGTCTCGAAAAGACCAAACAAACAAACAACCCCCCCCAAAAAAACAATGATTGGGTGACTATATCTAAAGTTAAATGAGAAGTTTGTCCTCTGTTAGAGTAGTTATCCAGTTACTGAAAAAAAGAGGGCACAATTTTGAACTCCCTAATTTTAGAGGTATCAAAACTATTTTTAGGATCTTTGGATCTCTCCCATAACTCCACAGCCTCTATCCAGCTAGCAAAACTTTTCAGTAAAATGTCTACACTGGCCCTTCTTTATTTACCCCAACCTCTGCCCTCACTTCACTTGTGTGACACACATCACTTGTGTGACACACATCACATATCAGCCTTCCTGTCCTAATCTCATTGGTCCCCCAATTTTGAATCTGGTCTGCTTCTTTCCCAACTGCTTGAAGGTGAACATGAGAGATGGTAAACTTCACTATGTACAACCCTTCTCTGTGAGACTTTAAATAGTATAACTTTAAAAAATAACACTTACTTGGGAGGCAGATCTCTGTGAGTTCAAGGCCAGCCTGGTCTACATAGTGAGTTCCAGGACAGCTGGGGCCACAGGGAGACCCTGCCTCAAAAAACCAGAAAAATCCAACTTACTGGGCTGGAAAGATGGCTCAGTGATTAAGAGCACTGACTACTCTTGCAGAGGACCTGGGTTCAATTTCCAGCACTCACATGGCAGCTAACAACCATCTGTAACTCCAGTTCCAGGGAATATGACTCCCCCACCCCCCACTTCTGACCTCTGCAAAACACAGATGCACTTACAAACATTCAGGCAATACACTCATACACATAAATAAATTAAAAAAAACAAAAACACCTGAGTGGTTCATGGTGTCAACTTGCAGGATCTAGAGCTATCTAGGAGGCAGGCCTCTGGGCCTGCCTATGAGGGATTGTATAGAACAGCGTAGCCTGGACGTACTAAAGGATTAACTAGATTGATAAGGGGAGATCCGCCTTAACTGTGAATGGCATCATGCCATGACTGGGGTCTTGGACCACACAGGAAGAAGATTAGCTGGTCACCAGCATGTGTTGCTGTTTCTTGGCTGCGGATACAGTGTGACCAGCTGCTTCAAGTTTCTGCTGCCAAGACCTCCCTGGCATAGGCTGTATATTCAAAACTATGAGCCAACGAACCCTTTCCCCGTAAGTTGCTTTTGCCAGGGTACTGCAGCAACAAGACACGTAACAAATACACCCACCAATAACCCCCAAACAGCAGCACATACTTGAAGTAGCTCATAAATCTAAGTTTCCCAGCAAAATTTTTCTGCCAAGATCTGCATCAGCTTAGCCCTGCCTAGATGTAGGTACTTGTACCGAACAAGTTTTCTTTAGACCTTTTTTTCACCCCATTTTACTCAACAGAAATCCCTAGTGACTCTACCTCTAAACTGACTGAAGAGCCAATAAAAACACACCCCACCATGTCCCACTGGGGATGCTAGATACCTGTGCCCGCCCTCTTACAACCTGTTCCCTATATAACAGCTAAAGTAACTCTTCAAAGTGCAAATCTGAGCACTATACATGCTATGCTTACAAAAAACGTCAGGGGCATTCTATGATGTATCAAAGTTTACTCTTTTTAAAATAGTTATTTTATTTTTTCGTGTTATTTAAAATTTTATTTATTTTTGCATGTGTATGAATGTACTGTCTGCATGTAGGTTTGTGCACCTGTGTTATGCAATGCTGCGGAGGTCAGAAGAGGGTGTCAGAGTCTCCTGGAACTGGAGTTAAAGATGGTTCTCAGCCGCCATATGGGTGCTGGGGATCAAACCTGGGTCCTCTGCAAGAGCAGTCGGTGCTCTTAACCACTAGGCCATCTCTCCAGCCCCAAATTATTTTATTTTTATTTTCTGTGTGTGTTATGCCTGTACGTATGTAAGTGCAACTATGTCATGCAGTGCCCCAGAAAGAGTTGGATCCCTAGAAGTGGAGTTACGGATGGTTGTTAGTCACCATGTTGGTGCTGGGATTCAAATCCAGGTCCTCTGTAAGAACAGGTAATACTGTTAACCACTGAGCCATCTCTCCAGTCCCCAAAGTTTACTCTTAACCATGGCCTGCAAAGCTCTGCAGTGCTGCATACAACCCTCTACCTTCCTTAGAATGCTTCCGTACCAGAAATCTTTTTATTCTGTAAACATGTCGAGTCCTCCCTGCTTCAGGAACTTCCCGTGTTCTCCTTACCAACCACCTACTTCATCAGGCTTCCCAACCCCCTCAACCACAGACTCAGAATAAGCATCTCCTCAGAAAAGGTTCCCCTGGCCACTGAAAGCACTCACCGGGCCAAGCTTCCTTGCCTTATTGCCTTGTGTATTTCCTAACTGGTCTGTGGTGCTCACTGAACAAATGTTATCCCTAGCATTTTAAAAATGGCAAAAACTTTGTAAACTTTTTCTTAGTAGTTAAAGCATATTTTTACATTTACTTCCGTTGTCCTTCATAAATTATTCCTTCTTGTTTTAATTTAGTCAAATATTTATAATCTGAGAGTCATAGTATCAGTATTTTTATGGAGTAAAACCAGTAATAATCAAATAATTTATCTTTAAATGTAAAAATGCATTTATTCACAATCCTTGAGAAGTCACCATTCCTTCAGAAAATTCTTTATGAACAAAAGCCAAGAAAATTACAACAGTAGCTTATGCCAAACCAAAAATATACATCTGATGTGTATAAACTTTAAAAAGCATTAACACAGGCAATGTGAATATAGAGTACCTTTAAATTATTTCCAATGACACAGCTACAATTTAAATTTTAAGACATATAAATAATAGCATTACCTAATATATATTTACATATTAAAAGTGTCATATTTATTTCTATGAGGTTTAAAAAATGACAAAAACTACAGATGTCATTTGTATAGCAGTTGGGGCCACATGATTTTTTACATACATCAAGAACTTAAAGTTACTATTTATATATATCTGGACCTTCCTGTATTGTTGAGAACGTGCACTGTCACTGCTGCAAGACAAAGAAAGAAAAACATAACCAGGAAAACCCAGACACCAGTGTGCTTACTAGAGTGACACTCAGTCCCCAGCAAAATTAAGGAATGCAACTTGGGAGTGTCTGCTAGGCCTGGCCTTTTACAGTGGGTCACAGGCTTAGGGAAAAGTGTGTTACAGAATGCAGTTTTAACTATGCTCATATTAGTTCCATCCCATAAAACACCTTGTATCACAAGGCAAAGTGTAATAAAACCAATGGAACCTTTCATACCAGAAAGGATTTTACTTACTCTGATATACCCGTATCATCTTTTTATTTTTATTATTTTTTTAAAATCATTTACACAACACGTCCTATGTAAAAATCTTTCAAAGAACATTCACTGGAAATAAAGAATTTAAAAAATGATAGTAAGAACCTAGAGATATCAATTTAAAGTCAATATAGTAGCATGTAAAAGAAAGTAAAACATTTCAATATATTTAAGTGTTACTATTATTTAATATTTTATTTGTAAATTTTATTTTATGTGTATGAGTGTACTGCTTGTAGGTATGTACGTGGACTCATGTCGTGCAATGCCTGTGGTCAGAAGAGGGCATCAGATCTCCTATAACTGGAGTTAGGGATGGGGGATGGACATTAGCCCCCATGTAGGTGCTGGGAACCAAACCCAGGTCTTCTACAAGAGCAGCTAGTATTCTTAACTGCCCATTAAGTATTATTATTATTATTATTATTATTGGTCTTTTTGACACAGGGTCTCCCTTTAGTCCCAGCTGGCCTAGAGTTCGCTCTGTAGACCAGGTTGGCTTTGAACTCACAGTGATCCACCTGGCTCTCCCTCCCGAGTGCTAGGATTAAAGGCATGTGCCACCATGCCTGGCTATTTTTAATTATTATCAATTTAAGGTGTCTAAATTCTGGAAGTTTATTTTAACCATAGTATCTTTTGGTCAAACTGAGTGAACTTCGTATTAGGATTATGTGTATGTAACAAGTGTTTAAAGAAACCAATACATCAACATTTTGGGGGTCATCTCAAATTAATTATGCTTACTATCAGCCAACAAGATTCTAAGATGTCATCAAAGTAAATGATGCTGGAAAAGTAAACAGCATTCTAAATGAGTCCAACCATCCCTAGTCATCCTAACCCCCTTCACATCTGCTCAGAATAAAAAATACTTTAAGATCTTCAGTTACATAATAACATAGGCTTGCTTAGAAAAGCAGTCAAAGTAAAACTAATACAGATTTAAAATGCAAAACTTGACAAAGGTAAACAAGAATGCCATGAAGACCTGAAATCAATTTAACTGATAGCTTTAAAGAATCACTGAATTATTCTTGGAAAGCAAAGAGCAGATGATGAAACTGCACTTTCTCTGAGCTGTTCAGCTCTATACTACCACCCCCAATCTCTTCTAGTAAAAAGTGTGTACAACATGGTTTCTTACTCTTGATTACAAAAGGCTCATCATTTATACATTCCAGTTGATTTTTAACATTTGGTCAAGAACTGATAAGCAGAGTCGAACAATTTCATCCTATCGAATCTGTTGATCTGTATCAGGCTGCCTGATACCAGAGTCTGACAGTTCTAACACAGGGTTCACAAACCCAGAGTACTCGGAGTTGCCATTGTCGTCCATCTCAGCACTGACAAAGTCATTCTCCCATTCCAGCCCATTGGAATCATCAGAGGCTGATGCGGGGTTGCTTCCGGTCTTCTTGCTGTACTTAAGTGCTGCCCGGAGAATGTCTTCTTCTGTCTTTGAACGTTCTCTCATTGGCAGCATCCTATTCATTCCTAGGATTTTTGAACAGCATTTAAAGAAATCTCATTAAGAACAAAAGCTCATTCATTTGCTTTTAAGATTGACTTGTGAATTAACTTATGGTGTCATTAGTATTCTTAAGGGAAAAATTTGGGGTATAATCCTGACATACACTTTATTTAGATAAAATAAGTCCTTAACATGTAAGAGCAATTTTGATGCAATGCTGATCTGATCATCTGCTAAGAAAATTTCTGGAGTCCCAAACCAAACACGGCACATGGACAGAGCTTTTCACTGCTATTAGTCTCCTCAGGCCAAACTGGTATCTTTGCCCAGGTGCTGCCTCACCACTGACTGCAGCATTTCCTAGACAATAATATGCTTCTCAGTACTTCCTGTTTCCTGCTGATACTGCATGTACTTCCAACATTTCAGCTGAACAAGCCTCACCGACTGTATGAAGTAAGCACAGTACTATTGTGAACTCTACTTTAGAGTTAAGGAAACTGGGGTGGAAAGGTAAATGGAGCACAAGGTCACACAGCTCCGAAGTGGTGATGGGATGGGATCCCAGACTTCCTGAATTCCAGGCAATGCCTACCACTGACCTACGTCCCAGCCAGGACAGTCCTGGCTCCAAGGTTCACACTCTCCTGGTCGTCTTCTACACTACAGATTATAGATGTTTCTAGAGGAAGTACTTCTAGATCTACTTCTGAACAAAAGTTGTTGATAAAATCAAAGTGTCAAAACTCTTGAAGAAAAAGATGTCATTTTATTAGATGTGAGGGAGGACAGAAATCTTGAAATAAATTTCTAAGTACAGAATCAACGTTCAGTTCTG
Organism: Rhizomys pruinosus; assembly: GCA_009823505.1. Lineage (NCBI taxonomy): Eukaryota > Metazoa > Chordata > Mammalia > Rodentia > Spalacidae > Rhizomys > Rhizomys pruinosus. The sequence continues at coordinate 1,433,428 of VZQC01004283.1, read as the reverse complement.
TTAACAGAACTTAAACCTAGGATTGGCAGACAGATAAGAATAGACAGATACATTTAATAACTTTATTTTCTGGCCTTAAGAATCATATTTTACAGTTAAGCAAAGAATATTTAAAATCTCTATCACTGTTGCCTGTCACTCCTGAAAAGAAATCAGAGATTCAATTCATTCAGTAAAGCAAGTTACTTTAACTGGTAAGGACTCCTAAAAACATGAGCTGGGCCGGTCATGGCGGCACACACCTTTAATCCTAGCACTTGGGAGGCAGAGGCAGGCGGATCTTTGTGAGTTCAAGGCTAGCCTGGTCTACAGAGTGAGCTCCAGGCCAGCTGGGACTAAAGAGAGACCCTGTCTCAAAAAGGCCAAAAAAACCCCCACAAAACCCCCCAAAAAACCCATGAGCTGGGATTGGTAAGGTGTCTACTAACAAGTACAAGGACCTAAGTTCAATCCTCAGCACTCACGTAAAAAGCCAGGCGTGGTGGCTCGTGTCATCTCAGGACTGGAAAGGCAGATTGCTGAGGCTAGGCTAACCTAACTGTTGAACCCAGAGACCTTGTCTCAAAAAACAAGGTAGGACAGCTGACCTCTGGCTTTCACATGAAGACACATACGCACACAGGTACATGCACATAACACAGCCATACTCACAAAAATCAGATGGGCTGGAGATTAATGTAACTTCATGGCTTTATATGTAATGGACTTGTTTCCTTGGTTTTCTATTTCTCTAAAGGAAGCTGCAATGTACCTAGAAATGGTTTTAAAAAATTTTTTTTTATTTATTTCGGTATGTGTATGAATGTATTGTNAAGCATTCACCTTTATTTTTTTCTGGGACATTTCTTTGGAGTTGCTCTTTCTTTCTTTTGGTTAACTGGGCCAGGGGTCTGTCTATTTTGTGTATCTTTTCAAAGAGATTCATTGATTTTTTGTATTGTTTTCTTTGTTTCTATTTCATTGATTTCTGCTCTGATTTTTGTTATTTCTTCCTGTCTGTTGGGTTTAGTGTTCATTTGTTGTTGTCTCTCAGGTGATTTTAGCTGCAGTGTTAGATTGTTTATTTGTTCTAATTCTGTTGTTATTGTTTTTTTTTTATTTTTTTTTAATTTATTTTTGTATGTGTATGAGTGTACTGTCTGCGTGCAGGTTTGTGCACCCGTGTCGTGCAATGCCGTGGAGGTCAGAAGAGGGTTTCGGATTCCCCTGGAACTGGAGTTCTCCCGAACCGGGGTTTCAGACGGTTCTCGGCCGCCATGTGGGTGCTGGGGATCGAACCCGGGTCCTCTGTAAGAGCGGTCAGCGCTCTTAACCGCTAGGCCATCTTCCTCTGCCTACTCTAGTATAACAATTCTGTTAAAAAACTGAATAATGCACCAGCAAAGTTATGTTACCAACAAATTTGATTAGCACATACTGCAGATGACAGAATAAGTAATTAAAGGGCTTGAACAATGCTGGGTGTGGTGGTGCGTGCCTTTAATCCTAGCACTTGGAAGGCAGAGGACAGCTTGGCTTACACAGGGAGTTCCAGGCTTGCCAGTGCTACAGAATCAAACAAAACCACAATAAAAATAAATAAATAAACAAGACTTGAACAAGATCTGAGAAGCAGAATAACTTTAAGTGGGATGCAGAGGCAAACCTGCACTGATGTAAGCACCGGGCTGGGGAGGTGTGCTTCCCTGAGAAGGTGTCACAAACCAATGCCATCCTTAATGGTGGCTCTTCAAGTTCTCTGCCTTCTGTTTTACTGACAAAACAGATCAGCATGATTAATCTAAGGTCCAGTCCACCTTGAAATTCTACAAACTACTTAAGGCTTACTATTTTTCTTTAAACTCTGTCTTCCTTCTTGGATTGCCTGTTTCTTAACATGAAAATGAAAACCTGGGTCAGTGAAATAGCATTTAAAAAGGAAAACATTTTAGCTGCCACTCAAAGGACTGTGTGCCATACCCTGCACTAAGCATTTTTATATATTTAATCCGCTCAGTATTCAATCCATCCAAATCTTTTATTTTTTTTTAATTTTTTTGTTTTTTGGTATTTTTGAGCCAAATCTTTTATTTTGAAATTTATTCTTGTTTCCTTTTTGCATGCTAAGGATTAAACCCAGGTTCTTACACATGCTAGGCAAGCACTACCACTGAGCTATATTACCTGCCAAATTTAAGTATTTTACTGTCTAACATGGGTCAGTGCTTACATAAAACAGGAAGGATTAGGGTTTATGGTAAATTTATTCTTCTCTCTCTCTTTTTTTTTTTTTTTTTTGAGAAGGGTCTCCCTATAATCCCAGCTGGCCTGGAACTCACTCTGTAGACCAGGCTGGCCTTGAACTCACAGAGATACACCTGCCTCTGCCTCTGCCTCTCAAGTGCTAGGATTTTAAAGGTATGCGCCACCACGCCCAGCTTAAAGGTGGTTCTTAGCCACTTATGGGTGCTGAGAATCGAACCTAGGTCCTCTGCAAGAGCAGTCAGCTCCCTTAACCGCTGAGCCATCTCTCTAGCGCTTTATTCTTCTGAGAATGAACAAACTGTATTTTGCTGAGATTAAGAAATCTACCTAAACCAGGTGTGATGGCACATGCCTTTAATCCCAGCACCTGGGAGGCAGAGGCTAGTGTATTACAGATTTGACGACAGACTAGCTAAAATTCAAAATTATATCCAGGCAAAAGTTCTGCTCTAACCAAAAAAATCTAAGAGTTAAACGGCTAATATATAGTGAATCAGAAGTTAATTGACTTTTGGCTTTAGACTACCCACAAGGAGACAGTAATTCTTCATATGGAGCAATTTCATGAGTTAAGATTAGAAAAATCTTAAAAGAAATTCACATTTGTTTTCTAAATCTCGAGAAACATTAAAAAATTAAGGAACTTTCTAAACAATGCATCAAGAAATGAGATTACTAATAAAACTAAAAAGTTGAGGGATGAAACCAGGCATGGTGGTGCATGCCTTTAATCCTAGCACTTGGGAGGCAGAGGCAGGTGGATCTTTGTGAGTTCAAGGCAAGCCTGGTCTACACAGCAAGTTCTAGGACAGCTGGGGCTATAGGGAGATCCTGTATCGAAAAAAAGACCAAAAAAAAAAAAAAAAAAGAAAAAAAGTTGAGGGATGATGAGACAGCTGAGTGAGTAAAGAAGCCTGTGGCTGGGCATGGTGACCGAGCTCAAAGCTGAGCTGGAACTCTTTCACAGTGGATGGACAGAACAGACTCTCACAAACTGTCCTCTGACCCCCACACATGTACTTCCACACGTGTACATGTACACACATACACATACACACACACACACACAGAATCAATCAATCAATCAATCAATCAATCAATCAATAATAAATGTTGAAAACCCCAAGAGTTTATGAAAATCTGTGAATGATTTTGGTGGGATTTCATTCACTCAGTTTAAATAAGTTCCACACAAAGCAGAAGACATTTAGACACACGCAGAACTGAATCAGAGCACACCTTCTTCATCTTCCCACTCCAGATCTAAAGATGTGCTGTCATCATTTCCACTGGTTGACTTGGTTTTTGTCATTAAGTCACAGCTGCTTTCCGTATTTGGTGTCAATACTGTGGCATCTGACGAAAGTCCTGGAACACACACCGGAGTACAGTGAAGAACAGTGAAATACCACCTGTGCTGTTCTATCTCAATAGCCATCCTTTGGGGGTAACAACTGTCTCCCTAAATCTCACTATTCCCCCAAACTTCAACAAAAACAATTATTAAAATTATTACATTGGCAGGTTTTGTTAGGAGCAATATAAGGACTTTCCCTTTGTCACCTAAGCATACCACCATGCAAAAACCTACACAAATTATAAATGTTTCAAAATGATGAAATAGTCAATTACAGAGGAAACTGAAAAAATACAATAAAAAAAGATTAAATACAGGAAAGGTAGCCTACGTCTCAAAGGACTCCAAATACAACATTTTTGCTTTTAAAAATTTTAAATTAATATGTATTTGAATCTGTGTGTTGCAGTGTGTGTGTGTGTGTGTGTGTGTGTATGTGTGTGTGTGCGCGCGTTGCTGGCTGAGGAGGCCAGAAAAGGGCATCAGATCCCCTGGAGCTGAAGTTACAGGCAGTTGTGAACCATCTGACATGGGTTCTGGGAACTGAACTCTGGTCCTCTGGAAATGCAACAAGGATTCTTAACCACTGAGCTATATCTCCAGACCCAGGATCTCTGGCCTTGAACACCTAGAGATCCACCTGCTTATGCCTCCTAAAGTGCTAAGATAAAAGGTGTGTGCTTTGACACCCGACCTTTGAAGAATCATTGTAATCTTAAAAACGAAACTCATCCCAGACCAGCTGGAGCAACACAGAAACCCTGCCTCAAAAGAACTCCCCTCTCCCCCCCAAAAAGGGAAACTCATAGTGTAAGCTAAATATACTTTTGCAATATTTCTACCCATCTCTGCTTTTCTGTAGAAGAATGCAATCAAAATGGATGAAAAGAAACTGAGAAGAGAAAATAAATTCAAATAAATGGAGATTTTCCTTTGTTCCAGCTTTTTTTTTCTTTAAAGAAGTGGTAATACTAAATAACTAATAACTGGGTAATTGACTTATGTGGGGCATTAGAACGGGATTTCCAATGATCTGCTTAATGCGGCAAAAAGTAAACTGAAAATGAAAAATTTTAAAGACTTACTACTACTTCGAAAAACTTCATATTGTGACTTTACATTTCTCAAACAAGATTCAAAGTCGTCTTCTGGTCCTGAACTGTAATAAAGTGAATTTTAAAAAATATATTTGTACTAGAAACAAAGAATGAATGCTTAAGTCAATGATGGTGTTTCTGGCTTGAAGGACTATTTCCCAAAGACTGCTGTTATAATCAAAGTATTTTTTTTTAAATAATCTGAATATTCTAATGAAAATAGGTCATAATTTTCTTTTTTTAAAACACTTAAATTTTATTTATTATTATTTTATTTTGTTTTATTTTATTTTATTTTTTTGAGACAAGGTCTCCCTATAGCCCCAGCTGTCCTGGAACTCACTCTGTAGACCAGGAACTCACAGAGATCTGCCTGCCTCTACCTCCCGAGTGCTGGGATTAAAGGTGTGCACCACCACGCCCGGCTTAAAGGAGGTTCTTAGCCTCCATGTGGGTGATGGAAATCGAACCCGGGTCCTCTGCAAGAGGAGTTGGCTCTCTTAACCACTAAGCCATCTCTGCAGCCCCAATCATAATTTTCTTAATGCTATCATGAAACTGAAAATAGACTGGTAAATTCTTAAGTTTAACCATCAAAGCTGAGCTGGAACTCCAACTTTACAGTAAATCTGTAATTTACTGTAAAGCATGGGCAATGTTTTGGGATCAATAGGACTATTTGTGACTGTTTCTTCCTAAAAGAATCACATGTTCAAGGAAACAGACAGCATAGATTATTAACCCTTACCTGATGGCATTCAGTTACCACATTACTGTCTATATGGAAGATGTCATTGCTCTTAAAAATGTATAAAAATCAATTTAAATAAAGGACTATACTACCTAAAGACAGTGTCTCAGAAGGAAGCATATATATATATATATATAT
>VZQC01004283.1:1357841-1425341 GCA_009823505.1 Rhizomys pruinosus | reverse complement strand
AACTTTTTTTTTTTTCTGGGTGTTTTTGAGACAGGGTCTCCTTATAGTCCTGGAACTCCCTATGTAGACCACGCTGGCCTTGAATTCAGAGATCCGCCTGCCTCTGTCTCCCGAGTGCTGGGACTAAATGTGTGTGCCACCATGCCCAGCTATACCATTTAGTTTTAAGCATGTAATTTAAAATTATTTCTAGAAGCTGTCTTATTGCCTTTGAATATAAGCACAAATACAGTCTCAGTTAAGTAAGAAGCCGTTGATTCTAGGGGGAAAAGTCCCAACTTGGATTTGTCAGAGAAAATAAGGAGAAAGCAAGGCTGATGTAGGTTGGGGTCTTTTCCCCTCACCTCCAAGAGCTTTCGCTGCCTCGCTGCCCTGGCTGCTTCCCGCTGGGCAGCGTATAAAGCTTCTTCTTCTAGCCTTAACTTCTCTTCTTGTGAGGCTAACTGTGCATGAACAAAACAATAAGGATTAACAAAAAGCAGAACCTAACTGCTCTAAAAACCAATGTTTCCATTTATAAAACAAAAACAAATCACGAGTAATTGATACCTACAAAGCATATCAGAATTGCTATCTTGGTGATTGTTTATTTCAAATTTTTTCCTTTTATAAAATAACACACATGACATGAAAGACATCACAAAATTCTTTAGAAAACACAATGCTCTTCATTTTCACCTTCATTCCTATACTTACTGCCTTGACTAAAATGCTTTTAGTCCCTGGAAGTCAAAGATCCTTAAAACTGAGGCTAATCACAACTCTGCTTTGCCCCAATTCATGTCTCTCCACCTAAATGACATCCACTTTCCACTTTAATTTCTTTTTTTTTTTTTGGTCTTTTTGAGACAGGGTCCCCCCGAAGCCCTAACTGTCCTGGAATTCCCTACATAGACCAGGCTGGCCTTGAACTCACAAAGATCCACCTGCCTCTGCCTCCCAAGTGCTGGGATTAAAGGCGTGCACCACCATGCCCGGCTTTCAATTTTAATTTCTTACCACTTAATTTCTTCCTAACAGCATACACACTGCCTTAGTGATAAGTACTGCGTAGCAAACCTAAGTTAAATCAAATATCAACCCATTTTTTTCTTTAGATTAATATTAGAATCTATTGTGTAGATTAAATCAATATATTTGAAATCACTAATTCATACTAAACAAATAGTTTTATATTTTATTTATTTTCTAGTGCTGTAGACTGAACCCAGGGCCTTGAACATGGCAACCAAATATTCCACTGCTGAGCTATTTGGCCAAGAGTTGATTTTTTTTTTTTTTTAAGACAGAGTCAGGCTAGCCTTAAACTTACTATGTTCCCCAGGCTAACCTTAAACTCACACCATGCTGCCTGTACCTCTCAAGTGCTGGGATTATAGGCAATATACCACATGCCCGGTTTGAAAAGCTGCTTTTTTTAAGTGTAAGTCTATTTAGTTGAGTGATACTGAAACTATAATTTTAGACTATATACGTAAGATGCATGATTGTTAGAAGTACTTGATTTACCAAGAACAAAAACCTCTCAAACAAAACCTTGAACAGAATTCTGTTGTGAAATGGAATAATCTGTTTAAAAGTTGATTTTAAGCAAAAAGATCCTGTTCTTGCTAGCAATCCTGCTAGTAAAGAAAGAAATTGTCTTTAAAAGAATGGTTTGGGGCTGGAGAGATGGCTCATTGGTTAAGAGTGCCGACGGCTCTTCCAGAAGACCTGGGTTCGATTCCCAGCACAGACACATGGCAGTCTTTAAGCTTGGCGTGGTGGCGCACGCCTTTAATCATAGCACTTGGGAGGCAGAGGCAGGGGGATCTTTGTGACTTCAAGGCCAATCTAGTCTACAGAGTGAGTTCCAGGCCAGCTGGGGCTACAGGGAGACCCTGTCTTGAAAAGACGAAAAAAAAAGTCTATCTTTATTACCTGGTATCACATGATCTCTTGAAATCAAACTATATAAAATTAGAACAAACTACTTTAAAAGCAGTTTTTTCTGCAGCTATCTAAATACAGGTCTAATGACTGTTGGCCACACTCGAGGGTTCATCTACAAATGCAAGCCTCACACAGGTGTGTAAGCAACAAGACAGACGACTTACTTCTTTCTGGATTTTCCTGTCAAGATCTTTCTGTTTTTCAGCAATAGAATCATAATGCCTCTCTTGTAAGTCAACAATTTCTTCTTCAGTAAGTGGCCTAGAGAAAAGGAAGGAAGGAAAAGAAAGGAAATAGAAAAACGAAACAAAACCCTCTGATGAACCTGAGTCCAAATAAAACATTCATAAAACCAGTGAAATTCTGAAATTTCACTGCCCCCAATTTTTTTTTTTTTTTGTATTTTTGAGGCAGGGTCTCCCTTTAGTCCCAGCTGGCCTGGAGCTCGCTCTGTAGACCAGCCTGGCCTTGAACTCGCAGAGATCCTCCTGCCTCTGCCTTCTGAGTGGTGGGATTAAAGGTGTGCGCCACCACGCCCGGCCCCCCAATTTTTGGGGTTTTTTTTTTTTTTTTTGGTATTTTTGAGGCAGAGTCTCCCTCTTAGTACCAGCTGGCCTGGAGCTCGCTCTATAGACCAGGCTGGCCTTGAACTCACAGAGATCTGCCTACCTCTACCTCCCGAGTGCTGGGATTAAAAGCGTGCACCACTATACCCGGCTCGCTGAAAAATGTTTTTTTTTAACATTTTATTTTTTTCATTTTATGTGTATGAGGGTATTGCTTGCATGTATATAAGTATACCCATGTTGCGCAATGCCTATGGAGGTCAGAAAAAGAGCATTGGATCCCCTGGAACTGGAGTTGTGGTCAGTTGTTAGTAGCCATGTGGGCTCTGGGATTCAAACCTGAGTCTTCTGCAAGACAGCCCAGTGCTCTTAACCACACTCGGAATTCCAATGTTTTAAAGCAACCTGATACAACTTCAATTGTTAAGAAAATATGAACTCTGAGCTGGGTGTGGTGGTGCAAGCCTTTAATCATAGCTCTCAGGAGGCAGCCGCAAACAGAGCTCTGTGAGTTCAAGACCAGCCTGGCCTATACACTGAGTTCTAGGCCAACTGGGGCTACAGGAAGACCTGTTTCAAAAAGACACCCCCCAACCCCACCCCCCAAAAAAGGAAAACAAAAGAAAAAAATGTGAACCCTGCAAACATTTATTTAGGCCTGCCAGAGAAAAATCCAACAACCTGGCCCCCAGGCACTCTAGCAGCAGTCCCCTAACTTACCACAAGGTTATAGCCTATATTATTTACTTCAAAATTTTTATGTATTTAAGTTTCTTAATCAAACTTTTTTCCTTAAAGGTAATTTATTTCACTTCCAGTATTCCATATCTTTTTTCTTTCCTAAAGAGGCAGTGACTCTTAACCAACCCAGGGTCTTTTTTTTTTTTTGGTCTTTTTGAGACAGGGTTTCTCTGTAGCCCCAGCTAGCCTGGAACTTGGTAGGTATGATGGTTAATCCTGTTAATCCTGGGTATCAACTTGACTAGATTTGGGGTGAACAAATAAATATGAGAAAGAGATTTTCAGACTGGATTATCTCAAGCCAGATTATGTCCTGGGATTGCCCCCAGGACATGGTGCATGCCAGGTAAGTGCTCTACCACTGAACAAGTAGGTGATCTTAATCACCGTCATGGGCAGCCACAGTATGTCTCCATATTCTGTACTTCAGTTTCTGTTTCTCTAGCTCCAGCTTTCGCCTAGGTTTTTTTTTTAAGGCACTACCTAAAACACAGATTTTACCATTGAGCATAGTGAAGTAGGGTTGTATTACCAGCACTACAATACCAGCCTGAGCCACGCAGCAATCCCCCGCCCCCTCCCAGGATCTCCCTGTAGCTCCAGCTGGCCTAGAACTTGCTATATAAACTGGGCTGGCCACCATCTCAAAGATATCCCTGCCTCTGCTTCTTGACTGCTGGGACTAAAGGCATGTGCCACACTGTGCCTAGCCCATATAGCAACTTTGAGGTCAGTCTGAGCTGTAAGTCCCAACTCAAAAACAAAACAAAACAAAACAAAACAAAACCCTACGCCGAAAACAAAGCAAAGCATAGCAAACCAAAACCCTTAGATTTAAACCGCTCAGTTCACAAAATTATGACAGTTATATGTAAGTATAGCCTGTACTGAAAGCAAGATACTGACCATTTCTGTTGCTATGTACAGTGCTCAGTACTCCTTTCTCATCAATGATGTCACTCTACATGTGCAGCTTTTTACTATGTATAAAATTCTCTTCAGCTGGAAATTAACTCTTTAGGGATCAACTCAGGGGTCATCTTTTTAAAACAAGTCCTTTAGACAGACCTCCCCTTATACATTCTAGTCATAGGGCCTGTCTAGGTTTCCTAGCAGTTCTATAAAGGCTGCTGAATTGCTTTCCCATCTCATACTGAAGCAACACCTCTAGGATCTCTGTCTAGGGTACACTTTCCTCTGAAACAGAGACCTACCTACCTATCTGTTGGCAATGCTAGAGGTTGAACCCAGGGCCTTACATATGCTAGGTTTTTTGTTTTTTTTTTTTTTTTTTTTTTTTGTCTTTTTGAGACCTGGGTCTCTTTTAGTCCCAGCTGGCCTGGAGTCACTTATGTAGACCCGGCTATCCTTGAAACTCACAGAGATCTGCCTGCCTTTGCTCCCAACTGTGGGATTTACAGGGAGCATGCCATCAGGCCGGGCCTAAGAGGGTTTGTAGCTGGCCATCTGAGTGCGTGGGAATCGAACCTGGGTCCTGTGCAAGAGCAGTGGTGCTCTTAAACCCTGAGCCATCTCTCCAGCCCCCATGCTCGTTCTTATGTAATCAAGGGCAAATACTCTACCATTGAACTGTATCTACCACCCCTGTTTTTTGAGAAAGGCAATCTTCCCAGTGTGGGTGTATAAGCCTATTCTCATCTGTGTCTGCCTCTCAAGAGCTTGGCATTACCGATTTGTAACATCATACATACTACATGTTTGATTCTGTAATTCCAGCGTCTAGCACAGTGCCTGATACATTACAGCTGCCTAACAATCGCTTGCTAAACTAAACAGCGTAAAGACCAAGTACCCCAAATGTGAAACAATATGAAAATATTTTCTTGACATGATGAACTTACTTTGAGTTAACAGTAAATGATTCTTTTTACAAGTACTGCATACAATTTTAGTGGCAAATAAAAAGTCTACTTAAATACATGATACAATCAAGTTTCTAGTTACTTTTGAAGTTGTAAAAGTTTTTTGATTTGTACAGTAAGTTTTAGAATTTCATAAAGAAGGAAAAAGGGGTAAAGTTGGAAACACAAAAAGAAATGACTTTGTCAATATTAAGTAGTTTTAGGAAAACTAAAAGAAGCTGGGCATGGTGGTGCACATCTTTAGTCCCAGCCCTCGGGAGGCAAAGGCAGGCTAATTTCTGTGAGAATGAGGACAGCCTGGTCTACATAGCTGGTTTGAGGCCACCTGGGTGTATATGGAGACCCTATCTCTGAAAACGGAAACTAAAAGATATATAACCTAGGTTATATATGCCGAGACACTGATAAAGTTTTTATTCTTCAAAACAGGATTTGGGGAAATGTAAGATTTGTCTCAGTTTCACAAAAGAGAGAAGTATGGGTCTGAAACAAACTGTCTCAAAGATGCCAAGGATAAAGTGTGAGGCCGCTGAGGGCTCTGAGGAGCTCACACACTCTATTGCTCGAGAAGCCTTACCTGTGGCTGCTTCCTGGACTCTCCCCCTGCGCAAAAGTTAAACAATTGAAGAATTTTTACTAGTTGAACTCACTATTAAAAGTAAGCCAATCAAAAACATTTTCTTTACTTATCCACTACTACCACAATAGGCAATTTCATTATTAAAAGAATTTAATACAGTACTTTTAATTGCTTTATTTTTTTACTTTAAAAAATTTTTATTTTCGTGTATGAATGTACTGTCTGCATGTGTATGTGTGTACACAAGTGAACATGTGCAATCCTTGTGGGGGACAGAAGAGGGCATTGGATCCCCTAGAACTAGAGTTATGGAGGGTTGTCAGCCACCATGTGGGGGCTGGGACTTGAACCCAAGTCTTCTGCAAGAAAGGCCAATGCTCTTAACCACTGGGCCATCTCTCCACCCCTTTCTTATTTTTTTCTAACAAATATTTGTTACACACTAAATGAACTTCCATAGTGCAAATGTACCAGACAGCATATCCATCATGCTCTCAACATGGACAGCTCATCATCATCAGATTCCACATTTTTTTTTTTTTTTTGGTCTTTTCTCAAGACAGGGTCTCCCTGTAGCCCCAGCTGTCCTGGAACTCGCTCTGTAGACCAGATTGGCCTTGAACTCACAAAGATCCGCCTGCCTCTGCCTCCTGAGTGCTAGGATTAAAGGTGTGTGCCACCACACCTGGCAATCAGTTGTTACTTTTAAGACTAATTTGGGCTTATAAATATTTTTCTTTTTTTTTAATTTTTATTTATTATTTTTTATGTGTATGAGTGTACTGTCTGCATGTAGGTTAGTGTACCTGTGTTGTGCAATGCTGCGGAGGTCAGAAGAGGGTGTTGGATTCCCCTGGAACTGGAGTTAAAGACGGTTCATAGCCGCCATGTGGGTGCTGGGAATTGAACCCGGGTCCTCTGCAAGAGCAGTCTCATAAATATTTCTTATACATTTAAACTCTGAGAACTATAATTTATCACTAAGTTAAACAGTAGAAATAAAATTCTAGATGGTCCAAATTAATTTTGAAAGCACCACCACAAAGCAGAATATTTAACTAATACAAACACATGTGGAAAGACTGGTTAATAAAAAACAAGAAGAAGCCAACAGCCCTTAACCAATCAAATACAGAATACCTTAGGAAAAACAAGTGAAACTACAAGTTCTTTTGAAAAGCAGTATGCTGCTGAGATAGGAGGCTGAAAGAACTATTATTCCTGCAGAAAAAGGCATGAAGGTAAAGGTGGCCTTTTGGAAGGGAAAGGGAACATTCATAAACTCTGGGTGTTTATTCATCAGGCAAACAAAGCCCTAGACAGGTTTCTAAAACATATCCTACTAGACAATGTATATACATTCTTTTTTTCAGACATTAAAAACATTTTTTAAATTTTTACTTTATTTTATATTTTATTTTATTTTATTTTACTTTACTTTATTTTATTATTTGTTTACTTTACTTTATTTTATTATTTGTCTGAGACAATAATAAAATAAAGTAAAGTCTCCCTGTAGTCCCAGCTGTCCTGGAACTCACTCTGTAGACCAGGCTGGCCTTGAACTCACAGAGATTGGCCTGCCTCTGCCTCCCAAGTGCTGGGGTTAAAGGTGTTCACTGCCATGCCTGGCCTAGTTGTTTTTATGTGTATGAGTGCTTTGCTTGCTTATATAATTTCACCACGTATGTGTAATGCCTGAGGAGGCCAGGAAAGGCTGTTGGATCCCCCAGAATTGGAGTTCTGTCATGTGGATACTGGGAACTGAATCTGGAACTTCTGCAAGAGCTTTTTAACAGCTGAGCCATCTCTCTCTGTATTATTTCTTTAAAAAAAAAATTATTTTGCCGGGCGTGGTGGCGCACGCCTTTAGTCCTAGCACTTGGGAGGCAGAGTCAGGCGGATCTTTGTGAGTTCAAGGCCAGCCTGGTCTACAGAGTGTGTTCCAGGACAGCTGGGGCTACAGGGAGACCCTGTCTCAAAAAGACCAAAAACAAAAAAAAAAATTTTTAAATTTGGGTCATTGATGTTGCTCTGCTGTATGTAAGTGCACCTGTGTTGTGCATACCTGTGGAGGTCAGAAGGTGTTGGATCCTTGGAATTGGGAGTTGCAGAAGGGTTGTTAGCCACCAAGGTGGCTCGGTGGAAATAAAACCCAGGTCCTCTGCAAGAGTGGACAGCGCTCAACCATGGAACCATCTCTCTCCCCTTTTGCTGTATTTTCCTTCGCTTCTTCCTTCCTTCCTTCCTTCCTCTCCCTTCCTTCCTCTTCCTTCCTTCCTCCTCCCTCCTCCCCCTCCCTCCCTCCCTCTTTTTTTTTTTTGGTCTTTCTGATACATGGCTTTCCTGTGCTCCAGCTGTTCCTGGACTCATCTGTATGTAGACGAAGCTAGCCTTGAACTCACAGAGATCCACCTGCCTCTGCCCCCACAGTGCTGGATTTAAAGTGGTGCACCACCAGACTCAGCGGTTTTATTTCTTGAAAGGATTTATAGCAAATTAATTTGGGAGATGCTGAGTTGAACAAGTTTAAATTAGTAGAATAGTCTCAGGCACTTTAATATGGTTATTTACATCTTGAGACTAGCATCCTATATATACTATGAAAAATGTTGAGCTAAAGCAAAATTTACAATTAAATTTTAAATGACAGTTTGTGTGTGTGAGCCATGACATGGGTGTGGAAGAGGAGAACATAAGGTAATGAGGCCTCTCTCCACCATGCAAGTCATGGGTATCGAGTTCGGGTCAGCACTTGGAAGCTGCTGTCTTTACCTGTTGAGCCATCACTAGCCCCAAATGTTTAATTCTTTTCAAGAAAATTAATAAAGAAAAAAAAAAAAAAAAAATGAGAAAGTGAAATCTAAACCTAGAGTCAGAACTTGCAGTGCTCGCCATCTAACCAACTGCAGAGATGTGAAGAGGCCCAGAGGTTAAGTAATTTCCATAAATTAAACATTAAAGTGGGAAATTAGCACAAAAACTAATCTAATTATGCCTCTGCATAATAAGCATAAACAGATTCCAAAGTGTGCTTTTTTTTTGTATTTTAACACTGCTATACTCAGGATTCATCTTAAAACAGACTGAGTTTTAGATAAACTGAGACAAAGAACATCAACATTAAGAACAACTGATGAGGTAATGGCTAAGGCCACAATCGACTTTACCCTCTGAATATATTCTATCCTCAAAAGCCAACAAAACTATGAATTCTAGACTGGTAAAGTATTTTGCTTATAGACGTACAATAGAAAGACATTAGAAATACTCCAAAAAGACCTTTTTGAAGTTTCTGGAGCTCTTATAAAAGGGAAAAAAAATTCTATGTTTATAGCACTTGTAAACATAGCAGAAAATTCCAAATTCTTACCAACATAAATTAATCCAAAAGGAAAAGACAGAGAAAGACAAAAGTAAAAATATTAATAACTGTTGCAGCTAATGATATGGTTAATAACAGCAAGCATGAACGAAGAAACTAATGTTATGATTAACAAGAAGCATGAATAAAATACTTACCTCATCGCTCTCTACTAGATTCTCAAACTGAAAGTGCAAAACAGAAGTATTAGAACGAGTGTGCATTTAGTGTATGTAGCGCACATGAAACCATCATCTTTAGTACCTTAAAAGTAATACACTTTAGTGGAGCATGGTGGTTCACGCCTTGAATCCCAGCACTCGGAGGCAGAGGCAGGTGGATCTCTGTGAGTTCAAGACCAGCCTGGTCTATAGAGTGAGTTCCAGGCCAGCTGGGGCTACAGGGAGACCCTGTCTAAAAAAAAGAAAAAAGTAATACACTTTATATTTATAAGTTACTTAAGAAATCAAGTGTCTTTCATACATCAGCATATTTAATATATTGCAGTCAACAAAATGGCTAACACAAGCATATGATTTATATTTATGATTTTATATAAAACAAACAGCATTTTTCATAAAGCAGAAATTGTATTATAAACTAAAACTTGCACCTACATTTTTTTTGCATCTACATTTTTTTTAAATTTTATTTATTTTTGTATGTGTATGAATGTACTGTCTGCATGTAGGTTTGTGTACCCGTGTCCTGCAATGCCAAGGAGGTCAGAAGAGGGTCTCGGATTCCCCAGGAACTGGAGTTCTCCTGGAATTGGAGTTACAGACGGTTCTCAGCCGCCATGTGGGTGCTGGGGATCGAACCCGGGTCCTCTGCAAGAGCAGTTGGTGCTCTTAACCACTAGGCTATCTCTCCAGCCCCTGCACCTACATTTTAAAACCAAATGATGAGAAATTTCCACTTTGAATACAGAATTAGTTAATGTCCTAAGAAGGGAAATGACTTTAAAGAAACTGACCAAGCCAGGTGTAGTGGAATACATCTTTAATCCCAGCACTCAAGAAGCAGAGGCCAGAAGAACTCTGTGAGTTCGAGCCTAGCTTGGTCTACATAGCAAGTTTCAGGCCAGCCAGAGCTACAAAATGAGACCCTGTCTGAAAATAAGAAAAAAAGGAATGACTAAAAAGATAGCTAAAAAAAAAGAATTTCTTTAAACAACTGTGTATATTAATTCATTTATATGTTCATATAATTGTTTATTGAAAATCTACTGGTTGGTAGTGATAAAGTCTTTCTAGGGTTAGGAATGTAAATAATTTATAATGGAACAAATGTTATTATACCAAATGACCTATGGAAGATACTACTATATTATTAAAAAACTTGCACTCAAAAAATACAGCTTGATAAGTTAACTACTTAAAAGAAAAGATAGAAAATAGAAAAGAATCTAAGGATTAGATAACAAAGCATGCTCAAAATTAGCCAACTTATTTTTTTGTATTAGTTTGTGGACTTTTTTTGGGCGGGGATAAATTCCTAGTTCACTGCTCCCTATTCCAGGCAGGAAGAGGTGAGTATAGAGTTCAAGCTTGACAGCCCAATAATTTGGGACTAGAATTTATTTTCTACTACTTATAAGTTGGATACTATAGTTTAATTTCTTCACGGGCCTAAGCCTCTGATTTTCCATTCAAAAAATAAGAGTGGCTACCTGCATATACATGTCCAGAAAGACCATGCATGGCATACATAGGGGCATTCTTAAGTGACTGGTGGAGCACTCACGGAGGAACTGGGAAACAGTAGCTTCTACTGCTGTTTTCCATACAATGAAAAAACAACTTGATGCTTCCTGTGGATCTGAGGCTCGGATTCTGCTGCACTCAGCTCATTCTTTTCCGCACTGCTCCAATTATATTTCTGCCCATTAGAAACCGCAACACTAGGCCAGGCCTAGTGGTACAGGCCTCTAATCCCAGCTACTCTGGAGACTGAGGCAGGAAGAGAGAAAGTTCAAAGCCAGCCTGGGCAACAGACTGAGCACGAAGACAGCCTGGACAACTTGGTGGGACCCTTGCTAAAAAGAAAAGTAGAAAAAAGAAAGCTCAGAGTGCTTGCCTAGCATCTGCGATCCCAGATTTAAAAAACAGCTTGATTCTGAATGATAACTGAAATAAATAGTCCATACTAAATCTGGGTTTGAGTCCTTCCAAATTATTATTATTATTATTATTATTATTATTATTATTATTTTTGAGACAGGGTCTCCCTGTAGCTCCAGCTATCCTGGAACTTACTATGTAAACCAGGCTGGCCTTGAACTCAAAGAGATCAGCCTGCCTCTGCCTCCCAAGTGCTGGGATTACAGGCGTCCGCCACCACGCCCAGCTCTCCAAATTATTTTTAAAAAAGAAAAAGAATTCCAGGAATTTTGAATCCCATGAAACAGTAGCTGACTCACCTCTATGGTTAAGTGCTCCCCTCTTGAGCATGTTCTAAAATACTTGGATCTGGGAAGAAAAACAGGAAAACAACTTTAAAAATCACAACTAACTCTAAAACTGAATTAATATTATGGCATAAAAGTATTCCTTCAACAAACAACTTTAAATTCTCTAATCTCAAGTGGGCATGGTGGCACATACTTTTAATCTTAGCACTTGGGAGGCAGAGGTAGGCAGATCCCTGTCGTGGTCTACATAGTGAGTTCTAGGCCAGCTGGGGCTATCAGGTGACCCTGTCTCAGAAAATAAAACAAAACTAAATTAAACCTTGAAAAAAATATTTCTAAAAAAGAACAAAATTTACCTAAGAGTATATAAATAGTCTAGATATTTGAACTTCATTCTAAGTTTAACAGTTTAACCAATCTTTTTTTTTTTGGCACTAATATTTACTAAGACTATGTAATAAGTTAATTCATATGATTACTACACAGAACAGAATACAACTACACTTTAAATTTTATCACATTTTACTGTATATTATAACAAAAGTATTTTACTAAAAATGAGTAAATATGATCAGGTCACATTATATGCTTTATGAAAATGTCTTCGGGGCTGTAGAGATGACTTAGCGGTTAAAAGCATCAACTGCTCCTTGCAGAGGACCCAGGTTCTATTCCTAGCACCCACATGGCAGCTAGCAACTGTCCCTAACTCCAGTTCCAGGGGATCTGACACCTTTTTCTGACTTCTATAGGCACTGCAAGCATGAAGGCAATTCACTCATACACATAAAATAAAAATAATTTAAAAAAGGAAAATGTCTTATAAAATCCATTATGTAAATTAACATATACTAATAAAATCATTACAAATTTAAAGGTCTTTTAAAAAAACACATAAAAAATATACTAAATAAGATACAATGAGAATGTCCCTCATTTTATTTATTTATTTATATTTATTATTTTCTATGTGTATGACTGTACTGTCTGCATGTAGCTTGGTGCACCTGTATTGTGCAATGCTGTGGAGGTCAGAAGAGGGTGTCGGATTCCCCTGGAACTGGAGTTAAAGACAGTTCTTAGCTGCCATGTGGGTGCTGGGAATCGAACTCGGGTCCTCTGTAAGAGCAGACAATGCTCTTAACCACTGAGCCATCTCTCCAGCCCCGTTCCTCGTTTTATAAATACATGCAAAACATCAAAACTTTGAAAGAATAATACATGCATATGTTATGTCTAGCCAGGTATGGGGGTACCTGCTTGTAATTCCAGTGGTCAAGAGGCTAAGGCAGGAGGATTGTTCTAAGTCTGACTCCAGCTTGACCTACACAGCAAGTACCAAGCTACCCATGACTGCATAATCAGTCCCTGGTCTCAAAATAAAACAAGACAAACAAAGCCTCAAGATAATGGGGTCATGTACTTCTATGCAGGCTTATGCTCTCCTCATGCTTTCATAAATAAAAAGAAAGCAATTCCTATGTATGTCAACCACTCACTCACTACACTAACTTTCATACTAGGACCAAATCTTGATTTTTATTTATATCTGCTCTTCACACTGAAACTTTGATGTATCAGTATTTATTTTTTGAGACAGGGTCTCACTGTGCAGCCCAGGCTACCCTGGCACTCAGAGATCGGCCTGGCCATGCCTTCCCAGTAATGCTAGGACTAAAACCTTAGGACTACTCCTCAGTTCCAGATCACTAGAAACATTTTTCTTTTTTTTCTCATTTCAAATTCAGGAAATTCATCTTACTTTCTGTTTCTATTGTAAGGAATACTGTAGACAAAAACAGCAATGTCAGCAGTATTTCCTTCCCATACTTAGACTGCATGTTACTACCAGGACTGCATAATGTCCTTATGGCTGTTAAGGAATTGACTTCTAATCACTATGGAGAAAGGAACTAATCCTGGGGAAGGAGGTGCGCGGGGTGGGGGGGGCGGGGAGAAGAAGGTAAGTCATCTCTCAATCAGTTAGAAATAGATTAAAACCAAAGAATTCCCTGAAGAGAAGTCACTTTGGCATACTGTCACATTGAAAGAATGACTTTGGGCCGGGCGTGGTGGCGCACGCCTTTAATCCTAGCACTTGGGAGGGTAGGCGGATCTTTGTGAGTTCAAGGCAGCTGGTCACAGAGTGGCTTCCAGAGACAGCTGGGGCTACAGGAGAGCCCTGTCTCAAAAAGACAAAGAAAAAAAAAAAAAAAAAAGAATGACTTTGGTTTTTAAGACAAGAGAAACAGAAGTAAGCAGTATCTATTTTTTAAAAAGTAGAACAAGCTGGGCATTAAAGGTGGTGCACCACCTTTGATCCCTGCAGATTTCTGTGAGTTCAAGGCTAGCCTGATCTACTGCTACATAGTGAGTTCCAGGCCGGCTTGCTATAGGAGACCCTGTCTCAAAAAGACACAGACACATAGATAGATACATAAATGCATATATAGATACATAAATAGTAGATCAAGTCCTGCATGATGATGCATACCTTTAGTCCCAGCACTCAGGTAGAAAAGGCTTGTGGATGTTTTTGAGATTGAGGTTAGCCTGGTCTACATAGTGAGTTCCAGGCTGGCCAGAGCTACAGGAAGACCGTCTCAACCAAACCTCCTCTGATGGTTCCAGTGGTAAATAGTGATCCCAAGGAATGGACTACTTGAACCACAGGGTTTCTCCATTCATAATCTACATCAAACATCTGACCCTATTTATCTTTTCATAGCAAAAGAATGCCTTTACTGAATGATACAGCGCTATACAGTTCCTTGACAGTTGTTATTTCTCATTTTAAGTTATTGAATTAATAATTTACTATTCTATATCTGACTAATAAACTGAAGGTAAAAGTCTGAGCATGGGGAAACCACCCATGTAGTAGCCTGAAACAAACCACCATGTTTAAATGATCAATTAAACATGGGTAAAAGATCACGAGACTAATTAATTCAGGTCTCCCTAGTCCTCTGTAGTACTACTTTTTGTTGAAATATATTTTCCCCCCAAGGATGAAGTTTCAAAATAGAGAACAAAAAGCAAAAGAGAAGGTGGATCATAGTCCAGGTATTAGATGTAACTGACAATATTCAAAGAAAATCTGGCCTAATCCTTTTAATCATAGTAGCAACAAATGCAGAAAAAAAGCCATCCTACTTTTTAGGACTACTGTTAGCAGATAAGTGGGGACTGTGCAAAACTCCCCTAAATTTACTGAAGGTGGGGGGAAGAGAGAAGAGAAAGAGGGAAAGAGGAAGAGAGGGAGGGAGGGGACACAGAACAGCATGGAATAGTTTGATGTTTTTCCTATCATGCTTGCAAGTAAAACTGGAAGATAAAAATCATTATTCTCTGCCTTTATATATGTAGCATGTGACTAAAGCTACTGAATTTTTGGATGCAGAGTTTATTAAGATTTTTAATTTTAATAAAGATTGTAAGCGCTAGGATTAAGAAGAAGACAGACTAAACTAGTCAAGCTACTAAACTTCAAATTAGTCTGAATTACAATAATACAACAATGACATTAGAAAATTCCCAAGATTCCTGAAGGTATGACTTTTTAAAATTCTTATTTTTTTGTAAATGTATGAATGTTTTGCCTGTGTATTTGTTATGCAATGCCTGAGAAGGCCAGAAGAGGGCACCAGATCCCTAGGAACTTGAGTTACACACAAGATATCAGCCACCATGTGGGTGCAAGGAACCAAAACAAGGTCCTCTGGAAGAGCAGCCAGTGCTCTTAAGACTGAGCCATCTCTCTCCAGCCCTGGAGGTATGACTTTTTTGTAACATAGCAAATAACAGGAGAAGATGGCAATAATGAATGTAAGCAGAAATCCATCTCACGCATGTATGAAAAAATACAAATAATTAAAAAAAAAAAATCGGGAGACCTCCCAAGACCACCTGAAGCACAGCTCTCTTCACAATAGTAAGGAGCTGGAACCAACCCAAGTGCCCCTCAACTGATGAGTGGATAGAGAAAATGTGGTATATATACACAGTGGAGTTCTATGCAGCAGTAAAGAAAGACGATATCATGACCTTTGCAGGAAAATGGCTGGAGCTAGAGGACATCATGCTGAGTGAAGTAACACAGTCCCAGAAAAACAAATGACAAATGGTATCCCTCATCTGTGGATGCTAGTGCCAGTTACCTAGTTGTATTTCTTGTGCACGGCCCCTTGAGCTTTTGTCCAAGCAGTTGGGAGTGATGCATATTGGAAACAACAACAACAACAACAACAGAAAGGACTGCATCAAAGAACTGACTGAAACAGTGAACTTCTGCTCAAAACAGTCAACTTCCACATGGAGAATTTTGAGAAAGACTGAGAAAGAGATGAAAAGCATGTTTGGCAGAATGCATGAGCTCTGGTGGGGTGGGGGGATAGGGTGGGGGACATGGGTCTAGATTTGATACAAGATTTGATAATCTTGTACAAAATATATATTAAAAAAAACATTAAAAAAATCAATGCAAAAATCAATTATTATTCCCAACAAGAGAGTGTTGCACACCTTTAGTAGTTGAGCTAGGGAAGGGAAAACAAGGAACATTTGAACTGGACACGATACATACAAATACTTCCAATAACAGAGTTTTAGGGCCAGAGTGATGTCTCAGCAGTTAAAACACTGGCTGCTCTTGTAGAAGATCCAGATTCAAATCTCAGCACTTACATGGAGGCTAACCACCAGGTTCCAGGGGATCTGACACCCTCTTCTAACCTCCATACTATGCATCATGGGTGCCAATTACAGATATGCAGGCCTAACACTCATACACATAAAATAGGAATACATAAACAAAAAATTAAAGAGTTTTAGTTCTACCACCTCTACAGCAGGTATGCTCACAACTTGGGAGGAAGCACTCGCCTTGTTAAAGATGAATGTGCTCCTGTCAGGCTGATTTCACTCGGTGCTGTTGCCCTATTGTCTACCTTTGTATCAATACCACAGAGTTTTATTAGTGTTTGTTATATTCATAAAATGAATTACTTCCTTCAAAATTTGTGGAACTGCCATGTCAAGTTCCAGAAAACGTTAGGATTTCAATGGGAACTGCACTGACTTTCTAGACAACAGGTAGAGAAAAATCTCAAACACAGCAAGTCTTCCCACCCACAAATACAGCATTACCCTCCATTTATTTGTTAAGGTGTTTTTTTTTTTTTTGTAAAGCTGTTCCAGTTTTTCATCTTTTAAAGTTATTCCTAGTTTCTTATATTTTCCGTGGTTATCACAGAAGGCAATTAAAAATATGTGTGATCTACTTGCTGCAGGTATGTACGACCACAATAAAGTTTTCATATAAATACGTATTTCACATTAATAGGTTATAAACAAAATACCTTGACAGTACCAAGTCAGTAAAAGTACAAACTGTTTTAATTTGAAGAAGCTTAACATTGTTTAGTACATTTGAAGATGTATACAAGCTATAAACTTGTAATTCTACTCCTAGGATATCTCTCCTACAAGTGTGGAAAAGGACATGTTAACTGAGGCCAGAAAAACAAAAAACAAAACGAAACAATCACAACCACCCTGGAAGTAGCAGAAATGTCCAACAAGAGAAAGGATAAGTATGATCTATTCACATAATAAAACACTACACAGGAACAGGAATGAATGGATGACTAAGGCTACAGGTATGAAATGGGAATTTTGAATGACCAATCATTTACAAATTACTGTCTTATCAAAGATGAACCTACAGAACAAGTATAACCAACATTTACTATACTTAAAGTAATTGTAGAGGATTCCTTAAATCTAGCTGGGTAAACCCACCTAGGAAGCTGCTTCCAGTGCCAAGAACCACAAGAGTCCAAGGGACCTGAGTAGAGAGAAATGCATGAATAATATATGCAAACAAACAAGGCTAGGTAAAAATAATGGCTGGGTTTGGATGGTATCAGTGAGAGAAGCAGACAGCTCAATCTTCTAGAAGGTAAAAGCATCTGGTATGGGAGAGGACTGGACAATGCTGGACAATGAGATTATTGGAAGCACGCCATAATGGAAATGGATAGAATGTGAAAGAAGCAAGAATCAAGAGTGGGCCCAACACAAAAGTAAATGTGGTGAACTGGAGCTAGGACTCCCCGAAATAAAACGGTGAGGGACAGAGTCAAGTGAGAGGCTAGAAGAGCTCTCTGGAAACACCATAGTGTTTCTTCACAGTGAACTGAAAAACATGATTAAGGTCATTATCATACTTGCATTTAACTTCCATCAATTCAGTCTTGGAGTCTGGAACAAGGGAGGGGGATGTGTGTGAAAAATAACAACGGGCAAAAAGCGACCATTCCATTAAACAAAATACATGCCTAGGTCTACAAGGCTACTTCAAAAGCCAAGGATTTAAAGCAAAAGTGTACTTTCACACAGTCAAGCTTGCTGAAGTCAGCCACAGACATTCATTTACACATAATCCTGAGAGTTGCCGCAACATGAAAGGGATTTCTGTATATTCACTCTAGCACTAAAGATGTGAAGTGGGCTTAAATATGTAAAAAATAACAGTTAAGTGGGAAAGAAGCTATGATTGGTCCCTGTAGTGTAATAAAGGATTTTGGAAAAGCCCTCAAAGTAATGCTGAAAGTCATCTGGGACAGAAAAGGAGACTCCTGCAAACACACTTCCCTGTCAGTGCTACCAAGGCAGACGCACTAAGACACATTTAAATCTTGTGAATGTAGGTTTTTTTTTTAAAAAAAATGTTGTTATGTTATGTTGCACAGTGGCTAAAATGGTATTGTTCTTTCTCATCATATTCTGTATCCTATCTGGTGAAAAACAGTTGAACCCCCACCATGCTTTCTGTCTGATGCTATAAACAGATGATGAACAACCAAGGTAAATTGTTCCAAAGTCTATTAAAAATTTAAAGCTTCCCAAAACATATTTTCCCCTGAACAAAAGATTGGCCAGCTATAAATCATATGTCTGGCAAAACCCATGACAAAGATGATGATGGACACATTGTTTTCCAATTGGTATTAAATACTTCAGAGGAGGTTTAGCCACTCAAATATGAAGGGATAAACTTCAACAGATTTCCCAGGAAGGGATGACACTGGTATTAACCTGACAAGGCCACTACATGCCCAGATGACTGGTTATTTTTTTAATTAAAAAATTATTTTGGGGTCAGGCATTGTGGAGCATGCCGGCAATCTCAGGACTCAGGAAGCTGAGGCAGGAAGATTGTGAGTGTGAGGCCTGCCTGGGTTTGAGTAGTGAGACCCTACCTATAAACAAAGCACTTGGAGGTACATCTCCAAAAGTGAACACCGTAACATCTGACTGGCAGACCTGGGTAAGGCAGACTGCTTTCTTCAATGTGGTAAACCAAAAGCAAGGCATGTGTAAACAATGACAATTGAAAAAACTATATTCATAATTGAGTTAACAAGTCTTTGTGCCTACTACTATGTACTAAGGAACTTAACGAGGAGCTCAGTACTTAGTGGTAAGCAAAACTCAGCATGGATGTGACTGAGATGACTGAACTCATTGGAATGGGCAAGTGCTCAGAAGAGAAGGCTGTTAGGTATCAGTATGAGTGCTTATTCTCAGAGGGTTGGTGATGGTTTGGGAAAATGTCTTTGGAAAATAATTCTTAAATTGTCAGCTAAAGGATGAGTGAGTATATCTAAGAGGGAAGAAATCGATTCAAGGCAGAGGATAACAGAGACAAAAAAAAAAAAAAATGGCAGGCAAGAAATAAGATTAACACAGAGCCTTGAAAGTTAAAGATTTTACAGATCCCGGTCTAAGCATTTAGAATATGGTAATACGGGGCTGGAGAGATGGCTCAGCGGTTAAGAGCACTGGTTGCTCTGCAGCACCCACACAGCAGCTAACAACTGTCCTTTATTCCAGCTCCAGGGGATCTGAAGCCCTCCTACTTTTGCAGGCAAGGCATGACATGGGTACACTTACATACAAGCAGGCAATAGACTCATACCCATAAAATAAAAATAAAAAAAAAATAAAATAAGAAAATATATACTTTGTTGGTATCACAGATTTGCAATGAACATCATTTGGACTCAGGATGCAGGTCAGGAACAGATGTGGGCAGAACTACATGGCAGTCTATTCACTCCAATGTCTCAGTATTATTATGTGGCACATGCTACTAGAGTACTGTAGACATAGGCATAAGCAAAGACCTTGACTTCAGGTACTTTATACCGTACTAAAGGGGACCACTCAACAAGCAAATAAACACTCAAGAATCAACAAAGTATGGAGTGCTATTAAGGAGAAGATAAAGCAGCGTCAGTGGGTAGTGAAGCAGGAAGGATGCTACTTTGCTACAGGATACTGGAAATCGAGGGAACAGTAATGACAGCTTGGATTAATGTGTAACAGTGAAAGAACAGAGTGGATTAAAAAGCTATGTAGGAGGTGCCAAAACATCTGGTCTTGAGCAGCAGGGAACGTGGGGTGATCGGGAGTACTGTCAAACACAACTTTTACATTAGCAGTTATACATTCCTGGAGAAGTATATGGCATGAGAAGAATCCAGTTAGTTTGAAAGTCTCTTAGCGCCTGGCGTGGTGGCGCACGCCTTTAATCCTAGCACTTGGGAGGCAGAGGCAGGTGGATCTTTGTGAGTTCAAGGCCAGCCTGGTCTACAGAGTGAGTTCCAACCCCAGGTCTCCCTGGGGCTACAGGGAGACCCTGACTCAAAAAAGACCAAAAAAAAAAAGAAAGTCTGTTAGCATAAAAGGACCAAAGAGAAGAGAATGATCACGCATAGGGGATAGGAACTCAAGGGGATAGGCAGCGGGGTTGAACACTGGTGAAAACCCTAAGAAATAAGGAGAAGGAGACAGTAACTGGAGAGAGCCACAGGGCTAAGGAAGCCTTCACGCTTCCTTCTCTGGTTTTCAGATGAGAGGTGTAGGCTCGAACTGGTACTGGCACCTAAGAAGGGTCTACATTAAGGCAAAAAGGACAGAGAGGTTATAAAGACACAGGGAACACTGAGAAGGCATTACCTGTGGGATGTGACACCCCAGGTGTGCAGAGAGGAAGAGGGGGAACTCACCTGTGGGATGTGACACCCCAGGTGTGCAGGGAGAAAGGGGGCAACTGTGATTCTGAGGTTCCTGGCTACAGTGACTTGAGACTATCTTACCTCTCAGAAGGTAGGAAAGAAAATGAAAAAATGATTAGGGCTTCAAAAAATAAAAAGGGACGAAAGGGCTTGGAGAGGAAAGGTAAGTTCAGCTGTACAAGATGAATTTAGTTAGATCTGATACCCAACAGGAAACAGCAAACAAGATTGAGGCCTGAAAAGCTTGACAGTTTCATATCACTACCAAAAGTATGCTGGGAAGAAAAATATATGAAGGGAGAGCAAGGCTCAGGCCGGAGCTCTGGGAATCTTTATACTATAATATATCCATTTAAATCCATACTATGAAAACTAGCCTCTGAAATTTCAGAAGTATCTTTTACTATTATGTTTTTCAAAGCCCATAACATGTACACTAATAAAACAAGTCCCTTATTATTGACATTATTAATTCCTGTATTTTAGTATTTTAACTATTTAGCAAAATATCACATGTAAAGGTATAAGGGAAAGAGAATACTCCTTGGGAAACAAACAAACAAAAAACCGGAGCAGGCCAGCCCAGCTGGTGTATAGGATACTAAAGATGTGGTAAGATTAGAGGAAAATGATGTGGGCAAAACAGTATAGGGCTAAGTTACCTCATCAGAAGCTTAAAGTTGGCAAGATGGCTCAGCAGGTAAAAGCATTTGCCACCAAGCCAGGAGTTTTAATCCCTAGGACTCACGTGGTAGCAGGAGAAATCCTGTGTGTTAGTCTCTGACCTCTACTACCTTCCCCCGTGCATGAACAAATATATAAATAATAATTTAAAGTTTTCAAGTTGGTAGTACTACCAAATGAAGGATGCTATTTTATCAAAAATATAAAATACGGAGATTTATAAATTTTCCATTTTTTAAGTTTTAATACTTTTTCTTATTGATTTGTATTAACATATTTTTCATAGTATAAGGAGTGTGATTATATCCCCAAACACAGAAATGTAAATGCTACAAATGGATATATGTTGCACATGAACTCTATGTAATTCATTAGGGTGTCATAAGAGGGAAGCAACCTAGAGATTTAGCTATAGGAAACAGGAAGCAGATGAAAGTTGTTAAACAAGGGAACTATGATCCAGTGAGTTTTAGAAAGCCCAACTCCCATAACAGGCAGTTAGTAAAAGGTGAGAATAATTTGGAAGCAACTAACTGGGTGACAGAAAAGCCAACGTTTAAGACAAAAATACAGAACAGATTTGGTATATATAAGAGAGACTAATAAGAAAATATGCGAAAGCACTCCTCAGCTAAAAACAGATATGTGGCATGGTAGTGGCTAAAAAAGCAGGAATAGCCGAAATTTCTTTGGGATAGATAGTATATGTGTAAAAGAGTTAAATAAAGAAACAGTAAGACTAGCCAGGAAAGGAACAGAAAGAAAAAAAAAAATTGATCGTGATGCTGCAGAGTGAGTGATCTCTGCATAGCTTGAAGAATAGCAGCTTAGGGGCTGGAGAGATGGCTTAGTGACTGAGAGCACCGACTGCTCTTGCAGAGGACCCAGGTTAGATTCCCAGCACCCACATGAAGGCTAAGAACTGTCTTTAACTCCAGTTCCAGGGGAATCCAACGCCATCTTCTGACCTCTGAGGCACTGCACAACACGGTGCACCAACCTACATGCAGACATACACATAAAAAAATAATAAATTAATTAAAAAAAAAGAATAGCAGCTTATCACGGAACAGTTTCAAGTTGTTGGAGACAGTCATTAAGACCTGCTGAAGGAGTGCAAGGTCGTTCACAGAAAGACAGAGTTTATCTTCAAAACAGAGTCACAAGCTATTACTGCTCTGAATTCAGAGGGACTTTGACTGCAATCCAACTCTGTTATCTCAGGCAAGTTAAGCTTTCCAAGCTTCAGTTTTCAACCTACACCAAGTGCACAAGCTGGGAAAACATTAATCTTAAAAGTTCAAAATCCAAAATGTTCCAAGCTTTGAAATCTTTTGTGAGCCAACATGAAGCAACCCAGGAAAATTCCACACCTGACTTCCTGTGACAGGAAGCAGAGAATTTGAGGCCAAACCTTCACAATACTCTGCCTTGAAACAAACAAGACAAAACCACAGCACATTAAAAATACTATATAAAATTACTTTCAGATTAAGTGCACAAGGTATATCTGAAATATAAATGAGTTCATGCTTTAACTGGGGTTCATTTCTAACATGTATCATGTATATAGAAATATTCTAAAATCTTATTTAAAAATAAAATTGGTCTTCCCGGGCGTGGTGGTGCACGCCTTTAATCCCAGCACTCGGGAGGCAGAGATAGGTGGATCTCTGTGGGTTCAAGGCCGGCCTGGTCTACAGAGTGAGCTCCAGGACACCTGGTACTAAAAGGGAGACCCTGTCTCAAAAATACCAAAAAAAAGTGTAAAACCAAAAAAAAATAAAATTGGTCTTAAACATTTGGGGTAAAGAGTGTTCCATCTGTAATAGTACTTATTGCTTCCTAGGTATGTGGTAAGGAATAAATGAGATGACCTATACTATTGCCAGGCACACGGGAAGTAGTTGAATATTGGCAGGTGTTATTAAAACCATTCTCACTGGGAAAGAAAAAAATCATTGGACGCTATCAGCTGGAAGCAATTCTGCTGCTGGAAACTGAAAGGCCACGTGCTAAATACAGAGGACACAAAGCATGACGAAGCCTTTACATGAAATTATAATACACCTTAACTGGAACCACTGTGTGCAAGTATGCAGCGATCTCAAGGTGGGAATTAAAATACAACACAACAAAATAAATAGGTCTTCGACCTGAGAATAAATGAAAATTAGAGCAGGGAATGTACCTTAGTTCAAGAGAGCTTGCCTGAAGTGCACAAAACTCTGGATTTGATCCCCAGCACTATATAAATGTAGCTTAGGTCAAGAGAGCTTGTCTAAAGTGCACAAAACTCTGGATTTGATCCCCACCACTACATAAATGTAGCTAGTTCAAGAGAGCTTGCCTGGGGCTGGAGAGATAGCCTAGTGTTAAGAGCAGCGACTGCTCTTGCAGAGGAACCGGGTTCGATCCCCAGCACCCACATGGCGGCTAAGAACCGTCTGTAATTCCAATTCCAGGAGAACTCCAGTTCCAGAGGAATCCGCATTGCACGACACGGGTGCACAAACCTACATGCAGACAGTACACTCATACACATACAAAAATAAATTAAAAAAATTAAAAAAAAAGAGAGCTTGCCTGAAGTGCACAAAACTCTGGATTTGATCCCCAGCACTATATAAATGTAGCTTAGTTCAAGAGAGCTTGCCTGAAGTGCACAAAACTCTGAATTTGATCCCCACCACTATATAAACCTGGCATGGATGTATGCATCTGTGATCTCAGAATTTTGGAGATGGAGGCAGGAGGATCAGAAGTTTAAGGTCACCACTGACTACCTTAGACTCTGTCTCAAAATAAATAAATAAAAATAAATAAAACTTAAGAAAGAACATGCTAGGAAAAGTTAGTACAACAACCAAAAAAATTCTACCATTGTTCAGAAAAACAAAAGAACTGGCCAGCAGATGGCGCCCTTGTCGGGCTAACCTCACAGGGAAGGGAAACTTCATGTCCAGGTCAACCTAAGTTTTCCAACATGCCTTACCCTTAATATTGATATTTTAAGTACTTAGCAGATATAAATACTGGAAAGCACTCTGTATCTGGTTAATTCTGGTGTTAAGATCAGACAGTGTTGAGGGAATGATCTCATTTTGAGATACTCCCGGGAAATCTGCTTGGGTAAGGAAACCAGCCCTTGACTCACTGAGCATCCCTATGGAGTCCAGCCTAAATGATCCTAAAAAAAGCCCAGAATGCCCCGTTTTCTGGTGATAACTAACTAGAGTGACACAGAAAATCAAATCAAGCTTTTGTGATTACCCAACTTTTTCATCTTTAGAAATATCAATGAACTATCCAGATTTATGCTGACAAGAAATCAAGCCAAACAGCAGCTAAATTGGGAGGCAGTTTAGCTGTTCTGTATGGGTAACATTACATTCACCTGTTTCTACATGCTTATAGGAAGTGGCTAAGAAATGTTGTCTAATATTAAACAGTAAGTTTACCCAAAGATTCAGGTAAGGGGATAGTTGAAACCTATGTTTACACATTAAAATACTGATCATAGTTTTTAGATGACAGAGGCCATGGCCCACAAACTCCTCTGAGTGCCTCAAGAGGACATACTGAAGGAGATGAGAGTGCTTACAGACACACTATAATGTTTCCAACATACCTACAGACAGCTTACACCTTGGCTCACTGATTTCCTCATGCTACATGGACTCTGTACTCAGGAAGTAGAATCCATAATTTTAAAGAGCAGTTTGTAATGAAAATACAGCTATGAAATGAAAATGAAAAAAAAAATCACAAAACATGGATAACAGAGTCCAAAGTTAAATATAAAACTTGGGGCTGGAGAGATGGCTCAGCAGTTAAGAGCACCAACTGCTCTTGCAGAGGACCTGGGTTCGATTCCCAGCACCCACATGGGGGCTAAGAACCGTCTTTAAGCCTGGCGTGGTGGCCCATGCTTTTAATCCTAGCACTCAGGAGGCAGAGGCAGGCGGATCTCTGTGAGTTCAAGGCCAGCCTGGTCTACAGAGTGAGTTCCAGGACAGCTGGGGCTACAGGGAGACCCTGTCTCAAAGAACAAAAACAAAAACAAAAACAAAACTTGTTTACCAATTAGGATTTAAAATGCCTCCCATTAAGTAAAAATATAGCACCTTCCAAGGCAATGAGCAATGACGATAAAGCCCAAGATCCTGTGCAGTTCTTAGGCAGACCTACTTAAAAGCAGCTTAACGATGGGTTCATTCACACAAAAAGTAGAACATGATTCTGGAGAACAAAATGAAAACGCCCCCTCCCCGGTAACAGTATGGGAACCAGTGAAACCAAAGTACCAAAGTAGGCCAAAATCTCTATCCTTCCAATTCAGTTCTTCGGATACACAGTGTAAAACCTTAAAAACTCTGTATCACAGGTGACACAGTGCCTTATGACTATCACTAAATAATATTTCATAAGATCTCCACGACCCAAAGATTCAGATAACAAATTACTTGATTTCAATTTAAGTTCAAAGCCTTGTTATCTAAAGCTACTGGCCGGAAACTCAGCAATACACTTAAGAAAGTGCAAAATAAGCTTGTTCTTCACACAAAGTGGTAGGCTTAGATTTTCAAACCTATATTTCCTGGGAATGAATATGAAAATAGTAATATTTGGTATTAATATAAAAAGAACCACATACTGCCGCTCTTGTTATTAGCACTGGACATTTAAATGCCCAATGTACACTGTGATTTGGCAGCTCTTTACCTAACAGAGTCTGCCCTTATTTCACTCCATGTCCAGATGACTTCTTAAAAGGCATCAGAGGCAACAACTTTGGGGCTAGATTTTCACCTGCTCTGTCAGGGCCAAAAGGAAGATCTAACACCGCGATAGCTTCGGCATCAAACCAATCTCAAAGCAGGGTGTGTCTAGGCTGCTGGTGAGGCCGCCCCGCTGCCCTGGAGCGCGAGGGAGCCGGGATGCCCGGACACGCCGCCTTCCCAGGTCCGCCCTCGCGGGCCGGGAGCTGGAAGCGCACCGTAGAGCACCGCCCTGCCCCAACTCCCTCGAAGGGGGCCCCGTGCCCGGCCCCCATGGGGCCTGGGCGGCCACAGCCGTTCCCACGGGGGTACGGCAGCGGGGCTCCTGGCGCTCCCGGGCTGAGGACCTGCCGGCTGGAGCCAGCTGCGCGCGGCCCGCTTACCCTCCGCAGCCCGCTCGCTGCAGCCGGCCCGCTTCCCTGCGGAGCAGCCCGAAGCACTGCGTCCAGCAGCAGTTCCCCATCGCATGCCGCGCTTACCCTCCGCCGCCCGCTCGCTGCAGCCGGCCCGCTTCCCTGCGGAGCAGTCCGAAGCACTGCGTCCAACAGCAGTTCCCCATCGCATGCCGCCCGTCGCCGCCGCTCCTCCTCCAGGCCGGAGCGCAAGCCCAGATCGGGCAGCGGCATCCGCGCCGCCCCGGCCGCAGATGGACCGGGACACGGGGCAGCCGGCCGGGGCGCGGTCGAGGGCGCTCGGAACAAAGGCTGCCGCTAGGTTCGCGGGCTCCCGGCAGTCGCCGCGAGAAGAACGAGCACTAGCCTGCCAAGTCCGGGCGCACCGGCAGTCCGCATGGCCCGTAGCCCACCCCAGCCGCAGCGGGAGGATTGACCCAACGGGCCCCGCCCTGGGCGCCCGGAGGCCCACACAGCCACGCCCCCGGCGTAGCCTCTCTCCAGACGCTGCCACGGCCCCGGCGCAGCCACACCCTCGCTCCGGCGTAGCCACGCCCCTGCCCGTTTCTGGGCTCCCATTGGGCAAGCCTCCCGGTTGCCCCGCCTCAGCGGCGCCGTCATTGCGTCACTTCCGCCGGCTTCGGAATTCTAACCTAGGGCTTCAGAAAATACTTGGCTCCCGGCCACAGGTCTAGTGTTTGAATTCAGACCACAGATTACGGTCTCACCTTGCAGTTTCTGCCGAGAGTCTCGTAGAGCTATCCTCTAACTCTACCGAAAACTTGTGATCTGCTTACCCTGACCCCACGTCGGAAAGTTCGCAATTGCGGAAGTGGGAACTAGAGGCAGCGGGACTCACTGAAATTACTTTGAATACACCAAGAGGGAGTCAGGCCTAGTGGCGCATGCCTTTAATCCCAGCACGTGGGAGGCAGAGACAGGCGGATCTCTGTGAGCTCAAGGCCAGGCTGGTCTACATAGCGAGTTCTAGGCCATCTGGGGCTACTGGGAGACCCTGTCTCGAAAAGACCAAAAAAACCCAACAACAAAAAACCTAAACAAACAAAAAACTACACCAAGAGAGTGTAGTGTTCTTTTTCCGCCTTCATGTCAACCTCCATACTGTTAGCATAGTAGGTTTCATTTAAAACGAGAAGTTCGATTGGAGGGATGTAGCTCAGTTGTTTAAAGTGCTTGCCTAGTGTGCAGGATGCCCTGGATGCCACCCCTAGTACCGTATAAACGTGGTGCAAACCTGTAATCCCAGCAGAGAATCAGAAGTTCAAGGTCATCCTCGTACAGAAGTTTGAGATTAGCCTGTCCCAAAATATTAAAGGTTCAGATAATTGCTCATGGAGAAGTTGGAATCCAGAGAAAATCAGGAAGGAGCAGGAAGGCGTTTCAAGGAGGCACAAACCAATTCAGATACTGCCTCCAAATAGGGAAAGATCTATGCCTCCAAAGCTATTTTAAAACCAACCCGGTTTCTGTCACCAGTTAGCCTTAAAATTGGATATCAGTCATAGCTTCCTAAGTACCTTGCCCTCAAAACTGACCAGGGTTTCAGTATTAGCACTTAATTAGCTTATCTAGATCGTTTTTTGCAATCAAGTACATAGACTAGTGGCTCAATGGTCTGTTCTCAGTGAATGTTGATGAGATGACTCAATGATTTCCTAGTTACTGTATTTTCATTCTTTCAGTACCCGAGATCAATATTAATAAAATAGTCCTTAAAACTGAACTATAGCTGGGTGTGGTGGTACACACTTTTTTTTTCCTATTCTCTTTTTTTTTTTTTTAATTTTTATCGATGCTTTGTGCATTTCGTACATCATTTTCCAATTCAGATCAGGCATATTTCCCTTTCCCTTCCCCCCTACCCCCACCCCATCCCAGATCATGTATTCTGCCATAACTGTCCTGCATCTTTCTCTGTTTTTTTTTTTTTTTCATTCTTTCAGTACTCGAGATCAATATTAATAAAATAGTCCTTAAAACTAAACTATAGCTGGGTGTGGTGGTACACATTTTTAATCCCAGCACTCGGGAAGCAGAGGCAGGTGTATCTCTGTGAGTTCAAGGCCAGCCTGGTCTACAGAAAGAGTTCCAGGACAGCTGAGGCTACAGGGAGACCCTGTGGGGGCAGGGTGTGTGTGTGGAAGAACTATAAATGTTTAAGGAAACAGGAACATGTGTCTCATGGAACATTGCCCATCAAAGAGCAGAACACACTGCTGAGGAACACACCTTAATGGATGATTCTTCAGGAAGTTACACTACATTAACAACCAATTTCAAGCCTTACATGGGTTGCACAATTATAGGACGTTCTAGAAAAGACAAAGTGATATAAATAATAAATAGTAAAAGAGCAGGTAGTGAAAAGTGGATTAATGGTGGAAAGCCTTTGGGTATCGGTATCAATATCCCGGTAGTAGTCCTGCATTATAGATTTCCAAGATATTACTCTTCAGGAAAAGATGAAGGGACATGGTGAGAGGTCTGTGTAATTCCTTTTCTTTTTTAAAGATTTGTTTCTCTAACACTTGTTTGGCTAGAAGTATAAAGTTAGTAAAAACCATAGTCAAGTAGATTTCAAGATAGATCTGTGGAATTCATCACAGCCTGAAAGTGCATTTATATGACAATTGACCAAATAGAATATTCAGTTTATCATTAGAGAATGCAAATGTAGATTATCTTCAGTGAAGGTCCTTTAACGTCAAGCTTTCTAGAAAAATCTGCTCCTTCCTTCTAGGTAAGGGACCACTCTTCTTCCTCATTCCCTTCAAGATTCTCTTTTCTAGTATTTTATTATAAGGTCAGGGGTATTTTTTGTTTGTTTTGTTTTTCCCTCACAGATGCTCTGGAATGTGGCAGAGGTGACACAAATGCAGTGGTGCCCGAACAAAGACAGCCTGATTCTTAGCATCATTTAAAACTAAGAGTGAGCCCCATTTGATCTCAGGACTTCTGAGTTCTCTCAGAACAGTTCCCTCAAAGGACTTGATTGCTCTATCTTCATTGAAACAGTGCATCCAGCATGATCTGGGAAAGGAAAAGACCTTTGTCTTATCAGGGAAGGATTTTCCCTTCCTAATTCCTGCCAACCCAGAACAGCACACAAAACCGTAAATGGATGTTATCAGTCTTGTTCTATATTATATACCCTGGGGATAATTCCTTTCTTTCAAGATA
Organism: Rhizomys pruinosus; assembly: GCA_009823505.1. Taxonomy (NCBI): domain Eukaryota; kingdom Metazoa; phylum Chordata; class Mammalia; order Rodentia; family Spalacidae; genus Rhizomys; species Rhizomys pruinosus. Next base: position 1,395,718 of record VZQC01004283.1, on the reverse strand, counting down.
TTTCCTGCTTTCAGCATTGATGTTTTCACAACATACACATATATTATTCTGGGTCAGGGATAAGGAAGGGTCATAAGAATTAAAGCTATATTGTTTACCTTAAAAGAGTAGTCCAGGGCTGGAGAGATGGCCTAGCAGTTAAGACCACCTGCTGCTCTTACAGAGGACCCTGGGATTCGGTCCCCAGCACCCACATGGCGGCTGAGAACCGTCTGTAACTCCAATTCCAGGAGAATTCCAGTTCCGGAGGAATCTGACATCCTCTTCTGACCTCTGAGGCATTGCAGGACATGGAGGCACAAAGCTACATGCAGACAGTACATTCATACACATACAAAAAAAAAAAAAAGAGTAGCCCAGTGCCTAGCGAGAACATTCTAAACAAGCTGAGGCTGTGTTAAATGATCTTGAAACATGTGAGTAACTTTGATTATGAGGTTAGGTATGATTTCTATGTGTAACCAAGGCATTCCCAGAAAAATCATTCCCCTGCTCTGGAGCCAGGAAATGTTGTATACCTCCCATCTGTCTTCTGATCATGTGGTTTCAAAATTTAATTATTTTTTTAATCTTTGCTCAGAATTTCTCATTGGGGGATGCAGAGATGGTCAAACGATTAAGCATACTTCTCACCACTCATGAAAGAAACGTCTTTTGTAACAGATAAAAACTTAAGAGTTTCACAACTGGTCAAACACAGTGTTAATGAGATGTCCATTCCTAAGTGACCCATCTACAATGCAACCTCTACAACTAAGGCTCAGGGAACACAGTGGAACCGGGGGCAGAGAGAATATTAATACATCTGTCAACTCTGACCAGCAAAGCTTCCTCATGCAACAGATGGTGATTGACACAGAAGGCCACAACTGGCCAAAATGCAGAGAATGAGACTGCAGAGTGTGTCCCCCCGAATAGGACTCCTATATTAAACCTCTCCCACATGGGCCTCAGGGACCATTGTGGAAGATGAGGTAAAAAGACTCTAAGAGCCAGGGGTGGCAGCTGACCACAAGGAAACAGACTTTTCCAAGTGGCTAGACACTTGCTCATATGAACTTACAGCAGTGGTGACAGCATGCACAAGACCCATGCAAGCTCAAACCACACAAAATCTAGCAGAGAACTCGGGAAATGGGTAAGAAGCCTCAAACTTATCTGAGGAGCTACTGGCAAGTGATTACTGCTGGGTGATGGTGAGTTGGTCTTCTTTAAGGGACTGATACTAGATAGGTTGACCAGGTGTCCAGTGGGTGGACTCACATCAAGGAACATTTGTGGGACACAGTTGACTTGATAGGCCTTAACATATATGACAGAATGCATGAAACCTGTCAGGGGGCCCATGGAAGATGCAGACAGGGGAGAGAATCTAAATATGATCAAGATGTATTATGAAATGAACAAAAATTCAATTATAAAAAAGGAAATGTGTCTTAAGTAAAAAAAAAAAAATCCCCAATTTTCTGTGTCTGCTCCACAATCTCCCTCTTTCAGGATGACTGAAAGTTAAAATATCCACTGAGTTAAGGTAAAACATCACTTACTAGCAAGTGGCAGTATTTTATTCTGAAAACCCAAACAGAATAGTCTCAACACAAAAATCTGGGATTATGATTCCTAAAGTCATGTTTAGTCAGCCCTGGGTTCAATTGTCAACACCACATACAGACAATAAATAAATAAAATTTAAAGAAAAAATATCGAATCTAATTTTAGTTTCTTAGTGCTCAACAATGGCTTGCACAAGTGTATTTACAGAAAAATAAGAAACACTTTGTAGATATCCCACAAATTTAATCCATACTCTTTTTTTTTTTATGTGTATGAATGTAGTGTCTGCATGTAGGTTTGTGCACCTGTGTTGTGCAATGCTGCGGAGGTCAGAAGAGGGTGTTGGATTCCCCTGGAACTGGAGTTCTTCTGGAATTAGATTACAGATGGTTCTCAGCCGCCATGTGGGTGCTGGGGATCGAACCCGGTTCCTCTGCAAGAGCAGTCCGTGCTCTTAACCACTAGACCATCTCTCCAGCCCCTTAATCCATACTTATAAAGCAAGCATTGCTTGTTGTAGGTTTTTTGTTTTGTTTTGTTTTGAGACAGGGTCTCCCTCTAGCTCCGGCGGGCCTGGAACTCGCTCTGTAGACCAGGAGGTCCTTGAACTCACAGAGATCCACCTGCCTCACCTGCCTGTGCCTCCCAAGTGCTGGGATTAAAGGCATGCACCATCATGTCTGGATAAAGCAAGCATTTCTTTAAAAAATCTAAATGTGGCTATTAGCTCTCTCCTTGGAGGAATAACTCACAGCGGATGCCACAAGCTTGTGTCCTCTGGTGGTTGGGCGATGTTGTGAGCCACAGTAAGAACTTGTCACCCTTTATAGAGAAACCACAGTTTGCGGATTAGCATGCCATCCAAGCATCTGTGTCTATGCTCACAGCTTAGCTTGACATAATAAGTGGTACTGCTTAAATGACTGTACATCCAATAGCTTGTGCTTTGTTAATATGACTAAAAAGGGTATCACTGGGAAAGCCGTCAATACATGAAGGGAAACAACCTGAACAGACTGGAGTCCAAAATGACAACTCCAAAGAAATTAGACTGTTTTCTTCTCACCCACTTGTGCCCCTTTCCCAAAGCCCAGGGAACAAACTGAGGAAGAGGAGGCGTGGTAGATTGTAAGGGCTGTGGAGAGATAGGGGTGAATCATGAGACTACAGGAATATAGTCTGGACTCCTGATTGGTCAACATGTCTGTGCACACAAGCTTCTCCAACTGGTCTATGGGAACCTTGGGTTGTTCAAAATTTGGACATAGATACTTGCAAAATGCACCAATTACCTGATTGTATGACATAATGAGTGACATCAATGCTATCTGCAAACAACTGTGTCATTGTATTGTAGAATCCCTTAAAAAATATATAAATAAAAAAAAGAAAAAAAAAAACTAAAAATAAATAAATAAATAAATAAATAAATAAATAAATAAATAAAAAATCTAAATGTCCCTTGAGCTTTTGTCCAAGAAGTTGGGAGTGATGCATATTGGAAACAACAACAACAACAACAACAACAACAACAGAAAGGACTGCATCAAAGAACTGACTGAAACAGTAAACTTCTGCTCAAAACAATCAACTTCCACATGGAGAATATTGAGAAAGACTGAGAAAGAGATGAAAAGTAGGGTGGGGGGGTAGGGTGGGGGACATGGGTCTAGATTTGATAATCTTGTACAAAATATATATTTAAAAAATTACAAAAATAAAAAATTGAAAAAAAAGAAAAATCTAAATGTCCCAGAGAATCAACTCTACCTATAATGCAAACAACTTTTTATGGGTTCACACAAAGTGTTTTGGCTACTTAAAATTTATGTTCTCTCACTATATATATTAATATATATTATTAGTAGGTATATATTTAGTGTTACTACACCAAAATTATAACTACCTCACTGCTGAGTGTGATGGAGCATGCCTTTAATCCTAGCACTTGGGAGACAGAGGCAGGTGGATCTCTGTGAGTTCAAGGCCAGCATGGTCTACATAGCAATTAACAGCCCAGCTGAGACTAAAGGGAGACCCTGTCTCAAAAAGACCAAAATAATAATAATAATAATAATAATAACAATAAATACCTCACCATAGAGTCTAACTCTTAAATTTAGGTGTTTTTTTTTTTCTTTTTTTTTCTTTTTTGTCTTTTTGAGACAGGGTCTCCCTATATAGCCCCAGATGGCCTGGAACTCACTCTGTAGACCAGGCTGGCCTTGAACTCACAGAGATCCACCTGCCTCTGCCTCCTGAGTGCTAGGATTAAAGGCGTGCTCCACCACGCCCGGCTTAACTTGGTGGACACTTGCTCCTCTAGATATCTCGTGGAACCATCTCTCTCCCAGAAGTGTGCCAATGAAACTTTCCTGCCTGAACTCCGGTCCCAGAACTGTGTTCTGGAACTCAACTCCACCCATTATTGTATTCAAAATGGTTTCACTTGGAGAAGTACAAGCTTGTTTCCACCCTAATCTTAATAAACCATCATTCTAGACTATCTCATTCATCCAACATCCTGAGTCCTCAATCTCCACTGTGTGCAAAGGAGATGGGTATGCTTGCTTTCAGCACTTTGATGTGTTAATTCTCAAGCATACCCACATTGTTCATTGTCTTTTTGGATGGAGTACCAAATTGAGGTCTCCAGGAAACAAGATAAAGTGCCCAGGTCATAAAAGACAAGAGCACATGGTTTTATTGGGGTTAATTATATTAATTCATAAAAGTCATTCATATATATATATATGTTTGCGTATTTATAAATGTATGTATATGTAACAATGATAAAGAAGAAGACAGAAATTGTGAGGAGGACATGAGAGGGGTTAGAGGGGAACTGGGAGGGGTGGAAATAATCCAAATATAATACTAATATATAAAACTCTCCAAAAATAAAAATAACGCCCCAAATTTCTGCTCTTAAAAAATTCCCTAATTTTCATGATAGCCTTTTGCTTTACATTTGTGTAATTAAATAGTTAGTAAATTAAATATTCCAAAGAAAATAAGCACACAAAAGTATGTTTAAAGACACAAAAGAGCTGGGGAAGTAGTGGAGCATGCCTTTAACCTCATCACTCAGGAGGAAGAGGCAGGCGGATTTCTGTGAGTTCAAGGCCAGCCTGGTCTACAGAGTAAGTGCCAGGCTGGCTGGGGCTACAGGGAGACCCTGTGCCAAAAACACCAAAAAAAGAAAAATAAAAAGAATAATTAATTAGCCATGAACCACTCACAGCTTGACTTCTGGCTTATGAATGTGTGATAGGCTTTCATAGCTGCTCAGCATTATAAAGTACAAGATACCAGGTGATTTGCCTCCTTTGCCAGCTAAACATTTGCATTTCACAGAAGAGACATTCACGGGAACAATTATGTAACTGGCATATATATTGCACTCACTGGCTAGAATTTGTTCCAAATCTCTCATACCAATCTAGAAACAACATTACTAACCCATTGAACGGGTTGGGGTGCTCACCACTGTGGGAAACATGGCAAGACTCCTTCCTGTTGATCCACCTGCTCCTGTATGGACAAGAAGGGATGCCGCTCCCACACTTAGAATGTCCTTGCAACAACTTCTAGTGGAACATCCCCAGACAGAACCATCCAGTTAGAATCTGTAGGGTCCATGTCTGACATCGAACATCCTGGAAAAGAAGGGTAGGAAACAGAACAGTTTTCATCATCCTCCTGCAGACAAGATGAGCTTGGACCCCATGGGGGGAGTAGTTGAGATGACTGAAAACTGTAAAGCCACCACATTCACAATATTTCACTGAGCTTTAAGGAATTGATTAGGGAGTGTGTGTGTATGTGTGTGTGTGTGTGTGTGTGTGTGTGTGTGTGTCCACCAACTGCACTGATAGATGAAAAAGAAGTTTGTTAATAATAATGCAAAATAAAAAGCCTATGTTTTTTTTTCCCAATGTATCAGACCAAAAGGTCCAGCTTTTTATTGAGCATGTTAATAGGTTTAGTCAAAAAGACTGAAGCCCATGTTGTCATCAGACTCCTCTGATTCTTCTTTCTTGGCTTCCACTTTCTTCTCCTCAGCTGGGGTGGCAGCAGTAGAAGGGGCAGGACCAGCTGCTGGGACAGCACCTGCTGTGGGAGCTGGTCCACCAGCTCCTACATTGCAGATCAGGCTCCCAATGTTGACATTGGCCAGGGCCTTTGCAAACAAGCCAAGCCAAAAAGGTTCAACATTGACACCAGGTGCTTTAATAAGAGCATTGATCTTATCCTCCTGGGGTCTTTCCTTCCCATGGTCACCCAAATGAGGTCCAGTAAGCACCATGTCCTGTCTTGATCTTCCTGTACTGACCTCCATGATATGGCCCGGGTAGTCCAACAATGGCAGTCTATACTCTGAAGAGGCTGAAACCCCAGTAGCTGCTCAGTCCACAAGCTGGATGTCTCAGCAGTCCCAACCTGGGGTTGAAGGTTTGGAGGATTCTTGGAGAGACATGAGTCTTCAGTCCATATTGGAGGGTTGAAAAGCTGTGTCTCATGTATTTGAAGGATGGCAAAGCAGTGGCACCCAGAGTAGATGCACTTGCCAGTAAGAATTAAGATAGGCAAAACAACAGTGCTTTTTTTTTGTTGTCTTTTTACTAAGATCTCAAGTTTTATATCTGAAGTACAATTTCTCAGGCCTTACTGATTATTTCTGGTTATACTTTCCTTTTGGATGTTTAAGGCCACACAGTTAGCCCAGATTAACAAAGGTTTTTGTTTTCTCAAGGTCAGTTGAGGATCTGGTCCTCAAGGGTCACTTGGGTATTTGGGGGGCAGAGGGAGCCCCTGGCTCCTTTTGGCTTTTCAATCACCAGTTCCATCCACAAACTCTGGTCTTGTTAGACCAGGTTTCTCTTTCTGAAGCATGAGCAGACTTTCCTCTTTATAGACGGGACACAAGCTGAAGTCCCATTAGTGGATCTCCAAGACCTCCTTGCACAGGAAGACTGGTGACTCACATTTGCAGGACATTTCAAGAGATGCCCCCCATGCATAGTACCCTGGGACTTAGCTGACCTCTGAGGGCAAGGAACAAAGTTATCCCTTAAGACCCTTGGCCAAATTGGTATGGGCATTAAGTATGATCGTTAAGCATCCAAAAAGGCTAAGTTACCAGCCTGATACTTTTAACTACTGTGTAATATTTTAGAAAAGGCTTGGACAAAAGCTCAAGTAGCCTTCTATAAAAACTACTAAGAAGCACTTCCATAAAATACTGTGGTTAGACACAATGTTGTGACAAACTAGTTTTCTTTTTCTCATTCTTTTGATTTTATATTACTATAAAATATGCATATAAACCCTCCACCCAGATGCCAAAAATTCCAAAGTCTGAAAATAAATGGTAGGTTAATTCTACAACCTGTTAAGGGATTCACAATATAAGTGCATAGTTGTTTTCAGATCATGAGGAATATAACATTAACATTGCTCAGTTTGCCTTACCACTAGGTACTTGGTGCTAGCATCCACAGATGAGGGATTGCCATTGCTCTTAACTGCTGAACCATCTCACCAACCCTCATAAATTTCTTTCTCTATGGTATGATACTTTCATTCTTCCCTTTGAATGGTATGCTCCATGATCCTTCTCTTTTACCCAGTCAAGCTTGTAACAATGGTAGAAATAATATATTAATTCTGAGGCTAACTCATAAAAGGTGATGAAGCTTCTGCCTGGTCCAGAGGCAGTCTAGAAAGAGGGGGAAATTAAAGAGGACATGAGAGAAGAAAGGAGAACTTCAGTCCAAAGAAGCTTCACGCTTCTCATCAGCTGAAAAGTCAAGAATTCCAGCACAATTAATATTTGTGGTGAAAGTTGCATACATAGAAACATTATTCCTTTTATATAGAAATCTTTTCAAATAAGAATGCTAAAATACCAACTAATCATGTTTAAGGGCTGACACATATGATCTTCAAGTATGGTCTTGCTCTCTTTCCCACTATTTTCTGCGTATCCCACAAACAGGATTATCAACTTACAATAATACATGTCTTAGTTGCCTCATGCAGCACTTGTGATCTAAGTTTTTACCTTATCAACTGGAATCTTATTTACTCAAGATCCACCCTGTGATTTCATTTAAATTCCTTAGCACCCCCTTTCCTCTCTTTCTTTCCCATGCAGAAATGTGCTAAAGTCTCTTCTTGATAGACTCCAATTCTGCTTCATACTGACTCATTCTGAAATTATATTTTATGGCAAGAATCAAGAATCTCAACTTTGCCTCCTCTGAAGAGAACTCTTCAGGTTGCTATAGGCCTCAGAGTGTAGCTGTATCTCCCGAGGGCATCCCACTGCCATTGACAGTCCTACTGGTACAGATAATTTTTTGAAAACCTGTTTTTATTGCATATGTGAGGGGTGGTCTTAGGAAGGTATTTGGGGTCACCAGTAGTCAACAGCACCAGTTGGCTCTGTATCACATCATAGATGTCTTCTGAGCCTGTAGCTGATTCTGGCTCCGTACTATGGCTCATAGCCACCCTAATTCATGCACCCTGAACATAGTAAAATATTTGTTCTCATTTCAAATATTATTGCTTTGTTTGTTCAAATGTTTACATGCTCATGTAGTAGAATGACTGAATTTGGGGTTGTGTGTAATAATGGATTGGATAAGCAGAATAAGCTCCAGATTTGAAAATAAATCACACACCTTTCTCACAGAGCAGTCACATACTGGTAAGGGCCTTCCAGAACAATGATAAGGCAATGTGACATAATTAGTGTCAGTGTATGCATACATGCCTTTGTTACAGCCTGTGTCAAGAACACCCAATCAGAATGTATGCTACCAAATAAGGGGAGACAAAGAGACTAAAATTTAAAGGAAGCTAACAAAGGATATATAAGGTAACAAGCCTTTGGATGTGAGTCTTCCAAGGCTGGGCCAGCACAAATAAGCACTGCTTCCTGGCTTTCAGCTGAAAGCCTCTGTGTCCTTTCTTTGAATGAACTTCCACCAACAACACAGAAGGATTGTCAAGGAAGCCATAATGGAAAACATGTTGGAAAACAGATGAGATGCATATCCTTCCATATCTTCATAGCAGTTGTGTTCTTGGCCCTGACAGATGAACATGACAATGAGTCAAAAACATAACACAACCTCCCCTTAGCTAAACAAAGCAAACCTTCCAAACCAAGCACCCCAAAGACACAGAGTTAAAATATTGGGAATTAGGCTAAGTATCAGTGTGGTGGTTTGAATGAGTGTCCCCCATAGGCTTTAAGTATTCAGACATTTTGTTTCCAGTTGGTGGCACTGTTCTTGGAGGTCTTGGAAGGTGTGGCTGTGCTGGAGGAAGTACGTCATTGGGGGCAGGCTTAGTGAGTTTAACAAGCCTTGGGGTCTCCAGTCACTCTCTTTGCTTCCTGTGCTCATTGCGAGATGTGACCCTCGGCTTGCTGCTCCAGCCCTGGCCACCATGCTTCCCTCCACAGTGGACTCTGATTCCCTGGAACCCTCAATCGTAAGCTCAAATAAACTCTTCCTTTTATAAGTTCCCTTGCTCATGGTGGTTTTATCACAGCAACAGAAAAGTGACTAATACAATCAGTAAATTAAAGATGAAAGAAATGTGGCTTGTCTCACTTCAACATGAATTTAGGACACATTTGAATAATTACCTTTATCTTTGTAATAGTCACTTTTCTGTTGCTATGATAAAACACTGGACCAGGGGAACTTATAAAAGAAAGAGTTTGTTTGAGCTTAGGGTTTCAGAGAAATCAGAGTCCCATCTGGTGATGAAAGGAACCCACACCAGAGTGCTTAAAAGAGCGAAACCCACTCCGGGAAAGCTTACAGACTTCTTTTTTTCTTTCTTTCTTACTTTTTTTTTTTTTGTTTTTTTTGGTCTTTTCAAGACAGGGTCTCCCTGTAGCCCCAGCTATCCTGGAACTCACTCTGTAGACCAGGTGGCCTTGAACTCACAAAGATCCGCCTGCCTCTGCCTCCCAAGTGCTAGGATTAAAGGGGTGTGCCACCATGCCCTGCTACTTAAGAATTCTTTAAACCTGCCCCAGTGACATATTTCCTCCTGCATGGCTATACCTTCTAAGACAATGCCCCCTCCCCCAAACAGCACCTCCAATTGTGGGCAAAATGTCCAAATACTTAGAGCCAATAGGGGACATTCTCATTCTACATCCTGGCCCCCACAGGCTCATGACCATATAAAATACAAAATGTATGTAGTACAACCTTGAAAGTCCCCATAGTCTTTACCAGTCTCAATACTATTCAAAAAAGCCCAAAGTGCAAAGTCTTTTCTGGGACTCAGGCAATCTCTTAATTGTAATCCCCTGTAAAAAAAAAAAAATCAAAAGATAAATTATGTACTTCCAACATACAATGGAACCAAACATACATTCCCATTCCAAAAGGGAAGAATGGGAGTAGAGTGAAAAAATTCTGGACCCAAATGAAACTGAAACCCAACAAGGAAACCTCCAACTCCTACAGCTCCATGTCTGATGACTGGTACTTCACTTCAAGGACTTAAATGGCTCAGCCCCTTCAGCTTTGCTTCATGCAGCATAAACTTCTCTCTTGGGCTGGAACCACTCCCTGTATGAAGCTCTTCTTAGCAGATGTCTCATGGTTCTAGCATCTCCAGTGTCTTCTTGGGGTCTCTACTGCCAAGGATGCTTTACCTTCACATCTTCATGAATGGCCTGTCAGGGTGTCTTGGCCTGTCAGGGCCTTCTTTATGCAGTGTTGCTCTTGCTGCATGCTGCCTGCTCAGGAGGTCTCTGAAACTGCAGAGGAAGAACTGACAACACGTTTACTTTAGAGCATCTTTAATGCCTCTAAAACAAGCACTGCAAAATTTGGCTGCCAGCCTGGGATGGACCCTGGCCAGCTTCATCCACATTTGAAGCTTTTGTGGGTTGCAATTTTCTATGAGAAAATGCCTTGGGTTTTTTTTTCCTTTTGCAAGTTGAAGGCTTAGCTGAGCATGGTGTTGCTCTGAAGGTACTCTACACATTGCTTAAATGCAAATCGCTAAGCCTCTCTTTAACTGATTTAATCTCCTTATCAAAGGTAGCCTCCCTTTCATACATGCCTTGACTCTCTAACATTAAGCTTCCTGGTGCTCTTTTAGTGCTGTTTTTCAATTGAAACTGTACATTCTGCATTTCTTTTTGCCCTTTTGCTTCTTTTCATTGTAGATCTGCATAATACTCACCCTTGATAAGCACCTCACCATTTCTACATTAGGCTGTCTTGAAATTTCCTCTGCCAAAGAAATTAGTCCATTGCTTTTCAACTTAGCCTCAGGCAAGCTCTTAGGCTGTAGGCAGACTGCAGCCAGACTCTGTGATGATATTCCCGTTGTTGCTTAAGCCCTTATTTTCCTCTAGAACTACTTTGCACTCAGCACTACTTTCTTCCAGGATCCTACGAGAATGGGCTTTTAAGCTCTAGTTACAACATTCAACTGCTTTTCTAGTTCAGACTTCCAAGGTCTTCCACATTCTTCCAAAAATCCACATGGTCAGATCTATCACAGCAATATTGTACAATCCTGGTACCAACTTCTATACTAGCATGTAAATGACACTGCAAATTTCTAGGCCTCATCTGAATCACTCTAATTGCCTTATCAAAGAGAGCCTTTCCTTCAGCACAAGCTTTGGCTGTAACATTAATTTTCCTGGTGCTGTCAATGAACTGGAAAAATGTAAAGAATCAGCATCAGGGCCAATAACAGTAAAGTTCCTAAAAACAAAAGAGAAAGAGAAAATTCAATAAAACAAACAACAAAAACACTTATGGAGAAAGAACCCACAAGATGGAAGGGGGGTATCTAATACAGAGAAGCAATATAAATGTCACGTGAGGGGCTACAGCTTAAATTGATGTTGGGTGCTTGCCTAGCATGTTTAGGGCCCAGGTTGGATCCTTAACCAGTATCACAAACCAAAATAAAAATACCCCCAAACATGGCTGTTCAGAGCACTTTTTTTTTTTTTTTTTTTTTTTGTTTTTTTGAGACACGGTCTCTCAGAGCACTATTTCTAAAGGGCTACATTTTCTTCTTTTTTTTTTAATTTTTTTTATTTCTGTATGTGTATGAATGTACTGTCTGCATGCAGGTCTGTGCACCCGTGTCGTGCAATGACATGGAGGTCAGAAGAGGGTCTCAGATTCCCCTGGAACTGGAGTTCTCTGGTAATTGGAGTTTCAGACGGTTCTCGGCAGCCATGTGGTTGCTGGGGATCGAACCCGGGTCCTCTGTAAGAGCGGTCAGCACTCTTAACCGCTAGGCCATCCCTCCAGCCCAAGGGCTACATTTTCAAAAAGGTCAGGGAAGAGGAGATGAGTGGAATCTCTGTGAACTAGATCTGGGGAACATTCCTTTCAAAATGAAGGCAAATAAGAAAGTCTTCAGGGGGACTGGAGAGATGGCTCAGTGGTCAAGATCACCTTCTTGCAGAGGGCCTGGATTTGAATCCCAGTACTCACATGGTGGCTAACAACCATCTGTAACTCCAGTTCCAGGGGATGCAACACCTTCTGTCCTCTCTGGGCACTGCACAACATGGTTGCACTAACACGAATGCAGGCAAGACACTCATACACATAGAAAAAAAAAAGAACAGTCTTCAATAAATACAAGCTGAGAGAATTTAACATGAGTTTTACCATGAAAAAATGCTAAAGGAAATTCACTAGGCTACAAGAAACAATACCAGGTGGGCACTCAGATTTATGGGAAAGACTGAGGAGCACAGTTGACCTTATTATCTATAAATAACACTGTAGTTCAGGAGTTGCAGAGTGTTGAAGAAGACATCTGATTAGCACACACAAACGGTTAACTGAAATCATGCAATTTAAATTATGAGTTTTTTCTATTAGTAAAAAAAAGTGGCTTAATGTAATTTCAATGTAGTCTGTACTAGCTCCTAGAGGAAGTCTTCTTAATCTCAACCTCACTGATATTTAGACTGAGGATTTTTGTCCCAGGGCTGTCCTGTACAGTGCAGGATATTCAGCAGCACCCTCGGCCTCTGTTCATGACATGCCAGCTGCACATATCTTCTCCCAGGAGACAATCAAACAAAATCTTCAGAAAGTTGTCAAATGTCCCCTGAGAAGTCAACATCGACCCTTGTTGGGAACCACTGCCTTAGAAGAAGCACTAAAAACACATGGTTAAGGAAACACTTGCACATTCTCCTTCCAAATAGCCAACAGAATATGTAAAAGCAAGGAAGAATATGTAAGAGCAAGGAAGTAGAAGCCAGGCCTGGTGGCACATGCTTTTAGCCCCAGCACTTGGGAGGCAAAGGCAGGAAGATCTCTGTGAGGTTGAGGCCAGCTTGGTTTACATAAGTGAGTTCCAGCCCAGCTGCGGTAGAGGGAGGCCTGTTCTCAAAAACAGACAAAAAAATTAATATGACTGATAAGACAGATGAAAATCAAATTATAAATGGTAGAATTCAGTCATACCAACTATTTGAATAATTGCCTCAACTCTAAGTAGAGAAGCACAATAATTAAAGAGAAGAGTTTGTTTTTTTCCCCAGTATGGATAAAAAGGCAAGCTGCAAGACTACTTTCAGGGATCATTTCTATAGTATGTTACTAGAGAAGTTTCTCTGACTGTGTAGATAGAGTACCAGAAACCACAAGGAAGAGATGTAGCATTCTCTCCTGAGCGTGAAGCCGGCTCTTGGTGTTGCTTTACTGCAGTTGCCACTTGCCGTTGATGATTGTTCTTCTCTTCTTTGGGAGAGTAGAGGGAGAGAATGCAGTCTGAGTGGAAAAAAAAAAAAGAAAAAAAAAGGTAAGCTGCAACCCTGTGTTGTTCACACGAGAATCACTTTCTCTTTTTTCTTAAATTCCACCTCACCATCTCTCACCTCCCTTACCCCCTTGTCAGCCCCACCCCACTATTCCCTTGGAAGTCTTCCCCACATTTGCATGCTTTTGTTTTCTATGTGACCCAATGTGTTTAACCAGTGCTGTCTGTTTGACCATAGATTTAGAGCCTGTTGAGCTCACATAACTGAAGACAGTGATGCTCCCTCCCCCTCCAAGAAACTGTTAGCAGCTGATAGTTCAGCAGTAAAGGGTAGGACTCCTCAAGATCCCATCTTCATTTGTGACTGTTGAACCAGGAAATCTTGTACAGGCCCAAGGCTAGCAACCATAGCTACTGTGAGTTTGTGATTGCAATGGCTGTGTCAGGTCAGGAAAATGGCATTTTGAAGTCTTTCTCCCTATCAGTCTCTTGCATTCTGTCTGCTTCCTCTTTGTGCAATGTTCCTTGAGCCTTTGAAGAGGTGGTGTAAATACACTATTTACATAGAGCTGAGCTGTCAACCAACAGTTATCCTTAGTTGTAGGACTGAAACTTTGGCTGGCTTGAGGCAAGAACTTGTAAGACCTGTCCTGCAAAACCTCCAAAAGTTATCTGATATCTCTGTGAGTTATCTGTAGCTCTGGAAGGTCCAGGATATTACAGTGTTTTCTTGCTTCACCTATCTCTGCAAAGTTCCAGAACCAGATGGCCCCTTCCCTTGAGGTATTGAGCAGAATGTCGCACCTCTAGTTTACTGGTTGCACAAACAGGAGCTCTGCAGCACCCCAGTAGGAGCCAAGGTGGCTCGCCCCTCCCTTCCACCTGCCCCCCCCCACTTCATTGCCCAGAGCACAGTAACCTTTGGTATATAAACACACTGATGGCATGAATAAAGAGAGAGAGTTTTATCTCCTGGGCTTTCTCTTAGTCCTTGTCTGTCTATCTTTCTTTGTCTTTCTTTTCCATCAGGTAACTTCTCCACAGTCCCCTCTCCCCTCCTTCCCAGAGCTAGGCCTAGAGACTGTCGGCCTGCAGGCAGGAGACAGCCTTGAAGCTCACAGTCTTGTGGAACTACCAGGGCCAGGCCAAGGAGGGAAGAAGGTCATGTGGATTGCAGCCACGCATGACTAAAGGACTATCAGATGATTAGTAAACTCTGACAGTTAGTGTCTCAGACAGACATGACTTCTGAACTCATCATCATTCATTGTAAAGACAGGCTTAAGAGACTCACTTTTAAATAAAGACACAGATAGTTAACTTGTAAGGTTACAATGTAAGGATGGAGGCATAATATAACCATATAAACACTCATCATAATAATAGAGCTGGTATGATTTTATTAGCATCATACAAATTAATCATCAGTTCAAGAAGAATTACCAGTGAAGAAGAATGTTTTATTAGGTTATGAAGGTGCATTAATAAAGTAGACATAATGGTCTTCTAATAATTGGCTGTGAGAATCTATCTGCCAAGCTAGAGAGACTCTGAAGGAGAATGGAAGGGGCTGCACCCATAGCCAAGCCCAGCTCCCAGGTGGCAGCCAGCTACTTAGGCCATTCTAGTTATCCAGAATTTTAGGTGATACTATATGAAGCAGAACTACCTAGTTACTTGACAGAATGATAAATAGTAAAATTATTGTGTTAAGCCACCACATTCCGGATTTTACAATAGAAGATTAATATAACATCTAAATTTGGAAAATGAAACTAACAATAAAAACACAATTGTTAGCCAGGCATGGTGGCGCATGCCTTTAATCCTAGCACTTGGGAGGCAGAGGCAGGTGGATCTTTGTGAGTTCAAGGCCAGCTGGTCTACAGAGCGAGTTCCAGGACAGCTGGGGCTACAGGGAGACCCTGTCTTGAAAAGACCAAAACAAACAAAAATAAAAAATAAACCCCCCCACAATTGTTAGTGATGTAAAATACATTTATTTTATGAATTAACTTTATTCAAATAATAAAACTATTTCGGCAGACAAAAACATGAGAGGCTAATAGGCAGGAGTACAGAATGGCATAGCCCATGATCTTGCCCTTGAATCTAGTCAGGCTGTGACAGTGGCAGAAATAATGATGTGTTAGTTTGAAGGGAAAGAGGAAGCAGGGAGGAGCAGGCCTGGGAAGTAGTCAAGGGGATGGCATTGCAAGTTCTGTCAACGCTTAATGAGCTGTGAATCCTGACTTGGAAAACACAGTTCTCAAGGAAAACAAAAAAGTCCATATCTAGGTACAGTATGAAAACCAAAAAACATCCAAGGCAGGTAGGAGACCTTAAAAAGAAGCCTACAGGGGAAACACATTGCTATTTATAGGAATGATGGACTCCTCAAATGACTTCTTTTTTTAACTTCTTTTTGAGACAGGGTTTCCCTATAGCCCCAGCTGGCCTGGAACTCACTCTGTAGACCAGGCTGGCCTTGAACTCACAGAGATCCGCCTGCCTCTGCCTCCTGAGTGCTAGGATTAAAAGTGAGCACTACCATGCCCGGCCTCAAATGACTTTTTTTTTCTTTTCAAATGACTTTTTTTTTTAACAGCACTGATGTACACCAGAAGACCATGGAGTAATACATTTATAATGATTTGAAAAACCCATAATTCAACAGAGAGCTAAAAATTGCTTAACAGGGAGAGCAAGATAAGGTATTTGTTATACCTGCCAGGCAGGGGGTGGTGTAACTATGACCTTTACTCCTGTTATTTTATCTGGAGTGGTGGTCCATGCCTGTAATCCTACACCTTGAGAGACTGAGGCAGGGTGATCATGAGTTCAAGGTAGCCTGGGCTACATAGTGAGTTCCAGGCCAGCTTGGGTTATAGAGCAAGACCCTGTTTCTTTACATACTGTTTCTATACATAATAGATAGCTGGGGTCCACACCTCTAGGCATCCTCATCTCTTGATGTCACCAGTCTAGTCCTTCATTAGGATCTTCCTTCTCATCTCTCTAAAATCAACATCTGGTAGGTTAACACTTGGCACATAGAGAAATCTCCAGGACATTGTTCCAGCCTTGTAGCTGGTGCTTTTTATTGCTTGGTTGTGCCCTATTTTTTTGCCAAATCCTGCCCCATAGGACTGCTACAGGGTATCCCTGGGAGCCCCCAAAGGACTGGTCTGTTTCTGTGTCTGAGTCTCATCTGTCAGGAGTGGGAATGTGAGCATTACTGTGAGCTTGTGCAGATCCCAGCCAGCCTATACATCTGCCAGCTAGGTCACTGTAGACCCAACATGTTGGCTCCTATCATGCACTATTCTGGCTCAAATGACCAAAATGAAGCTTTTTTTTTTTTTTTTTTTTTTTTTGAGACAGGTTTCCCTTTAGTCCCAGGCTGGCCTGGAGCTCACTATGTAGCCAGGGCGGCGGCCTTGAAATCAACAGAGATCCCCTGTCTCTGCTTCCCAAGGCTGGAATTAAAGGCATGCACTGGGCTGGAGAGAGCGTAGCGGTTAAGATGCCGATCGCTTTGCAGAGGACCCCGGTTCGATCCCCAGCACCCACATGCGGAAGGCTGAATCCATCCAGGAACTCCATTCCAGGAGAAACTCCAGTTCCAGGGGAATCCGAGACCCTCTTCTGACTCCGCGGCATTGCACGACACGGGTGCACCAGACTTGCATGCAGACCAGTACTCATCACACATACAGAAAAAAAAAAAAAAAAGATTATTAATAAAAAAAAAAAAAAAAAAAAAGGCACTCACCACCACACCCGGCTAATGAGCTTTTATCCAACTGTTACTAGTGCTTGGACCCTTGTGGACAAATGCCCAGTATCAAGCTACCCCTCTCCTCAGTGCTGTGGTCATCTACTGAAGTCTGACACTCCCATAGCCACTTGTGGGAATTATGATCTCTTTAGGATTTTAACTTTGAGAAAGACAAGGAGAAATGAAATCAATTAACTTTACAATTTTTACTGGGCTAGTCTAGTCTCTGTGGAGATTTTTATAAAACTTCCCAGGTGCCATTACTTCATTCAAGACTGAGAATCAATGTTTCACAACAGAAGTTGACAACCAGAAGTTACAAAGCTTCCTGTTTTATAAATAAACTTTGATTGGGACATAGTCATTCTCATTAATGAATTTATCAGGAGCTTATTTTCTATCTAGTACTTTATAGAAAAATGTTTGCCAACCATTTCTATATAGTAATGAAAAATGAGTGGGCTGTAGAGATGGTTCAGTGGTTAAGAGTACTGGCTGTTCTTGCTGAAGACCCAGGTTTGAATTCCAGCACCCACATGGAGGCTGACGACCATCCATAACTCCAGTTTCAGAGGCTCCATTGCCCTCTTCTGCTCTCCGTTGTCACTATGTGACACAGGTGCACTTA
Organism: Rhizomys pruinosus; assembly: GCA_009823505.1. NCBI lineage: Eukaryota > Metazoa > Chordata > Mammalia > Rodentia > Spalacidae > Rhizomys > Rhizomys pruinosus. Next base: position 1,377,959 of record VZQC01004283.1, on the reverse strand, counting down.
CACACGTGCAGACATAACACTCATACACATAAAATAAAAATAATTAAGAAAAATGAATGAATTAGTACTAGAAAATGTTATTTAAACATCCAGTAAAATTTTAATGAAAAAAAAAAAACTATGGAATGATGCATACATTGCAATTCTATTTATATGGAATTAAAATTTTTCTCTCTTTTTATACTAGTACCAGTTTAGGCACTAACTGCTGTTAAAACACACAGGAGCTTTCAACATAAGCCCAATGCTCAAGATAGTAGGTATGACTGGAGAAGGTGGCAAATAGTCAGAGGAAGAAGAGAAAGGGAAAGTTTAAATACACAGGGAAAATAGTAATAGCAGCTAATGCTTGGAAAAGCCCGTGAAGGCCTGCTACACTCCACACTGTTTTGAATGCTTCAAAAATTGAGTCATTAGGATTGGTGGATGCTGATCCCTTTAAAATTCTATCTTTACCCCATTTTAACAAAATACTTTCAATTCCAATAATGTTTTGGATCCTCACAATAATATAGTAACACAGGTTTTAGTGCTAGTTCTTTTAGGATAGGAACTGTCTTCATATTAGCTTATAACTAAATCCCTAGCTACTAGTTTAGTGCCTAGAACTTTGTGTACTATCAACAAATACTCATTGATCAAATAAAGTGATGAATAATGTAGGGATTTGTGACTTGTAGAAGCTTAAGGAGTGGCATGTGAACTCAGATTATTAACAGCTAGCCTAGTATCATTGGTGATATTTTGAGTTAGTGTTTTTCTCTCTCCCTTCTCTACAATCTGATGTACATTTTAGTAATGGCTTTGATCAGAGTCATTGAAAAAAAGAAGAGAGGAACTCATGTCTTGCTTTTTTTGTAATGATTCTAAACAATCTTGACACCACCAAATTAATATTTTTACATTTTTGTTATTTAGTAAGCATGAGAATGGACAGATAGCTTGGTTAAGTGTTTCTTATAAGACCGACAGGATTTATAAATAAAAGATCCGAGAAGAGCTAGATTCACTGGTAAGATGTATGTTAATCAACCCAAAGTCAATATGTCTAGTATAATTCCAGTAGCTAGACATCAAATAGAATGAAGTCATACTACATTAGTTTCTGTGTGTGTTGTGTGAGTGTGCATATGTGTATATGCATGTATGTATATGCGTGAGTGTGTGTGCATGTGTGTGTGAAAAGATGCTAAGATTAATGCACTCTCCTGTACAGTTTAGAGGTTACCTTCCAATCTTTAACATGTTGTTTATTATGAATATGCTAGGGTCTTAATTTAAACAAAATCAATGTTTAAAAGCATGGTTTAACCAGGCATGGTGACACATGCCTTTAATCCTAGCACTTGGCAGGCAGAGGCAGGTGGATCTCTGTGAATTCAAGGCCCACTTGGTCTACAAAGTGAGCTCCAGGCCAGCTGGGACTAAAGGGAGACCCTGACTCAAAAAGACCAAAAAAAAATGGTTTAAACTTTTTTTGCTTTATTGACAATTCTAAATATAGAATTTACCATAGGTCTCAGCACAGAACTAGCAGTCTCAACAGATATTTCTAATTTACTTATAAAATTAAGAACATTTATCTTTTTACTTAAAGTAATTTGCTGCTTTCCTTTGCCATATCTCAATTGCAAACATTATCCTCCTTGACCATTGGGGCCATTATTAAAGAAAACAAGAGTTTCTTGAACACAAAAAATTGTAATCCAGTATAGTCAGTGTGGTAACCAAGACAGCCTCAATGTGACTAATGAGGGGGTAGTTTATACAGCAGGGATACACTAAATGAAGAGGTGATGCATATCCATGGTGCTGTGAAATGGGGTTATGTGAGAACATGCTACTCAGAGTGGCAGCCACTTAAACATTTTTTTATTTCTTGAATTTTCCATTTAATATATTCAGACTATCTGTGACCCTTAGTAGCTAATGCTGTGGAAAATTAAGTTACAGGTAGAGAACTACTGTATATTTAATTTCACAATAAATATGTTTTTAAAAGGAGTCATCAAAACCAGCAACTGTTATGTACAGGCAAACAGGCAAATCATATTCCCTGACTTGCTTCCATCATACAAATGTTATTTTTGATAACTCTGATTTATAAGCTCAAAAGTATGAAAGCATGGGTTCTTCTTCTTTTTTTTTTTTTTTTGTCTTTTTGAGACAGGGTCTCTCTGTAGCCCCAGCTGTCCTGGAATTTACTCTGTAGACCAGGCTGGCCTTGAACTCACAAAGATCTGCCTGCCTCTGTCTCCCAAGTGCTAGGATTAAAGGCGTGCACCACCATACCTGGTGAAAGCATGGGTTCTTATAGTTGATCACTTAGTGAGGAAGATAGAATTTTGATGCATAGTTCAATATTTGGTTATACTTTCTCATTGGGACCCAGAATACTTTTTAAATATTTTATTTATTTTTATTTTATGTGTATGAGTGCATTGTCTGCATGTATATAAATACACCCATGTTGTGCAATGCCTGTAGAGGTCAGAAGAGGGCATCAGATCATCTGGAACTGGAGTTAAAGAAAGCTGTTAGCTTGCATGTGGGTTCTGAGAATCGAACCTGTGTCCTCTTCAAGAGCAGTCAGTTCTCTTAACCATTAAGCAATCTCTCTCGCCCCATGGGAACCAGAATATGTTAAACAAATGAGAAACAGTCTATGAGGTTGTTCTAGTTTCCTTTCAATTGCTGTGCTGTGACAAAACACTCTGACGAAACTAACTTTGGGAGGAAAGGGTTTATTTGGCTCACATCTCTGGGGTCACAGTTCATCACCGAGAGAGCCCAACATAGGAACTCAGGACAGGAACCTGGAGGCAGGAGCTGAAGCACAGGCCATGGAAGAATGGCTTATGGCTTGTTCTTACTCTCAGCCTGCTTTCTTATATAATACAGAATAACCCACCCAGGGGTGGCTCCACTCACAATGGGCTGGGCCCTCCACATCACTCAACAATGAAGAAAATACTCCACAGACATGGCCACAGGCCATTCCAATGGAGGAAATTCCCCAAATTGAAGCTCCTTCAACCCAGGTGTGTCAAGTTGACACTAAAGCTGTCCAGCAGAGAGGTATATATGCCAGTCAGTTGAGATTTTGAAGTACTAAAACATTAAACTTCAAATGCTGTTTTCCACAGTATTCATGCCATTGAATATTTCTATGGTAAAATGTTTCATTTTTAGTTCAGTACTTCTCAAACTGAACTATGAAAATATGAGTATATCTTGTTTTGAGTTTGTAATATGTTGTACATTTGTTTTGTGCCTACCTCTTAAGATATTAGATGCATTTTCATCTAGATCTAGAGTGCATTGTTCTCCCTCCAATACAGGTCTGCCTATAATATGCAGAATTTAGGAAATACTATTTTCTTTAAGATTTATATGTATTATTTTTAGTTATGTATGAGTGCGTATGTCTAGGTGAAGGTTTTTGCACATGAGTGTAGGTGACCCTGGAGGCCAGAGTGTTGGATCACCTGGAACTGTAGTGATAGGTGGTTATGAGCTGGCCTATGTGTGTGCTTGGAATTGAACTTGGGTCCTCTTCAAGAACAGTGTGTGCTCTTAATTGCTGAGCCATCTCTAGGAAAATATTTCTGAATTTTTCTATATTTTAGAGTTTGCCCCACTTCCTGTATTCTTTGTCCCATTACTAATGCAGCTAACTTTAATCAAAGCTCTGTAGTAATATACTTTGATGTTTCCATAACATGGACTTACCCAGGTACGGGATCTGTTGATTTTCTTATGGCCAATTACAGTGTAATTACTTCAACTGAAACTTTCATCATTGGAATAATTTCCTGAAGATACATCTAATATCCTAGGAGTTACCCTATAACTGGGGGACATTGTCCATTTTAGATACCATAGGCTAGCAGAGAAAAATCCCAATGCTAGGAATGGACTCCTTTTATTGAAGCTGTTGACCAGGGGTCCCATACACTCTCAAGCAATACTGGCTATTGCCCCTGTTCTTGGTTACTCACCAGAACCTGACAGTAAGACACTATTGCTGAAGACACTACATACACGGGTTGTAAAAAAGACAAGAGGGAATCAAGGCTTCATCTTTACTGGGTAGCTTTCACAGTGCTGAAAGGTGTTAACGCATACTACCTGAAGAAAAAAGTACTCATTAACCTTGCCCAGCTGTGAATCCTAGGAGCTACAACAATAACTGGCCTCGCAAAATATGCCCACTAGGGCAATATTGGCATGGATGTTATGGGAGTAACCAACCATTTTCTGATTGGATTTGAGGTCTACTTCATAAGATGGAGCCCATAACTGTCACTGATATCAGGCCTAGGAACATGTGGCTAGACAGTTCACAGGCCACAGGGGAGAAACTGCTACTATTAGTCTGCTAAATAGAAACAGTATTAACTGACTCCTAATGACTTACTCTTATACCCATACATTAATGGATATCTCAGCTCTCTCCAGAGAAGCTTCCTCATGCAGCAGGTGGTAATTAACCCAGAGAAACACAACTGGCCAACATGCAAAGTATAAGAGGCTATAGAATAGGACAGCTATTTTAAACCTCTACCACCAAGGCTCAGGGATCATTTTTGAAGAGGGGAACAGAAAGACTGCAAGAACGGAAGTAGTGTGTGACCACAAGGAGACAGAATTTTTCAGAGAGCTGGGCAGTTACTCATATGAACTCAGAAGAATGGTGACAGCATGCACAAGACCCAAGTAAGCACAGCAAGACAAATGTGAGCATAGAAGTGGGGAAGAGCCAGACGTGGTGGTGCGTACCTTTAATCCTAGCACTTGGGAGGTGGAGATCTCTGTGAGTTCAAGGCCAGCCTGGTCTACAGAGTGAATTCCAGGACAGCTGGAGCTACAGAGAGACCCTGTCTCAAAAAGACCAAAAAAAAAAAAAAAGTGGGGAAGAAACCCTAACACCACCTGAGAAGCTAATGCAACTGATAGCTCTGGGAGAGGGAGAGCTGGTCTTCTTTTAAGGATGTGACACTGGATAGGTTAGCCAGGCTTCTGCAGATGGAATGATACCAAAGGGTATTTGGGGACACAAATTTGACTCAATAGACCTTAATATATATAAAACAGAATAAATGAAATCTGGCAGAGATACTAAAGGACATACAGATTGGGAAGAGGGATCTATATATGACAAAATATATTGTAAGAAATTTGTAAAAATTCAATTAAAATGAAAGACAAAACTATTGATAATTACCTATTGATGAGTAATCCTCTTTACATGTGGCATGTCTAGTAAAACATGCATATGCAAATATAGTCATATTTTTTTTTTTGTCTTTTCGAGACAGGGTCTCCCTGTAGCCCCAGCTGTCCTGGAACTCACTCTGTAGACCAGGCTGGCCTTGAACTCACAAAGATTTGCGTGCCTCTGCCTCTCAAGTGCTAGGATTAAAGGCTTGTGCCACCACGCCCGGCCTGTGATAACATTTTTAAAAATGGTTATTTTTAAAAAGAATAAAAAAGAAAAAAAGAGAAAAAAAAAGAAAAAAGAAAGAAAATATGGTTATTTTAATCCCAGTACTCAGGAGGCAGAGGCAGGTGGATCTCCATGAGTTCAAGGCCAGCCTGGTCTACATAGAGAGTTTCAGGCCAGCTGAGGCTGCAGAGTGACCCTGTCTCAAAAAGACCAAAAAAATAAAGGTTGATTGGATTGTTGGCTTGTGCAGTTGTAGGCGTGAAGATACCCAGCCAGCTGGAACACAGGTGGGCCTGTTGCCTCTAGGGGACTTGGATGCATACAGATTGGCTGCTTCAGCTTGATCAGCTTGATCAGCTGAAGCACAGGGTGTGGGCCAGTCACCTCAGGCAGGCTGATTTTTGCGCGGGCTAGTGCCCTGCCCCCTGCCAACTGGAATTGCAGTTGGGAGTGTCCAGATGGGACTACAGGACAGTAAGCTCAAGAACCAACCTAGAGGAACTGCCTGGCAGGAAGCAGAGGGAGCACAGTGCTCAGAGGGTATCATCTGGGTTGTTACCTACCCAGTTTTTGGAGAACCTGCAGAACAGAAAGGGGACAGTGAGCTATACCTTCCAATATATAACTAAAATTGAAAGCCTGAAACTTAAACAAGTCAACACTCCATAAACAAGGAGAAAACAATGAAGGCATCTGAAGGAATCAAGGAAAGCAATCCTTCAATATAGTGAAGAAACATTTGAGATTTTCATCAGAATACAAACAGAAAAAACAAACCCACATGCCAAAAGCACAACGAAAGAACAATATGAGAAAAGTGAAGAATAATTCCACATTAAACTCTACCAACCCTATAGAAGATTCCTACAATGAGATCTCCTTAGAGGTAACAAAGGACACAGATCTTAGATGAACAATTGCAGACATATTCAAAGAAATCATAGAATATAAAGAACAAATCAGAGAACTAAGGGGAGAAGAGAATGAAAAACTCAGAAAGGACCTAGAGGGAGAGAAAACAAACTCTGAAAGGAAGTGGAAACACTGAAAAGATCCCATGTTGAAATGAAAAAGGAAACCAACCAGTGAAGCAAGGAGCTACAAGAAGAGATTGAGAGGCTCCTAAAGGAAGTGGAAATACTAAAGAAATTAAAGGATGACAGGAAAAAGCAAACTGAACACTCATCCAATCAAGAGGAAAGAATGAGAAAAAGCCTCAGAAGCAGAATGGAGGAAGCAGAAAAAAGAATATCAGACTTGGAAGATAACACAGGACAATTAAAAAGCTCAAGTAAAGACTATGAAAAAATTTAAAATACACAACAGTATAATAACCAGGAAATGTGGGGCACCATGAAAAGATCAAACCTCTGAATCATAGGTACAGAGGAAGGAGAGAATTCCAAGAGAATTGATCAGATCTTCAATAGAATAATAGATGAAAATTTCCCCTAAAACAAGACAAACCCATACAAATACAAGAAGCACATAGAACACCAAATAGGCAAGATCAGAGAAGAAATTCCCCACACAATATCATACTTAAAACCTAGACGCCCAAAACAAAATACTGAAAGCCACAAGAGAAAAACAACAAGTTACATATAAGGGGAAAACCATCAGAATTACAGCTGACTTCTCAGTGCAAACTATGAAGGCAAGAAGAACATGGACCAAAGCATTCCCACTGTTAAAGGACTATAGATGCCAACCCAGGTTAGTATAACCAGCAAAAATATTGATTATAGTTGAAGGAGAGAAAAATATTCCATGACATAAGCAAGATGATAGAATATATGTCTGGGGTTGGGGAGATGGCTCAGCAGTTAAGAGCACCAATTGCTCTTGCAGAGGACCTGGGTTTGATTCCCAGCACCCACACGGCAGCTAAGAATTGTCTTTAACTCCAGTTCCAGGGGAACCTGACACCCTTTTCTGAGCTCCACAGCATTGCACGACACAGGTGCACCAACCTAAATGGAGACAGTACATTCATACACATAAAAATAAAATAATATATGTCTGGAAAACCAACCCCTCAGAGAATACTTGAAGCAATTCAAAGGACAGAGGAGAAGAATAGCTCTCCCCAGGCATCTAGAAAGAGAAATTAATAAAAGCATAACTACAGAAGTAGAAGCCTAGACCAAAAATGCAAATGGATAATAAGGTGAAAGAAAGCAACACACATCTCTCAATTATAACCTTAAATATTAATGGACTAAACTCCCCAATCAAAAGACATGGACTGGGAGAATGGATTAGGAAAAAGAACCCATCTATATGTTGTCTACAAGAAACCCATCTCACTCTCAAGGATAGGCACAAACTTAAAGTGAAGGATGGACAAAAAGTATTCCAAACAAATGGTACCAAAAAGTAAGCAGGGATTGCTATTTTAATATCAGACAAAATAGACTTCAAAGTAAAAGTAATCGGAAGAGACAAAGAGGGCCATTACATCCTCATCAAAGGGAAAATTAATCATGAAGACTTTGCAATCATCAATATATATGCACCAAACTCTTGTGCACTGAACTTTATAAACACAAATCTACAGGACCTCAAGACACAGATTAACCCCAGCACATTCATAGGAGGGGACTTCTCTGAGTCCTCTGGACAGATCAACCAGACAAAGAATAAACAGAGAGACATCTGAACAATACAATACACCAAGTGGACCTCACAGACATCTACCAAATATTCCACCCTAATACCAGAGAATACACTTTCTACATGGAACATTCTCCAAAATCGACCACATACTTGGACACAAAACCTCAACAAATACAAAAAGATTGAAATAATTTCATGTATTCTATCAGACCACAATGCAATAAAGCTCAATAGTAACACCATGATAAGCCCTACTAGCTACAGGAACACATGGAGACTAAACAACACACTCTTGAATAATGCATGGGTCAAGGAAGAAATAAAGAAAGAAATAAAAGAATTCCTGGAACTAAATGAAAATGACAATACAACACAACAAAACCTATGGGATATTTAAAAGCAGTCCTAATAGGGAAGTTTATAGCTCTGGGTGCCTACATTAGAAAAACAGAAAGAGCACAAGTGAACGATCTAACACTGCAGCTAAAAACATCTGACAGACAACAGCAAATGAACCCTAAATGCAACAGACAGGAAGAAATAACAAAAATCAGAGCAGAAAAGCTCGGTTCACCAAAAGAAAGAGTAACTCTTTGGGGCTGGAGAGATGGCCTAGTGGTTAAGAGCACTGACTGCTCTTGCAGAGGACCTGGGTTTGATCCCCAGCACCCACATGGTGGCTGAGAACTGTCTGTGACTCCAGTCCCAGGGGAATCTTCTGACCTCTGTGGCATTGTATGACATGGGCGCACAGACCTACATGCAGATAGTACATTCATATACATAAAAAATTAAAAAAGAAAGAGTAACTCCAAACCAATAGAATGTGGGGAAATATCACAACAGACAATGAAAAGATCCATACAATCATATGGGAATACTTCAAAAACCTATACTCTACTAAGTTTGAAAACCTAAGAGAAATGGATGAATATCTGAAATCCTGGGAATCACCAAAGCTTAACCAAGAAGAGATTGACAGCTTAAACAGACCCATAATATATGAAGAAATTGAAAATGTAATAAGAAACCTCCAAAGTAAAAAAAGCCCAGGCCCAAATGAATTCTATAAAAAAACTGAAAAGGAGTTACAACCATTATTACTCAAATTGTTCAGAGGGATATAAGCAGAGGGAAATCTCCCAAGTTCCTTCTATGAAGCCAGCATCACTCTAATACCCAAACCAGGCAAAGATACAATAAAAAAAGAACTACAGACCCATCTCATTAATGAACACAGATGCAAAAATTCTCAACAAAATACTTGCAAACCACATACAGACCCACATCAAAAAGATCATCCATCATGACCAAATTGGATTCATACCAGATATGCAGGGATAGTTCAACATACAAAAATCAATAAATATCATAAAACACATAAATGGACTGAAAGACAAAAACCACATGAACATCTCAATTGATGCAGAAAAAGCCTTCAACAAAATCCAGCATCCTTTCATGCTTAAAGTTGTAGAGGGAATTGGATTGGAGGGATCATTCCCCAATGTGTGATATGTTAATAAAATATTTATGGAATGTAGAAAAAAGGTTATTTTAAAAAATGTTTACATGTATGAGTATATTGCTTGCATGAATGAGTGGACTCATGATGTGCAATGACCATAGAGGTCAGAAGAAGGCATCAGTTGTTAGTTGCCACATGAGTGCTGGGAATTGAACCTGGGTCCTCTGCAAAAGCAGCCAGTGAGTGATCTTAACTGCTGAGGTATCTCTTCAGCCCTATAATAACACTTTTAATGGTTGAAAAACATTTGAAACTATTACATCTTTTTTACTTAATACATGTACATATACATATAAGAAAAAAACCACACATGTGAACAATCAACAATCTCCCTGTAGCTTCAGCTGGCCTGGAGCTTGCTATGTAGACCAGGCTGGCCTTGAACTCACAGAGATCTGCTTGCCTCTGCCTCCCTGGGTTTAAGAGCATGTGCCAACATGTCTCATGAAAACTGATCTGTTTTTATGTTACACAGAACTGGCTGTTCTCTGCTTCCTTAAATAGGACTAGAATTTGACTATGGTCAAATACAAGGATCCTTTTCCCAACTTAATGGGGTTTTAAATATTACATAGTGTGCTGGATAGCTTTAGTGTCAACTTGACATACCTGGGTTTATTGGACTGGCCTGTGGCCATGTCTGAGGAGTATTGTCTTGATTGTTGAGTGATATGGGAGGGCCCAGCCCACTATGGGTGGTGCCACCCCTGGGAAGGTTGTTATATACAGTATAAGAAAGCAGACTAGGCATTGGCCAGGGAACATCATTCCTCCATGGCCTGTGCTTCAGCTGCTGCCTCCAGGTTCCTGCCCTGAGTCCCTATTTCTGGGCTCCCTCAGTGATGAACAGTGACCCAGGAGATGTGAGCCAGATAAACCCTTTCCTCTCCAAGTTGGTAGTGGTCAGAGTTTTTTGTCACAGTAATTGAAAGGAAACTAGAACAGAAATTGGTACCAGGAGTGGGGTATTGCTGTGACAGACCTGACCTTGGTGTTTTGGGGGAGGATTGTGGAAGTGTTTGGAACTTTGGGCTGGAAAACTCAATGAGTGCTTAGAGTTTGTCACTGTGGAGCTTGGAACAGTTATGCTGAAAGGGATGTAGACAATGGAGGCCTGGCTTGTGATGCTTCAAGGGGAAGCAGAGACCATGAGGGCCATTTGCATGATATTTTTGAGTTGAGAATCTGTAGGTTCTGGTCAGCTGGAGCTGAAAAAATCAGCTGTAAGTAACAAGAGACCAGCATCACTGTGGTGAAATCTTCTGAGAAGAATTTCTTCAGGATCAGCACACAGAAACTATGTTCCAGAAGGGGCCAGAGCCTCCATGTCAAGCCAGAAGCAGGACTTGGTAATGTGTAAAAGTCTCCTATATGGCTCTGGTGTTGAAATGTGAAGGGGCCACAGAGAGCAGCGGAGGCTTGGCACTGTGAGAGGTCAGGAAAGACCATTGGTGGAAGTGCACCTCAGTTGCCGTGAGGACCCCAGGATTGCAGGGGTCATGGAGAGAAGCTGAGGCTTTGCACCAGGAGAGGTCAGAAGAGACCATTGGCGAAGGTGGTGCCTCAGTTTCAGTGGAGACCCCAGCTTTTTGGAGATGCCAGGACTATGGGGTGACCACCAAGAGCAGCAGGTGTGGAATGGAGCTGGCCTGGGCCTTCGAGATGAGCTGTGTGTGCTGTGGACAGCAGATTCAGAGAAGGGGAGCTGCCAAAACCCTTTGTAGCCCAGAAGATCATGAGTGAGTCCCAGCTGTCCAGCCTTGAGCTACTTTGGTGGACTTAGGTTTTGCTTAGGTGTGCCTGATTCTTCCCTTTGAAATAAGACAGTACTTGTTTTGGATTTTACAGGCACCTACAGTGAAGAGACTTTTAACGAACTGTGAACTTTTCAGTGTTTGGACTTTTTAAGGACTGTGGGGCTTATGTTGTGTTTAATGTTAACATCATACTTTGAGGACAAGAAATGGAAAGATGGTGGTTTAATGGTGATGTGTTTTGTGTGCCAAGTTGACAAGGGATCAATTGTACTGGATAGCTTTAATGTCAACTTGACACACCTGGGTTGAGGGAGCCTCAATTGGGGAATTGCCTCCATTGGACTGGCCTGTGGCCACATCTGAGGAGTATTGTCTTGATTGTCGAGCAATGTGGGAGGGCCCAGCCCACTATGGGCATGTTGTTATGTACAGTATAAAAAAGCAGGCTGGTCATGGGCCAGGGGAGCAAGCCAATAAGCATCATTCCTTCATGGCCTATGCTTCAGCTGCTGCCTCCAGGTTCCTCCCCTGAGTTCCTATTTCTGGGCTCCCTCAGTGATGAACAGTGACCCAGGAGATGTGAGCCAAATAAACCTTTTCCTCCCCAAGTTGGTAGTGGTCAGGGTGTTTTGTCAAAGCAATTGAAAGCAAACTAGAACACATAGGTTACAAATAAAAGTTTATGGGACTCTTTCTTAATTTTTCTTTAATGTGTATTTTAATTGAGTTTTCATGTATTTCACAAAATAGATCTTAATTGGGGCTGGAGAGATGGTTCAGTGGTTGAGAGCAGCAACTGCTCTTGCAGAGGACCCGGGTTCAATTCCAAGCACCCACATGGTGGCTAAGAACCATCTTTGACTCCAGTTCCAGGGGAGTCCGACACCCTCTTCTGACCTCCACGGCATTGTACAACACGGGTGCACCAACTTACATGCAGACAGTACACTCATACACATAAAAATAATAAATAAATAAATAAAAATTTTAAAAAAGTAAAAAAATAGATCTTAATCAAATTTAGGCTTCCCTCCCCCATCCCCACCTACCCAAAGTCCCCCAGTCACCAGATTTCTGTCATATATGTTAAAGCATTGTCCAGTCAAGCATTTGTCTTTCAGTTCAAGTTCATCCACTGGAATCTACTCAGTCTATCTAGAGCCATTCCCTGCAAGAAGATCTGCGATCCTTCAACCAGCAGTAACCAGTAGCCAAATTTCCTCAGCTAAGTTTGGGGCCTGCTGCCAATTTCTGCAGGGCCTGTGAAATAGTGTACACATGTCTTTAAAAATGTGCTTGGTGAAATAAGCTGAACTTTGAGCATGTATGTCTGGAGAGTCTTTTATCCCATGAGAAAGTTTATGCAAGAATGCTTGCTGGGGAGATATCTCTGGAATGTGGGTTCTCTTCTTCTGTTTCTTATGAAGCACATTGACTTCCCAAGTAGACACAGCATAAAGATAATGCTGCTGTGCTCATCTTCTGTTGCTGAATTGTTATGGTCTAGCATTATTATTATTATTATTATTATTTTCAGGGTTCAATAATATTTGACTGTGGTTCTCATGAGTATGAGAAGCCATTTATTATTGTTCAGTTCTGCAGACATATGACTGTGATTTTCATGAGTATGAAAATAAAAGCAGAGCTGCTGGTACTATCAGCACTCAAGGCCTTGCAAGCAGTGAGTTCGCCTCGTTTATCCTTAGTTCTGTGGAAATCCATTCAGGTACCAAGGCTGCCCCCAAGCGGCCACATATTTCCCCAGTTCTATGCTGTTTTGTCTGAGTTAGCATGAGTCTTGTGCTTGCTTGTCAACATTGTTGCAAGTTCCCATGAAAGAGTTTCCAGAGGCCTGAAAGCCTCTGTTTCCTCATGTTCGTGCACCAACCCTGGCTCTTACAATCTTGCCATCTTCTCTTCTGCAATGGTCCCTGAGCCATGGGTAGGTGACGTTAATACATGAGTCCCATCGAGGAACAGGCACTCTGTAGTCTCTTATTCTCTAAAACTTGGCTATCTGTGGCCTTCTGTGTGTATCTCACTCTCACTCTATGAAGAAGTTTTGTTGGTAAGAATTGAGGAATGTGTTAGTATTTTCTCTACCCCGTTCCTCTATGTTCCCTGAGCCTTATTAGATGTAGAAGTTCTGATGTATATGTGTCACTTAGGGCTGAGCATGACTCAGACATAAATTCTCTGTGTGTGACCAGTTGTAGAACTCTGTTATAGCCCCTGCTTGTTACAAAAAAGAATCTTCTTTGATGACTAATGTGTGGCATACTAGTCTGTAAATCTAAGGATCCATATTTGGCATACAGTAAGTAATTTCATTTGTCTAGAGATGTGACAGAGATAGGATTTTCTGTAGATTCTATGACTTCTCCAGCCAGGTCTGTTTGGCTATATTTACAGTGCCACCCTTGAGTTCCCTCCCATTGAGAGGGCTTTACGTCCAATTAGATAGCTGTCAATTACTCCCTAGACAATATTATCACTACTGTAGCAGGGGCCAGTCATTGTGGTTATTAGGCTTTATGGCTGGGTTGGACCCCTGGTTGAGTTTCTTCCTTAGCAGCTTGCATAGTGTCCTCTAGAAACATGGAAGCTAGTTGTCAGGGAGGAGGCTTCCAGGTCAGTCCTCGCTCCATTACTCCAAGTCTGGTGTCTAAAGTATCTTGTCTTTAGCAATAGGGTCTTACCTTCAAGTTCTGGGAGGTAATCGAGGGTTGTGGCAATAGCCTGTGTTGTTTTGAAAGTCTCTTGGACTAGCCTGACCAACACCTTGAAGGGAGGGTTCTCCTGTCTGCCACTGTCTCTTGTTATATAGCCTTCGGGTATATACATGTACTTGTGCTCAGATATTGCTTGTGTGTTTTTCAGGGTGGGAATTGAGTTAATACATCCCCCTGGCTTTTCACATCACCTAAGCTTTCTTTATTTCCCTCCCCCCTCTCTCCTGGTCTGGCTTCTCTCTTGCTTCCCAAATTAAAGTAGCCCCATTTTTGATAATACCTGTCTCTAACTATCCCCCTCTCTTGAGTTCCTTCTCCCTCTCTACCCCAATGTTTTTTTCCTCCTCCCTTCCCAGGCGAGTACCCCCATTTCATCCACTTCCCTCTTGGTAACATCTGTTTCCTACTATCCCCCTCTCTCGGGGTCTTTCTTTCCTTTATCTCTGTGGTTCCTCCCAAATTTCCCGAGTCCTGTTGTCATACCAAGATATATACTCACATATAAGGAATTGGTGTTAAGATCCACAAATGAAGGAGAACATGTGTCGCTTGCTTTTCTGAGTCTGTGTCACTTAGTTTCACACTTTCTAGTTCCATCCATTTACCTGAAATTTTCATGATTTTCTTTCCTTACTGCTAAGTAGAACTGCATTGTATAAATGTACCATGTTTTCATTATCCATTCATCAGCTGAAGGATATTTAGGTTGTTTCCATTTCTTAGCTATTGTGAAGAGAACAGCAACAAATATGGATGTATGAGTATCGATCTCTACAGTAGGATGAGTCCTTTGGGTATATGCCAAGGAGTGGTATAGCTGGATCTTATGGTAGATTCATTTTTAGTTTTTTAAGAGTTCTCCACACTGCTTTCCATGGCGATTGCATGAGTTTGCATTCCCACCAGCAGTAAAGAAGCATTCCCTTTTCTCCATATCCTCTTCATTACTTGTATTTTGTCCTCTTGATCTGGGCTCTGACTGGGGTAAGATGAAATCTTGAAATGGTTTTGATTTGTATTTCTCTAATTGCTATGGATGTTGAACAATTTTTTTTTTTTGGTCTTTTCAAGACAGGGTCTCCCTGTAGCCCCAGCTATCCTAGAACTTGCTCTGTAGCCCAGGCTGACCTTGAACTCACAGAGATCCACCTGCCTCTGCCTCCCAAGTGCTAGGATTAAAGGCGTGAGCCACCATGCCCGGCTTGATGTTGAACACTTTTAAAGGTGTTTGTTTCTTCACCATTTTTCTTTCCTCCTTTGAGGAATCTCTGTTCAGGTCCTTAGCACATGTTTTTATTGGATCGTTTATTTTCTTGTTTCTTTACATATTCTGGATGCTAATCCTCTGTTAGTTGTGTAGCAGGTGAAGATTTTTCTCCCACTCAGTGAGCTTCCTCTTCACTTTCTTGGTTGTTTCTTTTGCTGTACAGAAGCTTTTTTATTTTTTATTTTTATTTATTTATTTTTGGTCTTTTTGAGACAGGGTCTCCCTTTAGTCACCAGCTGTCCCAGAGCTCACTATGTAGACCAGGCTGGCTCTGAACTCACAGAGATCCTCCTGCCTCTGCCTCCCGAGTACTGGGATTAAAGGCGTGTGCCACCACACCCGGCAGAAGCTTTTTAGTTTAATGTGGTCACTTGTTGATTGTTGACCTTACTGCCAACTGATGTCTGATTTTGGAAGTCCTTTCCTATACTTGTACTTATATATCTTTTACTGCCTACATTTTCTTCTTGCAGTTTCAGATTTTCAGGTTTCATATTGAGGTCTTTGATCCATGTAGAGTTGCCTTTTGTCTAGGGTGAAAGATAAATTTTCATTTTCCTACAGATGGAGACCCAGTTTTGCCATCACTATTTATTGAAGATACTGTCTTTCATTCATTGTCTATTCTTGGAATCTTTGTCAAATATCAGGTGGTTGAAATTGTGTGCATTCACGCTTGGGTCTTCTAGTATGCTCCTTTGATATATGTTTCTGTTTTTGCACCAGTACCATGATGTTTTTATGATTATAGTTCTGTAAATAGATCTAAGTCTGGTATGGTGATCCTCCAGCATTGCCATTTTTCCCCCCTTAAGATTGCATTGGCTATCTGGGTTTTTTGTGATTCCATATGGATTTTAGGATAGTTTTTTCTTTCTAGTTCTGTCAAGGATGTCATGGGGGCTTTAATTGGCATTGCATCTATAGATTACTTTTGGTAGGATTTTTCACACTATTAATTTTACCAATTCCTGAGTACAGTAGAACCTTCCATCTCCTGGTGTCATCCCCTAGGTAGGATCTCATTGTAGAGATCTTTAATATTTTTGGTTAGGTCTAATTACTAGATTGTCTTCTCTTTTTTTGAGGCTATTGTGAATGGGAGGTTTTCCATGAGTGCTTTCTCTGATTGCTTGTTATTAGGATATAGAAAGGGTACTGATTTTTGTGAATTGGGTTTTGTCTTTTGGTCTTTTTTTTTTTTTTTTTAGAGGGCAGGAGGGGATCTTTGTGGGTTCAAGGCCCAGCCTGGTCTACAGAGTGAGTCCGGAGAGCCTGGGCCTAAGGAGGATACGTCTCGAACAGACCAAAAAAAAAAAAAAAACAAAAAAGTTAGCTGTCAAAAATACAACCTATATTTAACAATATTTATTTTAAATAAGTTTATTTCTATACAACCAAGATCCTTCATCTTTTTTTTTTTAGACAGGGTCTCCCTGTAGCTCCAGCTGTCCTGTAACCTCCTATGTAGACAGGCTGGCCTTGGAAACTCACAAAGATTCCACCTGTTCTCTGCCTTCCAAGTGCTGAGATTAAGGACATCCCTTTAAAACCTATTGGCAATTGTAGTGGTGCATGCCTTTAATCTAGCACGTGAGAGGCAGAGACAGGCAGAACTCTCTGTGAGTTCAAAGCCAGCCTGTTGGACATAGTGAGTTCCAGGCCTAAAGGGAGATGACACGTCTAAAAAAAAAAAAAAAAAAAAAAAAAAAAAAAGACCAAAAGACAAACAAACCCAATTCACAAAAATCAGTTCCCTTTCTATATCCTAATAACAAGCAATCAGAGAAAGCACTCATGGAAACCCCCCATTCACAATAGCCTCAAAAAAAGAGAAGACAATCTAGTAATTAGACCTAACCAAAAATATTAAAGATCTCTACAATCCGAGATCCTACCTAGGGGATGACACCAGGAGATGGAAGGTTCTACTGTACTCAGGAATTGGTAAAATTAATAGTGTGAAAAATCCTACCAAAAGTCATCTATAGATGCAATGCCCATTAAAGCCCCATGAACATCCTTGACAGAAACAGAATTAGAAAAAACTATCCTAAAATCCATATGGNTGCCTCCCGAGTGCTAGGATTAAAGGCATGTGCCACCATGCCCGGCAGCTACCTGTATTTTTATATAATGTCCTGGTAAGATTAGGCCATTTGAAGTTTCCTTTGTTTTACATACTGGGTGAATACCTTGAAATGTGACCCTGGGGTGATCAGATGTTTTATTGCTCTGTGGGGTTCTCACTACTCTGTACAGTCTTGAAGCTTTATGATCCTTTCTTCCCACTATGTCTGTTAATAAAGATGTAAAAATGAGGCACCTGGTCCGATTAGTCCAAGAAAACTGCAGATCAAATGTGTCAGAAATCTAAACTTCTGATATCTGATTTTGTAAACTGAAATGACCAATTAGCCTATCATAGTTGTAGATGACAAGGGGGCAGATGTCCCAAGCCCTCTGGTCTGCCTTTCCAGCCTGCAGTTTCCTAGGCCTATCCTGGGGCAGTAACGGAGGCCAGGGATAGATGAAGGAGAGCAGGAATTGCTGCTCACAGATGACCTTCCTCCACCCCAGGGTCCATGAACCCTTCTGAGGTACAAAGCAGCCTGCCATCAAGCTTTGCCCTGAGCTGGGCCTGCCACTCATTGGAACTTTGTTTTCGGGTTTCCTGTCTCACGGGGAACAGGCTTCCTCCACACTTCAGCTCCCATTCTGTAAATATCAGAAAACATCAGTTTGATGTTTTTCTCTCTCTACTCACTACATTCATTCAAAACCTAAACTCTCTGAACTGTATTTTTTTTTTATTAAGTTCACCTGGGAAGTTACAAAGCCCTAAAGTATACACAGGTAATATCCATTTATTACATTATCTTATTCATGTAATTTGGATTCCATGTTCTTTTAGTAAAATAATTCTGCACAGGACTCTCTTCTGAGCCAAACAACTGCCATCTTCATGGCTTCAGCTGGACCTGCTTTCAAAAAATCATCACGGTTTATACACAGAGATATAAACTTCTTACATTTCTCTACTTTCGGCACACTTAGATAATTGTGTCATATACATCTATGATGATCATGTGTTGTTTGAGATCTCATGTAATTGTGTCATGTGTGTCTATGATAATTGTTTTCATGCGTTGTGTTAAAACAATTTTTAAAACTGTGGTGACCAGCTTTTTCCTTTCTCATTCTTTGTATTGTGCACAGAATTATTGGTTCTGAGGCTAGAGAGATGGTTCAGCAGTTAAAAGCACTGGATGCTCTTGCAGAGGACCTGGGTTCAGTTCCCAGCACCCACATGTTGGCTAATGACTTTCTGCAACTCCAGTTCCAGGGGATCCAACGCTCTCTTCTGACCTCTGTGGGCACTGCACATCATGGATCCACTTACACAATGCAGGCAATATACTCATACACATAAAATAAAAATGATAAAATATTAAAAAATAATTTTTATTTTGGCATGTCTAATTAAAATGCACATTCAGATATATAAATATGGGTATTTTGATAATGTATTCAAAGACCTAGTAAATACATATTACCTTATAAATTTGGGTACCTTAAACATCTTAAAACCTATTAAATGATATCTTTAGGCCTGCATGGGCTTATGTTTTTTATTTATTTTTATTTATTTTTTATGTGTATGCGTGTACTGTGTGCATATAGGTTGGTGCACCTGTGTTGTGCAATGCCAGAGAGGTCAGAAGAGGGTGTCAGATTCCCCTCTTCTGTCAGATTCATTAAATTTTAAGTACTATTGCTCCTTGAGTGTCTTATATAATATAGTTAGCTAGGACAAAAGATTACTTGAGTATTCTTTCTACATAGGCTTACCACACCCTAAGAGGATAGGAGAAGCACATCATCTCCCTCTTTGCCCTAGGGTAATAGAGAGTTTTCCCTCTCTGCTGTATCACTTTATCTGTAATAGGAAAAATTTAAAAGATCCACACAGACTTATGGGACCCTCTTCCAACAAAATATTTTTGTTTGGACTATAAAAGAAGGTTTTGTTTGCTCAGATGTTACAAATCCAGATTATACTGGTAAATTTCTTATGGTTTATTCTTAGCTACTCAAAAGAATTTTGGCTTTAACTTAATTGGAGCAATTGATTTATTGTTTACTTTGTTGGAATCAAGCACTAGCTTGTCACTGGAAGCTTATGAAGGGATAGAGTTTGCCTAGTACACCCAGCAAGAAAGTTTTCACAACAGATGGGTAAATTTATTTATTAATGTTATTATGTCTCATTGTATTAAGATAGTAAGAGAAAATATTAGAAGGATGTAAGAATGGAAATATTTTTAGTGGAAAAGGATTTACATATGAAGATTAAGGTGGCTGAATGTTTCCAGAATGGAAAGGAAAACTTAAAAGGCTTCTGTATGTTTTGAAGATTTGAGTTAGGTATTTTAGCTAGACAAAAGATAAGACTTAAAGAAGTTATATAAAAATTCTGGTTGGAGACATGGCTCAGCTCTTTAAGAGCACTAGCTTCTCTTCTAGAGGAGCTGAGTTTGATTCCCAGCACCCACATGGCAGCTAATGACTGTCCATAACTCCAGTTCCAGGGTTTCTTTTTTTTAATTTTTTTTAATTTTTATTTATTTATTTATTTTTATTGATGCTTTGTGTATTTCATACATCATTTTTCAATTCAGTTCAGGCATATATCCCCTTCCCTTCACCCCGCCCCACCCCTACCCATCCCAGATCATGCATTCTGCCGTAACTTTTCTGCA
>VZQC01004283.1:1214712-1354587 GCA_009823505.1 Rhizomys pruinosus | reverse complement strand
AAAAAAAAAAGTTGTGGCCAGTGAAATGGCACAGGTGGTAAAGGTGCTCGTTGTGAGAACTTGGAGACCTGCGTTTGATCCTGAAAACACAAGCAAAAGTGAAAGGAGAGAATTGGCCCCAAGTCGTCCTAAGATCTTCACATGCTCACTGTGGTATGCACAAGGGGAGGGGGGGGTGGACAGAGAGAGAGAGAGAGAGAGAGAGAGAGAGAGAGAGAGAGAGAGAGAGAGATCATTTCAAATGTTTTTAGTAAAAACTCTTAAAGAATTTTAGACAAAATCAAATTACCCTTAAAAAAAAAATACTCCAGGGCTGGAGAGATTGGAGAGATGGCCTAGCGATTAAGAGCACCGACTGCTCTTGCAGAGGACCAGGGTTCGATCCCCAGCACCCACATGGTGGCTGAGAACTGTCTTTAACTCCAGTTCCAGGGGAATCCAACACCCTCTTCTGACCTTCACGGCATTGCATGACATGGGTGCACCAACCTACATGCAGACAGTACATTCATACATATAAAAAATAAATAAAATAAAATAAAATACTCCACTTCAAATAAAAACTGGAGTAGGTCCTGCAATGTCGTACACAGCGAGACCAAGGATGAGATGTACTGGCCAAGGCTGGATGCTGTTTGTTCAGCCAAAGGAAGCTGCTTCCTCAGCCTCAGCAGGAGTCAGTTTGGGTTATCGGTTATCCAGAAATTGACTTTGGGGCACATTTCAAAACAAGAAAGAGCTCTTGCTACGTTAAAAAGGTGCTTGGCTCCTATATAAAGCAAAATCTTCAGTGCGTCATTAAACTAGGAGAGAGAGCTTAGGGCTAAAAGCGTGGCTGGAGGCAAGCGTGAGCTCAGTGTGCCCAGAGGCCTGAGTCAGTGTCCTGCCTGTTTTCCACCAGCGGTTCCAGAGTTACAGGCCTTATATTAAGATTTTTTTTAAAAAAAGATTTTTGATACATTTTTTCTTTTTTTAAATTTTTGATACATTTTTTATTGATTTTTGTGCAAGGAGAGAGGTAAAGATCTAGCTTCATTCTTTTCAAACTACAGTGTTCCTAACACAATTCGTTGAGGAGACTGTATTTTCATCTATGTTTTTGACATCCCTGTCAAAGGTTAGGTAGTTGCAGTGATACAGTTAGTGGAGAGAGAGTTTCCTGTCTCCAGCTGGGTTTTTGTCCCATCTTTCTCAAAAAACGATGGAATGTGCCAGCAGAGAGAAAAACAGGAGGTATGTTTATTGTAAATTCTGGCTTAATAAATTTAAGTGGAACCTGGCATGGTGGCATACGCCTTCAATCCCAGCACTCGGGAGGCAGAGGCAGGCAGATCTCTGTGAATTCAAAGCTAGCCTGGTCTACAGAGTGAGCTCCAGGCCAGCTAAGACTAAAGGGAGAGACCCTGTCTCAAAAATACCACCCCCCCCAAAAAAAAACAAACTTTAAGTGGAATAAAACAACTTAAAACAGATTGCTAAATGGGATTTAAATAAAATAATTTTCACTTTCTGTAGCCTAGCGATGCTAGCAGGGAGCAGATACGTCTCTGGGAAGCCTTGCTGCTCGGCTTTCGAAGGAAGGCCTCCTGATACCAGCTAAGGGCCCGAGCAAGCCTGCAGGTCTGAGAAGACTTCCGGAGCTGAAGACTGATGCTGCCAGGGGAATGAATTCCTGTCTTCAGCTGAAGCATGGCGTCGTGGAGACAGGAGTGGGTCCTCGACCTGCAGGTGCAGGTTGAATCCTGGAGGGTAGCTTTGGTGAGCTCTCTGCCAGGCAGAAGTCTCAAGTGCCGGGGGCCTGTGACTCAGGAGAGTCCGGCTCTGGTGAGTCACTGGAGCCCTGAACGCAGCTGGCTCCTTCTCCCCCATGGAATACTAATGTGCCCTGTGTTCTAAAACAAATTTGCATCGTGCCAGCTGGTGCCAGCTGGGCCCTGTTTGGCTGAATATTTTCTTTTGCTCTATGCCTGCTGAATTAAATTATCAGCAGTCTACTTTCCCGGCTTCAGCCCGCTGGCTGTCAGAAAGCTTCATATCAGCCTTCCCACCCCTAAAAATAACTGGGTGGGTTACTTATTGGGTCCTCTATTTTATTAAGTTTATCTTAAGCGTCTGATGTTTTTGTTACTATGGCTCTGTAGCACAATTTGAGATCAGACATTATTCCTTCTGTTTAGAATAGCTTTAGATACTTGGGGTTTTTCATGCTTCCATGTGAATTTTGTAATTTTGTTTTTCTAACTCTCTGGAGAATGTCACTGAAATTTCCAAGGGGACTGCATTGAATCTGTAGTGTGCTTTTGGTAACATATACATTTTCACAGTATTAATTCTGCCAATCCATGAGCATAGGAGGTCTTTCTATCTTCCAGTATCTTCTTCAGTTTCTTTCTTTGTGTCTTACTGTTTTCATTATAGAGGTCATGATTAGGCTTATTCCAAGAAATTTTATTTTACTTTATTTTTTTTTAAGCTCTTATAAATGGTAATTTTTCTTCCTGATTTCTTTCTAGGAAAGTTTGTTATTGGTATATAGAAAGGCTTCTGATTTATTTTTTTAATTTTTTAAATTTTTATTGTTTTATATATAAGATTATGTTACAAATGAAATCTAGACCTGTGTCCTCCTCCTTACCCCCCTACCCCCCACTCCACCAGAGTTCATGCATTCTGCCAAACATGTTTTTCATCTTTTTCTGTCTTTCTCGAAATTCTCGATATAGAAGTTGACTGTTTCTAGCAGAAGTTCACCATTTCAGTCAGTTCTCTGATGAAGTCTTTTCTGTTGTTGTTGTTCTTTCAAATACGCACCACTCCCAACTACTTGGACAAAAGCTCAAGGAACCCTGCACGAGAAATACTTACTACTAGGTAATTGGCACTAGCATCCACAGATGAGGGATACCATTCTTCATTTGATTTTCTGGGACTGTGTTACTTCACTTAACACAATATCTTCTAGTACCATCCATTTACCTGCAAAGGTCATGATGTCATCTTTCTTTACTGCTGCATAGAACTCCATTGTGTAAATGTACCTCATTGTCTCTATCCACTCGTCAGTTGAGGAGCACTTGGGTTGGTTCCAACTTTTTGCTATTGTGAACAAAGGTGCAATAAACATGGCTGTGCATGTATCTGTGCAGTAAGATGAGTCTTTTGGGTATATACCCAGGAGTGGTATGACTGGGTCAGGTGGTATGCTCATTTTGAATCTTCCAAGGATTCTCCACACTGCTTTCCATAGTGGCTGTTCCCACCAGCAATGGATGAGTGTTCCCCTTTCCCCACAACCTCTCCAGCACTTGGTATCATTTGTTTTCTTGATCCTAGCCAGTCTTATCAGAGTGAGATGATATCTTAAAGTGGTTTTAATTTGCGTTTCCTTAATTATTAGTGACACAACACTTCTTAAGATGTTTCTCAGCCATCTCTAATTCCTCACTTGTGAAGTCTCTGTTCAGCTCTTTGCTCCATCTTTTGAGGGATTCATTTGTTTTCTTTCCTCTTTGCTTTTTGAATAGTTTATATATTCTGGAAATCAATGCTTTGTCAGATGTATCTGTGGGTTTTCTCTTCACTTCCTTGATTGTTTCTTTTGATGTACAGAAGCTTTTTTTTTTTGTCTTTTTGAGACAGGGTCTCCCTTTAGTCCCAGCTGTCCTGGAGCTCTCTATGTAGACCAGGCTGGCCTTGAACTCATGGAGATCCACCTGCCTCTGCCTCCCAAGTGCTGGGATTAAAGATGTGTGCCACCACGCCCAGCTATTGAGTTTAATGAGGTCCCATTTGTCAATTGTCAACCTTAATTAATTCTTAATTCTTGCGCAGCTGCTGTCTGATTTAGGAAGTCTTTTCCTACGCCTATGTCTTGTAGTCTGCTGCCAACTTTTTCTTAATATCATGAGGTACAGTAAAATTAACAAAGTTACCAGTTTATTTGGAGACCTACTGTTGAGCCCAGGGACATTAGGCTGGACTCAGAACATTTAGCAAAAGCAGACAAAAACTGTGGCACAAAAGAGTCCCATATTTGGGAAAGAACATTTTCTTTTAGTTAGGAAAATGCATCTTTCAGGGAGAGCTGTAGACAGGAAGTGGAAGTGGGAACAAGTCAGCAGAGAGTTGTGCATTGCAGGCAGTAAAGCTGGAGAGGTGGAGTCATCTAAGCCCTTTGGGACTCACGTCCCAGACATGGGAGCTCCAGGATTTGAGGTTTGCTCTTTTGGTTCAGTCTTGCTTTGTTCTGGTATTTCCTCACTATGCCCCATTCTTCTCTTTAGAATGAGAATGGTGCCATCATGTACTGGAGTATGCAATTTGTGTTTTTGATTTTACAGGGGGTTACAGTTAAGAAATTGCCTTGAATCTCAGAAAAGACCTTGGACTGTTAAGGAACATGGAGACTTTTGAAGTTGGACTAAATACATTTTCCATCATGAGATGTCCATAAGCTTGTGAGAGACAGGGAGTGGAATGTGATGGTTGGGATGAGCAATGGCCTCAGAGGATCAAGTCTTCAAACACTTGGTCCCCAGTTGGTGGCTCCATTTAGAGAGGTTATGGAAAGTGCAGCTTCATTGGATGATGTCTGTCAAGGGGCATGGGCTTTGAGAGCTTTTAGCCCTGCCCCACTTCTAGTTTTCTCTCTCTGCTTTCTGCTTCTGCCACTGTGCCTGCCACTTGCTGCCATGCCTCCCTGCTATGGAGTTCATATGAGTAACTGCTCAGCTGTCTGCAAAGCACTGTTTCACTGAAGAAATCCACCATCCCTGGTTCTTAACAATTTCTGTCCCCTCTCCTGCAATATTCTCTGAGCCTTGGGGTGAGACGGTATGGTACAGGTCTTCCATTTTGGGCTAAACATTCCACAGTTTCTTATTCTATGCATGCTGGCCAGTTATGGGTTTCTGTGTTAATTGCCATTTGCGGAATGAAGAAGCTTCTCTAGTGAAAAATGAGAGATGGATTTATCTATGAGCATAATAATTCATTAAGGAATCAGTTTAATACTATGTGCATTTAGTAGGGTAATAACAGACTCTTCCCAATAGATTGTGATATGTCTAACTACAGATACTTGATTCTGATAACAGTGCCAGGTATGGGCTCCATCTTAGACCCTAAATGTAATCAGTAGGGGTTGTTACTCCCATAACATTCATGCCACTATCACCCCAGTGGACATACCTTGCCAGACCAGTTGTTAATTATAAGTAGTAGGGTTCACAGCTAGGTAAAGCTAACCATAACTTTTCTGGTAGCTTGCATAGCACCTTTCAATACTATGAAAACTAGGAAGTAGAGAAGGAGTTTGGAGGTCAGGCCCAGCTTGTTCTACAACCCACATATGTAGTATCTTCAGCAACAAGTTTTTCAAGTTCTGGTGGGTAACCAAGAGTGTTGGGGGTCTATGGGACCCTGGGCCAACAGCTCCAAAAGGCAGAGTCCATTTTTGGCATTGGGATTTTCACTTGATAGCCTGTGGTGTTAGGTAGAGGCATTATTCCCCTATTATTGGGTACCTCGACTTAAAGGATATCATACCAAACTCATAGAGGCCAGTTTCGAGGTGTCTAACTCAGTTTGAAGTCTCAGAGCCCCTCAGAGTCTCTGGGCATCATAGCGAGTGATGTGGTTAGTGGGAGGGAAACAGGCTCTGGGAGTTTCTCTCTCACAAGGTAAGGTTTCTGGGGTGCCTAGTTCAGCTTGAGGATAGTAGTGGACCAGAACAGGGTCACAGAGGGAGGAGACCACTGTCTGGGCTTAGGGTGAGGTCCTGGGTCTGTGTGTCTACCCCAAGTCTGGTATTCATAAGGAGCCACTCATGCCCCTGGCAATGATGTGGAAGCAGCCACAGGGCTTTGGGTTGATGGAGGGGGCGCGGAAAAGCAGCCCATGTCCTACGTCTCTGGGACATTGGAGAGTCCCTGTTGTACAGCCAGCTGAGGTTTGGGGAGTAAAAGGGAGGAAGGCTATCAGAAACAGGTGGGGATCCCTGGTAAATGTCACTGGGGCTTTCGGGTTATGGCAGGGAGGTAGAGGCAACCTGCCTGTGCCTTCAGGGCATGTGGGCCAACTGGAGGAATCCTGGAGTGCAGATGGCTGGATCTGGTGAACTGCCATTGGTAACACTTTTAACTTCTTTCCAGAGGTGTAAGCCAAATAAGAATGTGTCTTAGACTTACCTGGTTTAAGGCAATGGGGTCTGATCCAAGCCTAGGGGAACATTCTTACTCAGTACTGGGGTTTTCAGAAATAGTCAGCGGAAGGACAGAGCTCCTGGAGAACCCACAAACCTCACCAGTGGAAGATGGAGCTGGTGTTGTGCATGGAGAAAGTAGCAGTAAGGGCAGAGCAGCCCCAAAGAGCAATGCATTTTAGTGGACCCTCCTCCCAGGTTTTTGGGTTTTCAGTTCAAGGGTACACTGTTCTCTTGGGATAAGAGAACTAATGCTATAGCCATAAACAAAGGCATAAAATTAAAAAGCTTCAGGGGAGTAAATGAAGTTAAGTGTGAAGAGACTGCTTACAGAATTTGAGAAAATCTTTGTCAATTATATCTGGTAGGAGATTAGTATTTAGAATCTCTATACAAAGAGCTACAAAAATTAACCACAGACAAGTCATCCAATCAATAAATGGGCTGCTCCCTGTGCTTTCTGTCTGTGTGGCTGTCCAGATTGAATTGGGGAGTACATGTGTACTATAGGAAAGTTGCATGCTCACAATGGGAAGAGATCTTAATGCAGTCTCCTTGTTTTACAGTAACAAATTGTACAATGTGGATCTATCGCCTGTAACCACAATTGGCTACTGCTTGTCATCCATACACCACCAGGACTTGAGACAAATGGGACTGATGTCATCTTGAGCTTTTATTTTCCCATGATTTATTTGGAGTGGAGGCATTGTTTTTTAAGAAACATGTCATGTAGGTTGTCTAAAAATAAAATGCATTTAAACTAAAAATAAAAATAAATAAATGGGCAAATATCTTCTCCAAAGACAAAGCACAGATGGGCAGGAGGAACATGAAAAAATGTACAGCATTCTTAGCTATCAGGGAAATGCAAATCAAAGCTATGTTGAAGCGGGGCACAGTGGCTTATACTTTAAATTCTAGCACTTGGATGGTAGGGGCAGGAAGAGTTCAAGGTCACCTTTGCCTATTTAGTGAATTTGAAGCCATGCTGGGCTATAAGAACTCTGTTTCCAACCACCCAAACTAATCCACCAAAACAACAAAACAAAAACATGAAAAATTCAAAAACCAAAACTATGCCAAGATTCCATGTCACCCATATCAGAATGACTTCCATTAATAAATAAAAACAAATGTGTGTGTGTGTTTATACACTGCTTATGTAAAATTAAATTGATGTAGCTACTGTGGAAATCAGTATACAGGTTCCACAAAAAACCAGAAATAAAATACCGTAAGATCTTATTATACCACTCTTGGAACTATATCCAAAGAGATTTAATCCAGCATAGTACAGAGATACCTCCTCATCCAGCATAGTACAGAGATACCTCCTCATCCAGCATAGTACAGAGATACCTCCTCATCCAGCACAGTACAGAGATACCTCCTCATCCAGCACAGTACAGAGATACCTCCTCATCCAGGATTATGTGGCACTATTCACAGTAGCCATGTTCCAGAACCAACTTAGGTGTCCATTAACAGATGAATGGTTGAATAAATCTGATACACACACACACACACACACACACACACACACACACACACATATATATATATATATATGTTTTATTATGCCATAAAGAAGAAAGAAATATTTGTAGAAAAATAGATGGGATTAGATATCATCAGATTAAATGAAATAAGCCAGATCCAGAAGACAATTTTTTTCTGTCATATGTGAAACCAAGATTTTAAACACAGATACACACACACACACAGACACACACAGACACACACACACACACACACACACCATGAAAATAGAAGGGAGGGGCTGAAGAGATGGGCCAGATGTTGGGAGTGCCGACTGCTCTCGCAGAGGACTGGGGTTCGATTCCCAGCACCCACATGGTGGCTAAGAACTGTCTTTAACTCCAGTTCCAGGGGAATCCAATGCCCTCTTCTGACCTCCACGGCATTGCATGACAGGGGTGCACCAACCTACATGCAGACGGTACACTCATACACATAAAAAATAATAAAAAAGAAAAAGGAAAATAGAAGGGAAACTATTTGGGAAGAAGAAAGGGAGTAGGAGAATTAGCAAAGAGATAGGGAGTGAATATGGTCAAAGTACATGATACAGTTGAATAAAATAAAAATGCCATTTGAAACATTGCTCTGTGTGATCAATAAAAATTTACAAATGTTGGGACTGGAGAGATGGCTCAGTGGTTAAGAGCACTGGCTGCCCTTGCAGAGGACCCAGGTTCATTCCCAGCATCCACATGGTGGCTAACAACCATCCTTAATTCTAGTTCCAGAGTATCTGATGCCCTTTTCTGACCTCTGCAGGCATTGCACAACATATACTTATACAGATGTAGAGAATACACTCATACACATAAAAGAAAAACCATAAATAAAATATTTTTAAAATTTACAAATGTGACATATAAACATAAAATGGTGTACTTTTTGGCCAAAAAGAGCAAAATTATGTTTTTCTTAGATAGAAGTAAAGATTAGTATGTTAAACAAAATAAGATGGACTCAGAAACACAAATATCAAACTTTCACATACAAAATCTAGATTTAAAAACTGGGCGTGGTGGCACATGCCTTTGACCTCAGGACTTGGGAGGAAGGGGCATGTGGACCTCTGTGAGTTCAAGCCTGGGCTACAGAGTGAGATTCTGTCCTAAAAAAGGCAGGGGGAAGACCATGATCATTTGCTATAGCTACCTGATCTACTGCGATTCTGGATAAATTAATGTTCTCAGTAAAAGAAACAAACAAAACCCCCCTCATACTTCTCAAAACTTCTTCAACCCAAGGCTCTGATTTGTGTAGCAAAAATGGATGGATATTACATGAACTGCTGTAAAAGTGGCTTCTAACTCTGACTGGGGAAAAAGTCATTCCCTTTGCAAGGGGAAGAGGTCTGAACAAATATTGTAAGAATACTTGAAGGATAAGGCCTGGAAGAGCAAGTCTTAGTGCAAACCTCTACTCAAGCTGTACTGGACAACTGAGCCATCACAAAGACCACTAAAGATGTTTTACAAAGGCATTAGCTCTTGAACTGATGGGTGAGAACAAATTTAAAGAATTATTTGGGGATATGTCTGTGCGAAAAAAGAATACTTAATGATCTTTTATTTTAAAATGCTTGAGACAGCTATATAAAAGTAATTTAAACAGAGTTTGCCCAAAAAAAAAAAAAAACAACAACGGCACCTAGGCTACTTCATGCAAACAATCCTATTTAAAAATCACAGAGCAATGATTACTTTGTATCTCAGGTTCACTTTGGAAAGAACAGTATCATTTTGGAAAAACTTGATTGTAACTGGAAAGGTCTGAAAACTCTTAAAACCATCATTTTTCCCTGCCAGTGCAGTCACACCTTTAATCCCAGTACTTGGAAGGCAGAGGCAAGTGATCTCTGTGAATTCAAGGCCGAAGGACCGCCTGGCTTCTACATAGTGAGCTCCGGGGCCATCTGGGCTAAAGGGACCCTGTCTCAAAAAACAACCCCCCCACAAAAATAATTCATTTTCTCACAAAAATAATATTACTGCTTGTCAACAGTTACTCTTTGGATGTGCCAATATTAAACCATCATTTGATCTTCTGTCAATTTTTTTTTCCTAGTTTTATTTTTTTTATTTTATTTTTTTTCTTCAGATTTTATTTTATTTTTTTTCCACATAAATTTATTTATTTATTTTTAACAAATCTGGACCCGTGTTCCCGCTCATTCCCCCACCCCACCAGAGCTCATGCATTCTGCCAAACATGCTTTCCATCTCTCAGTCTTTCTCAGTATTTTCCATGGGGAAGTTGACTGTTTTGAGTTAGAGGACATCATGCTGAGTGATCTTCTGTCAATTTAATGAAACAATGGGAAGTCTTACAATGCATATAAAGTCTTGTCAGCACAATATATTTTTAAGAACTTAAATGAGCCTTTGTTTTACTTCAAAAGCAATTTTGAAAATTGTGACAAATGCAAAACAAGCTTTACAATCTGAGTAGCATGCTGACCTTCAGAATTCCCAAACTATTTGCCCATAAGTCTGAAAACAAAAATAGGTTCATAATCCTTTACCACCAGTTTAAGAAACATGACTTAATTACACAAACACTTAAAACTTGATTAGAAAAACCTTAGCAAAATTAAATGAAAGCTGACAGACTCAGAATATCAGTTCCTCTCATAAAAGTTTAAGAACTGTACAAGTTAAGAAAATTATACAAGCTGTTTGTATTAAGAAAGGACAGCTCAATCAAGACATATGTATTGTAAAAATCTTTCAAAGGCTACAAAGAATCTGGAAAAATACAGAATGTATTTCTTAAGCCCAGATAAGAATATGGAAAGACATTGATGTGAACAATTTTACATATACAAACCTGACTTGGTTTATTTTTAAACTTCTATATATAAAAAATCATGCTAGCATAACTTTCAGGATTCACAAGGGTTTCCTTAGTGATGATATTCAATTTGTAATGGAGAAAAAAAATGTCTGTGGTAAACATTTCAAGAAATCAGAAAAACTGGTGTTGAGAAACAAAAACTTGTTTTTTCCATTCTTCCTTATCAGACTAAGGAAAAATTACTTTTTAGTGAAATTCATGTCTAATATCTCAAATGAGTTGTCTTTGGGTCATCCAAATTTACCAAATACTTTCTTTTTTATATCCTTAAGAAGTCTTTTAAATTTGAAAGTAAAAGATTCTGCAAAAGGGGAGTAATTAGGTAATCTTATTTCCTAAAGTTAGGACATAATTCAAATTTTCAAGTTTTTTAACCAATGGTTCCAAGGAAATGAACTTTCTAAAGGTAACCCATCAACCCTGAAATTTTCACTCATACCAGAATTTACTGCAAAGAAAGTGAATGTAGGTCTAAACTAGTCATTTGTGTTTTCACGGTCTTCAAATTTTCCATGTGAGATTGCTTCTTGGAAAAATTCAGAAGAGCCTGGACTTTCTCTCCCACTGCTGTTTATCCGTTGCCTTTTGGTGGGTCTCTCATTTTTTTCGTCAAAATCATTTTCATTTCTTGCAGTCATATGGGCAAGTTTTGGATCAGTGGTTAGGTTATCCGCTTCATAACCATTAGTGTCTGTATCTGCATGAAGTGGTTTCTTATCTCCGCTTGCTGGTCCATTAACATGGAACCCTTCGACTTTCACTTCTTCTTTTCTTAGTATTTCACTTGGTCCATTGGATGACACACCATTTTGATTACTGTTGCTGACAGTGCCATCTTCTTTCTTTGATTGGCTGTTACTACTATTTGAGGCCGTTGGGGGAGGGGATGGCACTCGACTAGAGGCAGCACTTTCACTTTCATCCAAAAGACGATCCATGTAATCGGAAACACCAGGATGAAGATTATATTTCTTTTTTCCAAATCTGGTTTGCTGAGCAAAGAAATCATAACGCTTGGATTTTTTCCACATGTAGTAGAATGCTACACTCTCACCAACTGATCGTGTTTGGACCTTATTGGCCTGAATTAAATGAAAATTTTTTCCATAGGCCTTCAGCCCTTGTTCAAAATTTCTACACTCTTCCTCTGTCCAAACAGATAATTCCTCTCGAGCTGCTTTTACATTAAACCTTAACCTTCTCAATGCTTCTTCTGTATCAAAATTACATTTAACCAATTCATATAAAGCCTGTTCATTGTCTTTTATATGAGATCCTTCAGGAATTGCTTCTACTCCTTTCTCGTTACCGGTTCTTCTAGATGCATCCTTAAGAAATATAATTACTTTATCTTCTGGTAAATATTCAGGGTCCCATAGAACTTGATCATCATTCTCATATAGATGGAATATAATCTTCTTCTTCAGACTCTTCTTCTATTTCACTATTTGTATCAAAATATTTACATTGACGTGGGCGGATCATTTCCTGAACATCTTGGGAAGCAGCAGATTGTGAGGGATCATTATTGGAAGATTGGGTTTCATCCTCCTGACCTGATGAATCTTTTATATTCTCTTCTTTATTTTCCCCACTACAGCCACTGTTGTCGTCATTATCAGCATCTTCATCATCTTCACCTTCTTCCTCTTCATCCCTCCTCTTCAGGCAGTAGAACAGCACTATCATAACCATAGAGACCGAGAAGTTCATGGATTGGCATGTTGCCTTCCCTTGCAAGATCCTCTATTTCAGAACTGAAATTTGTTTCTCCTTCCATCATTTCTTCCTCTTCTAATGTTCGTTCATCATCAAAATCATGAACCAGCATGTCAGCTGATGGATCAAACTCATGGTCCTCTGATGTTGCTGAACCTGCTGTACTTTCATGGGCAGTCAAATATTTCATCCATTTCTGGACTTGAAGACTCAACAGATGGCTCCGCCATGTTGGCCGCGCAGCAGGGTCACATCGCCATGGCGGGTCGCGGCCAGAACCCGGATGTGCGCCTGCCCCCCCCCCCCCCCAGCCTCCAAGCTTCGGCGGGAACGCGCAGGAGCCGCCCGAGCGCGCCGCCACGCCCGCTCCGCCCTTGCGCGCTGCCGGACCGTGGTAAGGAGCAGAAAGGCCAGGAGCGCGGAGCGGGCGCGTGGCCGCCGTCCTCTGGGAGCGCTCGAGGGGCGGAGCGGGCGGTTTCTACTTCTGCAGTTATGCTTTTATTGATTTCTTTTTCTAGGTGCTGGGGATGGTTGCTCCTTTCTTCTGTCCTTTGAATTGCTTCAAGTTATTCTCTGAAGGGTTGGTTTTCTGGACATGTATTCTTTCATCTTGTTATGTCATGGAAGATTTTTTCTCTCCTTCAACATAATCACAATTTTGCTGGTATAGTACCTGGGTTGGCATCTATAGTCCTTAACACTTGGAATCTTTGCATGCATGTTTTTTGCTTTCATAGTTTGTCTGCACTGAGAAGTCAGTTGTAATTCTGATTGTTTTCCCCTTATTGGTAACTTGTTTTTCTCTTGTGGCTTTAAGAATTTGTCTTTGTTTTGGGCATCACATTTTAATTTGATATGGTATGGGAGAGTTTCTTCCTGATCTTGTCTGTTTGGAGTTCAGTGCTTCTTGTATTTGTATTATTTTGTCTTTTTTAGTTTGGGGAATTTTTGTTCTATTTTTCTGTTGAAATCTGATCAATACCATTCTTTGGATTCTTCTCCTTCCTCTAGTCCTATAGAGGCAGAGCCAGATTCCTCAATTATCTGCTGATGTATAAAATTGGGGATAGATTCTTGTTCATTGGGTTTACATGACTATTGCTTATGTTTATTGCTTATGTTTGACAATTGGTTTTCCCTGTTGTTTTTCATTTGGGCATTGATTAGTCTTAGTATTTTAACAAAACAGTCATGGCCATTTGGGCAGACAAAGGTAATTGGCCACCACTTCTATGATGCTCTCTGAGCTTGTGGTGGCAAACAAAAGCGGGAGATGTGGGAAGGAAGTCCTGGGTTCGGGCTGCATGTGCATATGTGGGCTTGCCCATGCTTGCTGCCATGAGCTTACCTGGGATTGGCTGCTAGGAAGTGATGTCACACTATCTATATTAATGGCATGTTGTGCCATTTATTTAATATATTTAATCCCAGCACTCAGGAGGCAGAAGCAGGTGGATCTCTGTGAGTTCAAGGCCAGCCTGGTTTACATAGTGAGTTCTAGGACAGCTGGGCCTACACGGGGACCCTGTCTCAAAAACAAAACAAAACAAAACAAAAACAAAAGAAAAAAGACATGTTGCATTGAATAAAATCAGAATTGCAATCTCTGCTGTGTGTCCCCGAGAGTCACTGAGGTGATCTCGTGTGTACTCTCTTCATAGCCTGTTCCACCATGGGACCGATACCTTCCCACATCTGTTCCCATATGTGGGGCAATTTGTTGTTTGGCTACAAAACACATAGATGAGTGTTGGCTAGGGAACTAGAATTCCAGGAAAAGTCAGGAATCAGCAGCCTTCCTCCACAGGCAATACCACAGATGTGTATGAGTTGTTTGCCTACATGTATGTAAGTGTACCACATGCATACATTGCCCACAGAGGCCACAAAAGGACTTCAGATTCCGGGGAGCTAGAGTTACAGTTGGTTGGTAGCCACCATGTGGTGGCTGGGTCCTCTTCAAGAGCTGCTAGTGCTCTTAACCACTGAGTCATCTCTCCAGCCACCACAGTGATCTTTGTTTATGCTTGGCATCTTTAATATAATTGGTAGAATGGTTTGCCCATGCATCTAGTTCTGGTCCACAGTGAGTGGTGTTTATGCCTAGCATCTTTTTTTTAATTTTATTTATTTTTGTGTGTGTATGAATGTACTGTCTGCATGTAGGTTTGTGCACCCGTGTCATTGCAATCCGCGGAGGTCAGAAGAGGGCACGATTTCCCCTGGAACTGGAGTTAAAGATGGTTCTCAGCCACCATTGTGGGTGTTGGGGATCGAACCCAGGTCCTCTGCAAGAGCAGTCGTGCTCTTACCGCTCGGTATCTCTCCAGCCCCACACTAGCATCATTTAAATAATTGGTAGAATGGTGTGCCCCATCTATCCCCTGTGCACAGTGGTCTGTCTTTATGTTTAGTATCTTTTTGGGGGTGAAAGTCTTTTTGAGACGGGGTCTGCTTGCAGCCCCAGCTGCCCTGGCATTCACTATGTAGACCAGACTGGCCTCAATCTCACAGAGATCCACTTGTCTCTCCTCCAGAGTATCTGGACTAAAGGCTTCTGCCACCATACTTGGCTTAGTTTTTTTTTTTTGGTCTTTTTGAGACAGGGTCTCCCTGTAGCCCCAGCTGTCCTGGAACTCACTATGTAGACCAGGCTGGCCTTGAACTTACTTACAGAGATTCACCTGCCTCTGCCTCCTGAGTGCTAGGATTAAAGGTGTGCACCACCATGGCTGGTTTAGCTTAGCAGTTTTAAGTGGTAAAATGGTGTGCTTCATACATCCAGTTCTGGTTTACATGATCTAGGTTATGAATTCAGACAGTCGGGCTGGAGAAGAGATGGCCCTAGCGGTTAGAGTGCCGATGCTCTTGCAGAGGACCCGGGTTCGTCCCCACACCCACATGCAGCTACAACAACATCTTAACTCAGTTCCAGGGAATCCGACACCCTCTTCTGACCAGCCGCGGCATTGCACAACATGGTGCACAACCTACATGCAGGACAGTACATTCAAACACATAAAAAAAAATGAATTAACAAAAAAAAAAAAGCCTTGTAAAACAGCAGATCAGATCATAACAAGACACTATACCAAGAAGTTCATGACATAATTTAGAAATAGTATTTTAGAATATACATAAAGTTTAAACTTTGTTTCTATTATATTTCCATTAGATATTTGCTTTATCCTTTTCTTGGATTTAAGGATAGTTCTAGAGTGCACAGAGCTTAGATCCAGGATTTCCCAGGACCACCTGAAGTAAACTCTCTTCACAATAGCGAAGAGCTGGAACCAACCCAGTGCCCCCTCAACTGATGAGTGGCTAGAGAAAAATTGGTACATCTATACAATGGAAGTTCTACGCAGTGGTTAAAGAAAGATGACAGCCGGGTGTGGTGATCGCGCCTTTTATCCTAGCACTCGAGGAGAGCAGAGGCAGAGGCAGGCAGATCTTTGTGAGTTCAGGCCAGCCTGGTCTACAGAGTGATTCGGACAGCTGGGGCTACAGGGAGACCCTGTCTCAAAAGACCAGAAAAAAAAAAAAAAAAGATGACCTCATGAACTTGCAGGTGAATGGATGGAACTGAAGATATCATGTTAAGTGAAGTAAACAATCCAAGAAAAAACAAACGATGAATGGTATCCCTTGTCTGTGGATGGTAGCACCAATTACCTAGTTGTAGGGCAAACTGAGAAGTTAATTTTATATTCCTCGTGATCTGAAAAAAAACTGTGCTCTTATAATTGTGAATCCCTTAACAGGTTCTAGAACTAAAGCTATCTACCATTTATTTTAGAGTTAGGAATTTTTTTGGTATTGGATGGAGGGTATGTACATATATTTTAGGATAATATAAGATCAAAGGTATGAGGAAATTTTGTCATGACATTATGTCTAAAACCACAGTATTTTTTAGGAGTATCTTGTATTTTTTATACAGGCTGCTTGAGCTTTTGTCAAGCCTTTTCTAAAATATAGACAGTATAGTTAAAAGTATCAGGCTGGTGTAATTAGCCTTTCTGGATGCTTAAGCCATACTTAATGCCCATACCAATTTGGCCAAGGGTCTTAAGGGATAACTTTGTTCCTGCCCTCAGAGGTCAACTAAGTCCCAGGGGGACATACTATGGGGGCATCTCTTGAGTGTCCTGCAAATTAGACCAGTCTTCCTGTGCAGGGAGGTCTTGGAGATCCATAATGAATGGGACTTCAGCCAGATGTCCAGTCTATAAAGAGGAAAGTCTGAGCCATGCTTCAAAAAAGGAGCCTGCACTTGGAGGCAGAGGCAGGTGGTCTTGTGAGTTCAAGGCCAGCCTGGCTTACAGAGTGAATTCAGGAAGCTGGGGCTACAGGGAGGACCCTGTCTCAAAAAGACAAAAAAAAAAAAAAAAAAAAAATAAGGAAGCCTGTCTAGCGAGACCTGACTTTGTCCTTGAGTAGATGGAACTGGTGATTGAAAAGCCAAAAAGAGCCAGGGGCTCCCCCCCCACCAAAAAACAAAACAAAACAAAACAAACCTGAGTGACCCTTGAGGACCAGATCCTCAACTGACCTTGAGAAAACAAAAACCTTGGTTAATCTGGGCTAACTGTGTGGCCTTAAACATCCAAAAGGAATAAAACTTGAAATCTTAATAAAAAGACAAAAAGTAAAAAAAAAAAAAAAAAAAAAAAAAAAAAGAGCACCGTTTCAAGAGCACACTGCTTTACTGGCTGGCAAGTGTAGCTACCCTGTGGCTGCCACTGCTTTTACCATCCTTCAAAAACATGAGACACAGCTTTTCAACCTTCCAACATGGACTGAAGATTCATGTCTCTCCAAGAATCCTCCAAACCTTCAGTGCCAGATGGGGACTGCTGAGACATCCAACTTGTGGACTGGAGTTTCAGCCTCTTCAGAGTATAGCCTGCCATTGTTGGACTACCCAGGCTGTATCATGGAGACCAGTACAGGAAGATCAAAACAGGAGGTCGTGCTTACTGGACCTCATTTGGTGACCATGGGAAGGGAAAACCCCAGTGTGGGACACAGGGCAGAACTGATGGTGGTTTGGGCTTGCCAAGGAGGAGCCTTCAAACATGACATCTTTCAGTCTAATAAAGAAAAAAAATCACAAGCTGAAGATGCTAAAACCTATGATATATGTGGCACGCATATATGCATATTTTGGAGTGATGCATATTGGAAGGAAGTACAACAACAACAACAACAACAACAATGGAAAGACTACATCAAAGAACTGACTGAAATGGTGAACTTCTGCTGGAAACAGTAAACTGCATCAACAATTTTGAGCGAGACTGAGAAAAAGATGAAAAACATGTTTGGCAGAATGCATGAGCTGTGGTGGGGGGCAGGAGGGGGACATGGGTCTAGATTTGATTTATAATTTTGTATGAAATACACAGAGCTTCGATAAAAAATTGGCTTTGAAAAAAGAAGAGATGGTTCTGAGGATTCTTATTCCAATTCTGTGTGGAGAAGTACCTGAAATATAACTTGTTTTTCTTCTTTTTAAAATTTTTTTATTTTCATTCTTTTTTTCTTTCAGTAATAACTGGGACTTAATTGTCAGGATTGTCCCTGGATAGCAGAGACTTAAGGACCATTACCTTCCCAGCCTTTAGTTAGTAGGAGCTGCCACCTGCAGGCAGAAAAGTAAAATGACAACTCTGCTGAGGCTGTTTTTTCAAGGAGTTGAGTTCATCCTCACTCCTTGTTTTTCTTCAAAATGATCTTGCTGCTTCTTTCTCTCGACCACTTTATCAGTCTTCCCTGCTGTTCCTTCACTTTTGATGTTTCTTCTTAATTCCTAAGACTTTGAGTTGTTCTTTTGAACCTCATTCTCTTCACCCCTGCTTTCCACCCATGATACCGAAGAAGCATGTGACAACATGTCTATAGAATAATGACTGAATTTCAGAATCTTTAGGTTGTGGCACCATTAAACATCACATTAGGTTTCAGAGTCTAAGGATTAGTAATATCCTTTAAAATTCTTGTTATTATTATATTATACATCTAGATCCAGCTTTCTGAAATACCACTTTTGATTGAATTCAGCATAAAGGTTGTGAAATTTTTGGTGTCTGAGGCTAATTTTCAATTGATCTACAATTAGATCAGTTATTTGGGTTCTACTATGAAGCTCCACTGTCTGGATTTATATATTCCAATCTCAGTTGCTGCTATTTACTTTTGGTTGGGACTACCTTAATTTCTAATAAAGATAACATTTGGTTAGGACATAAGAAAAAGTTGATGAAAAGTTCAAGGTCTGCCTGAACTACAAAGTGAGTTCAAAGTCAGCCTGGTCCACCCTGTCTCAAAAGTAAAAAATAATTTTAAAGTCAGAAGTGGGGATACAGTTCAGCAGTAGAGTGTTTGTCCCCTATGTCCCTATGTGTGAGCCCATAAATTCAATCATCAGCACTACAAAAAAGTTGCTTTAAAAGTATTTAAGTTTAAGAATGTTGGAACATGGCCAGGCATGTGGTGCATGCCTTTGATCCCAGCATTTGGGAGGCAGAGGCAGAGGCAGGTGGATCGCTATGAGTTCAAGGCCAGCCTGGTCTACAGAGTGAGTCCCAGGACAGCTGGGCCTACATGGAGACCCTATTTCCCCTCCCACCACCAAAAAAAAAGAATGTTGGAGCACATGGAAACCTATTATTTTATAAGCTTCATATATGTGTATCTATCAAAAACATATGTATTCATATAAGTTTAATTGGAGTTACCCTACACAGGAGATTAAGGTCATTACAGAAACTTTAGGTTTCCAAATTATAAGCACAGTGCCAGATATGGGATACTTTCTGTGGAGTTGTTTGTTGGTCAGGGGTGTCCTGAGGATCCACAGAACAATGCAAACTACTGCCATTGTTCTTGTTTGCCCACCAGAACTTGACAGAAAGACCCTGTTGCTGAAGACGACACATACATTGGTTACAGGGCATAGAGAAATCAAGTCAGTACTGACCAGGGGGCTCCTCTCTGCTGGCTAGTTCTCATAGTACTGGAAGGTGCTGGGGGGATCATCTAGTCTTACCCACCTGTGAATTCTGTGAACTGAAATAATGGCAAGATATGCCCATGGGTACAATAGTGGCATGGGTGTGACAGGGGTACCCAGCTGATTTCTGATTGATTTTATGCTTGATCCACAGGAAGGAACACATGCCTAGACCTGCAGATCTGGCCAAGAATCCATGATTGTGGAGCTGACAGGCCCCAAGGTGAACCCACTAGTATTATTTGGCTAAGTGGACAGAATATCAAATTTATACTTCTCTCTCTAAATTCATACCTCTCTCTCTCTAAATAATTCATACCTCTCTACCCATAGATTAGTGTAGCTCTCAGAGCTCATCAGAGAAGTTTGTGTGCTTGTTGGCGGTTAACACAACAGTATCTATGTGACATTTATCACTTCCACTTACATGTCATTGTCCAAAACAGGGGCAGAGAGAATACTAATGCATCTAATGCATCGCTCAGCTCTCACCTGTGATGCTTCCTCATGCAACAGAGTGTGATGCACAAAAGACCACAAATGCCCAAAATGTAGAGCATAAGAAGGTGCAGAGTGCATGCCCCTGGACAGGACTCCTATATTAAATGTAGAGCATAAGAAGGTGGAGAGTGCATGCCCCTGGACAGGACTCCTATATTAAATGCAGAGCATAAGAAGGTGCAGAGTGCATGCCCCTGGACAGGACTCCTATATTAAATGCAGAGCATAAGAAGGTGCAGAGTGCATGCCCCTGGACAGGACTCCTGTATTAAGCCTCATCCAACCACAGCTCTGGACCGTTATGGATGAGAGGGTAGAAGACTATAAAAGTCAGTGTTGGTGAACAAACCTCAGCAAACGGAATCTTCCAGGCTTCTGGGAACTTGGTCATATGAACTTACAGCAATGAGGACAGCATACAGAAGACCCATGCAAACTCAGTGAGAACCAGCGTAGACTTGGGGAAATGGATAGGAGACCCCAACCTTAGTGGAGGAACTAATGGCAGCTGAACACTGCTGGGTGAGGGAGAGTTGATCTTTAAGGGACTGCCACTCGATACGTTGAGCAAGGCTCTCTGGGGATGAACTCACACCAAGGGACATCTAGGTATACAAATGTGACTCAATAAGCCTTAACATATATGACAGAATTCATAAAATCCGGGGGCGGGGCTATGGAGATTGTAGATGGGAGGAGGGGTCTAAATATGATTAAGATATAGTGTATGAAATGAAAAAAATTTAGTAAAAATATACATTGAGAAAAAATGAATAAAAATTATGCACACAGCTGGACTTGAAAAACTATGATTTTAATTCAGAACTGTTGACAGAATGAAAAAAGAACAACCCTATTGGAGGAACAAAGTGACTATTACAAAAGTGAAGAAAAGAATTAAAATAGCGACTAGGAGAAAAAGGCTGAGGTGAATTCTAACTGGCCCTCCCCCTCTTGTTGGCTCTGCACACGCAGCCCCACTGGGTCTCCTTCTCTCTGACTCTGAAGTAGAAGGATCTGCCTTTTATCTTTCTCCCTGACAGATTTAAGTCAGGTCTTGTTGGTTTCGAATCAAAACTGGGTACTGCTAAGCAGTAAAGATCTGGCGACTTCAAATCAAGTCAAGTTCAGGTAACAGACATACATAAGTGAATAAAAAGTTGGAAAAATCGGGGTTGGAGAGATGGCCTAGCGGTTAAGAGCACCGACTGCTCTTGCAGAGGACCCGGGTTCAATCCCCAGCACCCACATGGCGGCTGAGAGCCGTCTGTAACTCCAGTTCCAGGGGAATCCAATACCCTCTTCTGACCTCCGCGACATTGCACCACATGAGTGCACAGACCTGGATACAAGACAGTACATTCATACACATAAAGAATAAATAAAATAAAAAAAGGCAAAAAAAAGTTGGAAAAATCACAACCACCAAGTGCACATTTGTGTTAACCCAGCCTCATAGTTTCTAGTTCTCAAAATATTACAACAAGGTTTTGTGACTGAGAAAACGTAGACACAAGAAATTGGGAGTCAAAGACACAAAGATTAAACTCAGATCTGCTTTGTTCTGAGTCAGTTCTCACCTTGATTTATGAAGCCTTCTGAAAGTGAGTAGTTTTGAGCTCAAACACAAACCAGATGCAGAAGTCTTAACCTTGAGTCTCCAGTACAGTGACAAGACCACTGGTTCTCAGTAGCAGAAGGGCCAAAGGAAATCTCTCATAAACTTTTTGAGTCAGTCTCATGTAGCTCAGGCCGGCTTTGAACAGGGCTGTGTTGTGCTGCCGGCTTGCAATGGAAACAGCAGGCTCTAGCTGGAAACATGGCTGCCGACTGCACAGAGGGACGCGGGGGCACTTAGATGGAAGGTGTCTTCATGGGAAACTCTGTTCTACTGAGGTCATCTCCTGTGGCTACCTAAGCTCTCCTCTGAGTCTGTCCTGGAAAGCGGACTGTGAACATCCTTTCCCCTAAGTAAATGTAGAAACCCATCCTTTCTAGTGTTCTGCTTCTTGCCTTGTACCTGGGAAGGGATTGTTCTGTCAGTGGCCGGTTGTCACAATGAGCTGTGGGCAGTAGGGAGGGCTGTGCAGATGACCAGGTGCAGATGACCAGGTGGAGATGACCAGGTGGAGATGCCTTGGTTGGGACCCATCCAACTTCCTGTGGTTCTAAAAAGGTGGAAAAAAGTGACTAAGAAAGTAAACTTAGCTGTGGGCTCTCAGCTGGATGGGAGGTGGGGGGCTGGGGGGTGGGGGGGTGGGAGTGGACCCATAGAGAGTGCTGGGAAGCATCCATTGTCCTCCAGGTTGA
This sequence comes from Rhizomys pruinosus, assembly GCA_009823505.1. Classification (NCBI taxonomy): domain Eukaryota; kingdom Metazoa; phylum Chordata; class Mammalia; order Rodentia; family Spalacidae; genus Rhizomys; species Rhizomys pruinosus. Next base: position 1,332,442 of record VZQC01004283.1, on the reverse strand, counting down.
GGTAAGGCACAGACCCCTTGGATGCAAAAACTGAAATAACTACAGGTAGATTTTAAAATGTCTACTAAAATCAGCACTTATTTAGTGAATAATTCCATACCATTTGATGCTCAATTATTAGTCTGTTTCTTTTAAAACCTTTAACATGCCAGGTGTGGTGGTGCACTCCTTTAATCCCAGCACTTGAGGCAGAGGCAGACGCAGGTGGATCTCTGTGAGTTCAAGGCCAACCTGGTGTAGAAAGTGAGCTACAGGACAGCTGGGGCTGCAGGAAAAGACAAAAAAAAAAACAGTTATCAATTTAGTATTTAAAATCTAGTTATCATATCCAACCACAGAATGGAAGACATAACCTACTTTCTTTGGTTGTTGAGACAGGGTCTCCCTATAGCCCAGAAGACCTAGAACTTGCTATATAGACCGGGCTGGCCTCCATCTCACTGCCTCCCAAGTGAGTTGAATGGCTGAATCAATAGAAAAGTCAGTCCTTAGTACCCTTGCCATGAGACAAAAGCAAGCCAAAATAAAACAAAAGCACCACTCCAAAAGACCACAAAAAGGCACCAGCTCAGAAACAAATAGTAAGTAAATCACCAACAGTCTCCCACAGGCTTCTTTCTATGGAAGCATCCTGATACCAAATGCATCAGAAATGCCTGCTTTGACTGCTGTGTAGAGAAAGTACTGAGAAAGCAAAGAAACATTTTTTTTAATCTAAATTTAAACCTTTTCCTCCCCCTTCTAAATGTTTGATTAAACAAAAAGGGATGAAGACAGCGATGGGGCTGGGCGGACCATCACTCCAAGGCTTGAGACAATCCCCATGGGGCAAGTTCTTTATTTTCAGGCACTATATCCAACTCCCAGGCTACCTAGGATGCAGCCAGGTCCAGCTGAGCAGGACAGCAAAGCATTTTGAAATATTATAGAAGTATGTATTAGCATGTAAGATATTCAAGTTTTTGGCTAACAGTTTATTTAATTAGATTAAGATAGGCATTATTTGGGTGTGGTGGCACATGCCTTTAATCCCAGTACTCAGGAGGCAGAGGCAGGTGGATTTCTGTGAGTTCAAGGCCAGCCTGGTTAAAAAGGGGGGTTCAAGGAAAGCGGGAGCAAAAAGGAGACGCTGTCTCAAAAAATTTTAACAAAAAAAAAAAAAAAAAAAAAAAAAAAAAAAAGATAGGCATTTATTAACAACTTAAAGGAAAAACACAGGAGTGCTGTGCAGAGGCCCTAAGAGCTTCGGAAGGAACTCCTCTGGGCTGTGAGTTGAGTCTGTTCTCCACCTTCCCAACTTTCTGCTGTGGTGGTGGAAGAGAGGCAGAGGTAAGGAACTTCCTGAAAAAAAAAAAGTTTTTCAGGGACTCCAGAAGTTAAGCTTTCATAACCGACCCCTGGATTGCAAAAAGTTGAACAAATAGCTATAAAAATTAGGCTCAAAGGGATGCGGAACATTAAGTCTGCACTTCAGAGGTTCCCAGTGTCACGCTTGCCTTTCCACGGCATTTCACTCCCTTTCCTAATAATCAGAATGACGCAGTCTTTGGAGTCTTTTGGGCCCTCACAGACTGAGTACAGTCCGAAGAAAACAGCTTAGCCTCTGGGCTTCTTACCCTCTGCTGTCCAGGCATCACTGGCTCCCACACGGGGATGAGGCCTGACCACTCATGCAATTTTTATTATAGCAAATGAAAATACTTTGGAAATTTCCACCTTGAAGCTCAGGCCCTCATAGGAAACTCAGAAGAGTTTTATTTACTAAAAGAAACTCAGTTAATTTTGGAAACTCTCTTTATTAAATAGACTATTCCTAATAACAAAACAAAAATGACTTTTTTATGGCAAATGACAGCAAGTAGAGAAACGTGGATTTAATTATCACAGATGAAAACAAACTTTTAAACATGATCCAGCAGTGTTTTACATCTCTGAGAGGTAATTGTTATATAAAAACAGGGAAAACCAAGACACGAAGCATTTTCTAGAGGGCAAGGGTCAAGAACGGCCCAGGTACTGTGCCCTTCCTCTGTCTCATCACATGTGCAGTGTGCATGTTCTTCACAGTCATCATTGGAGCCAGGTAGCTGACCACCAAACACTGACAGAGCGTATTGGAGATATGCAGGCGGAAATGCTTTCATAAGCTGGAAGATATCTTAATGAGAGGAAAACAGGTGTGGCTGTCAGAAGCAGTTATCAAACTTTGGAAAATCTTATACTCCAGAGAGGACTCAGCACCTGCGATGTCCTCCCAAGGAGAGAGTGTTAGTGATGTGCGACACACTAAAGATGTTCTGGGACTGGGCATGAACAGAAAGGGAGGTTGCCAGGCTGCCATGCTTAGTGCTTCCTCTCCAGGGTCCTCCAAGGTCTTCACTGCTCAGATAATGCCAGCTTTGGTTGTTGGAAGCTCTTCTACCCACTCTTCAATCAGAGGAGGGGAGGGGGAGTGAGAGAATGATCATCTGGGACTTCTGGAAGATATCCAGGCTCATGTCTATTCCCCACCTAGCTCTAGAATCTGCCATTTCTACAGGGAGTGTGGGCTTTTATTGGAGGATGGTAGAGAAACAAAGATCTGAGCCTTATGATGCTGGTTGCTGTTGTGGAGATGTTTCTAGGAACTTTCAGCTTGGAAGGAAAAGAGTATATACTAACTCCTTGTCTTAAGTTACTTTCTCATTGCTGTGACAAAATACCAGACAAAAGCAGCTTAAAGGAGAAGGGGTTTATCTTGGTTCACAGTTCAGAGCAATGTAGTACATTTATAGTAGAAAGGCATGGTGGCTGAAAAGGGGGGGGGGGATGGTCACACTGCATCTGCACTCAGGAAGCAGAATGTGAACAGGCGATGGGGACTGGCTCAAGGGCTGCCCCCCCTGTGGGTCCCCTCCGCAGGCAAGGCTACACCTCCTAAAGATTCTGCAACCTTCTCAAAAGTGTCATCAGTCAGTGACTAAGAGTTCAAACACATGAACCTATCGGAGGCATTTCACCCTCAAACCACTACATTCCTAGTATACATATCCATTTCTGTGCTTACTTCTACAATTTACATCTATATTAAATGATGTCCCTTGCTATTTATTTATTTATTTTTGTCTTTTTGAGACAGGGTCTCCCTGTAGCCACAGGTTGTCCTGCTCGCTATGTAGATCAGGCTGGCCTGGATCTCACGGAGATCCACCTGCTTCTGCCTCTTAAGTGCTGGTATTAAAAATAAGTGCCACCATGCCTGGCTCTCCCCTGCTGTGCATTTGAAGGCAAAAAATGACAGCAGTAAATTCTACTTGTTTGGTGTGATATTTTCTTTTTTAAAATTTATTTTTTATGTGTATGAGTGTACTGTCTGCATGTAGGTTGGTGCACCAGTGTGAAGTTAAAGACAGTTCTTAGCTGCCATGTTGGTGCTGGGAATCGAACCTGGGTCCTCTGCAAGAGCGGTCGGTGCTGTTAACCGCTGAGCCATCTCTCCAGCCCCCAGTATGATTGTATTTTCAAACTACTCAAAGGCAGTGTCTTAAATCTGTTTTTAGGCCCCTTCTAAAAATTAGTTTCCATTAAAATCAGAGTTCTGGAACAGAACCCTGCACAGAACCAGAAGAGCAGTAAGCAACAAGAGACAGAAGAGCTGGTCAAGAGGTGCAGTCATCTTCTTCATGACTAGAAGGTGGCATGCCATATGAAGTCTCAATATGCTCTGAGGTCTCACCAGCTCCAGCCTTCTGATATGAACATTTCTGACAGTCACAAAGAGATATGACTCATTTGCTAAAAGACAGTGGTTTCAGGAGCACTATGTTTTATCTTGATTTGGCAGATAAAAGGAGCACCACCTAACATCAGGAAATGGTACAAAAGCCCCTTTTTCTTTCTAGGCCTTTCTTTCATTTAAAAAATGTCTTTTATTAGCCCAGCTTTTGCAAGCCAGTTGGCGAGAGAACCTAGGTATCAAGGGCTGTGGACCTGGGGATCAGCAATACCGTGTGGCAGGAGAAGTGCACTGTGTTTCTGTCACGTAAAGGGGCAGCTGTGCAGTTCAGCAGGAAGAGCTCTCAAGAAATGTCTCTTACAGTTTCAAAATGAGAAACACCCAAGGAGAACTTCATTTGGTCAAGATCAGGTCTATCTGAACATCTTATAAAATTACCTGAATATAACCTGACAGTTAAGGAAAATGTAGGCGAACCAGTTTGGAAAAGCACTGAGATAGAATTAAAGATATGCCCTAAGTGTTCACAAAAGTTCATATCCATAATGTCTGATCTAGAAAGCCATTTTGCAGGCATAGAGAATTGCTTGAAAAAAAAAAAAAGGAAATATGAAGAGGCAGGTCAAGACAGAATACTTTTAAGGGCAGAGCAGGTTCGAGGTATGCAGCATGCTTTATAGATTAATAAGATTTTATGAACATAAACATTTATCCACATTGCTAGGCTTCTATATTTTTTATTATTTATTATTTTATTTATATTTACCTACCTTTAACGTACCTTTTGTTTTGTATTTTTGAGACAGGGTCTCCCTGTAGCCCCAGCTGGCCTAGAACTCGCTTTGTAGACCAGGCTGGCCTTGAACTCACAGAGATCCGCCTGCCTCTGCCTCCCGAGTGCTGAGATTAAAGGTGTGTGCCACCATGTCCTGCAAAGTACTTTTTAAATTTATTTTTATTTTATGTGTATGGATGTTATGTCTGCATGTGTGTAAGTGCACCCATGTTGTGCAATGCTCTGGAGGTTAGAAGAGGATGTCAGGTCCCCTGGAACTGGAGTTACAGATGGTTATTAGCTGCCATGTGGGTGCTAAGATTTGAACCCAGGTCTCCTGCAAGAACTGTCAGTGCTCTTAACCCCAGAGCTACCTTTCCAGCCCCTTACCTACCTTTTAGCAACCACATCGGCAACAAAAATAACTAAAGCTTTTGTGGTTCTCAATAAATGAGCCTTAAAGTAAATGGTGTCTCTTTTATGTCAATGTTCATATTTAATAATGATAACATTTATTGAATGTTGCTATATACATAAGTCACTTTAGTTATATTCATCTTATTGTTCCACAGGTAGGGATTTGAAGTTTAAAGATATGTGAATATATTTTTTTGCAAACCCTATAGTTAGTAAATAGAACCAATCTGACGTATAGAGATCTTCTCATCTGAAAGTCCACTTGGCCATTGTTTTAATATTTTCCTATGAGTGATAACTATGTTATAGTTTCAGTACATAACTGGCTTGGGGCCATTGTCTTACTTGATCTTGTATACTCCTGAGTCCAGAGATAAAAATTAAAAGCTAAAATTACTCACAAGTCCTCTAAAATATTCTGAACTAAAACTAAATATTCTGGAGAAAGCTTTCAGAACTACCAAATCTGGCTGCCAAGATCTTTGGGCTAAAAATAAGTAGGAAAATCATAATTAAGGCCAAGTCATAAATCAATTGCAATCGCATGCTGGGGTGGGGGTGGGAAAACAGGGTATGACTTCCTTGTAAATGAGTTCTTCTCTACCATTGAAAATCTTACTTTAACCATCCTTTAAAATTTTTATGCATTAAAACTACTTTGGGGGGGCTGGAGAGATGGCCTAGCGGTTAAGAGCGCCGACTGCTCTTGCAGAGGACCCCGGTTTGATCCCCAGCACCCATATCGTGGCTAAGAACCGTCTTTAACTCCAGTTCCAGGGTAATCCGACATCCTCTTCTGACCTCCACAGCATTGCACGACACAGGTGCATCAACCTACATGCAGACAGTACACTCATACACATAAAAAATAATAAAAAATAAGAAAATAAAATAAACCTTTTAAAATTATTAACAAACAAACAAACAAACAAACAAACAAACAAGCAACTATTTCAGGAATTGGGAAGAAACCAGAAAGCTCAAAGCAGAGTACTGGCAACACCTCCACCTAGAACTCTCCAGGTCCTAGACAGACTCTGAGGATGTCACACCCGAGGGGCTTGAATTATCTACTGATCTAATCAGTAAATGTGAACAGAATATCAAAGTTTTCCTATTACTCTAAGTAATGGCCTTTTAAGTCATTTCACCTGTTCCTAATACTGTCAGGTCTTTGCTTCCCCTTAGACATACTAAACAGTCAACTAGCGCTTTACAGTAATTCAAAATCTGACTCAAGAGAAGCTAGGCAACATAACACATTAAATCCCTCACCCACCATCTTGACTAATGAGTCTGGTTTAGTCATTTTCATACCATAGTCCTAAGAGCAGGGCTCTTGGAAGTGACTCAGATACTGTGGGAGAGGAGAGGGGGAAAAGAATACAGTGCAGAGTAGATGCTGTAGGGTGAGGCCCTGATTTCTCCTTTGAGACTTTAGGCCTTACTTTACATCTGGTTGGAATGCTCTTAGATAACACCTTCAGCCCTCAGCTCTCTCTGAAGATTGCTTTCGGCTACAGAGTGCTGCCTTCTGCAAACACAAAACACTGCTGAAGGATCGTGGTAGTTTTGGAGCACTTCACAGAGCTTCGGAGGCATGTTGTGACTGCTCGACTCTGCCAGATGGTGCTTCTTTTCTCTCCTCTTAGGTGCTGATCCCAGGGGCCTCCCTAATGTTCCCCACATGCTTATTTGTCCTGAGCCAGCTTCCCAAGGTACTGAACCTAGAGCAAGTACGAACGTAAGAGCTCTACTTTTGCTATTTATTTGGTGATAGTCTTTTAAGTGCATGATTTGCCTTATAATTTAAAAATATTTACTTATATTTTATGTGTATGAATGCTTTGCCTCTATGTATTTAAGTACACTATGTGCACGTAACGCCTGCAAAGGCCAGAAGAGGGTGTCAGATCTCCCGGATCTGGAGTTACAGAGGTTGTTAGCTACCATGTGGGTGCTGGGAATGGAGCCTGGGTCCTCTAGAAGCACAGCCAGTGCTCTTAACTACTGGGCCATCTCTCCAGCCCCTGACTTACACTTTTTAAACTTTATAATAGTGTGAAAGGAACACTTGCTCAGTAGAAACTAATTTCAAAGTTAGAATTTTGGATCTTTTCCCAAGTTAGTGGTATACAGTAAGACAATCTTTTGTGATGTGGCAATGAGCCACAGTTCTCAATCAATTGCATGATCATAAGGATGAACAACTGATACTCGAGTGTACCTGCTGCTAAATATGTTCTGATGGGTAAGTGTACTAAATGCATTTTTGACTTGTGGAGGATATTTTACCACATTGTTTAGAAGCTTCTGTATATGGAATATTCGTGTCAGATTTTATTTCAAGCAACCCAAACTGGTTTCACAATTAAACAAATACTTTATCTAATGAGAAAAACTACCATTATGGTGCTATATGCAAGACTAACTTATTGCTCATTTTTTAAACAGCTAGAGAGTAATGCTCTTTTTGTTTCTTCTTTGCCTTTATTTATATGTTGTACATGAACGCATGCTATTATGCCTTTTAGAACAACAAATATATTAGGTAAGAGAATGAATCATGGCTGCTTTTAAATATTACGTATATCTTAAAATATTTTGTTGTTTTTATGTGTATGCATGTGTTGCCTGCATGTACGTAAGTGACCTATGTCGTGCAGTGCCTGTGGAGATCAGAAGAGGGCACTGGATCCCCAGGAACTGAACTTAGGGATGGTTGTCAGCTGCCATGTGAGTGCTGGGATTCAAATCCAGGTCTTCTACAAGAACAGCTCATGCTCTTAACTGCTGAGGCATCTGTCCAGCCTCAATATTACATATCCAAACCAGGAAAGCATATTAACAGAAGGATACATAACAAACTAGTGAAGGGCTTTCAGTAGATGGTACATATTCTCCAAACAAGGATGGAGTTTTTACATGTCCATCTAAGTGAGAAAAATAATTTAAAAGATTTCTGTCTTAAGTCAATTGTAGTATTATTATTAAAAAGTATGTTGTGCTGGGCATGGTGTTGCATGTCTTTAATCCCAGCACTCGGGAGCCAGAGGCAGGCGGATCTCTGTTGAGTTCAAGGCCAGCCTGGTCTACAGAGCGAGCTCTCTAGGCCAGCTGGGGCTGCAGGGAGAGCCTGTCTCAAAAAAAAAAAAAAAAGTTAATGCTAAAATACATGATCATAACATGAAGATCCATAGTTGTGATAAATCATTCTACTCCGATGTGTTGGGAAACTTGCAAGGAAATTTACTACTAATAAAGGTGTGAATGTTAAATTAAGATTTTAATTGCTATAAAGATAGCTCAAATTTATTAAACATATGAATGCCTGTATTCTGGGTCTTACCAGGCTTCTTCAGAGCTCACTCAATAATTCTAATTTATACAAGGCAACAGAAAGAAGAAATGGTAGAAGTTAATTGTGACTTTGGTTTTCCTACTTCTCTACAGCCTGAAAGGCCACATCAGGCCTTGGCTTTTTGCTTCAGCAACAGGGTTGAGAAGACAAACTTTGTTTTGCCTCGGTGAGCTGTTGCTTTGGCAGTTTCCAAACTTGGTGTCGTAGCAATTATCTGCTTAGTAGGACATGGTACAGGGAGTCAGAAGAGACACTGCAAAGCAAGGTTGGAAAAAGAGTAGTCTTTATTAGAAAGATTAACAAAGTACTTCATATACTTGTTATCTGACATAGAACATCTGGGGACAGGGTTTCCTCCTAGCCCCAGCTGGCCCGGAATTCTTTATGCAGACCAGGCTGGTCTTGACCTCATAGAGATCTGCCTGCCTCTGCCTCCCTAGTGCTAGGATCAAAAGCATGTGGCACACCTGGCTAGAAACTTTTTTAATGAAAATTTAATAGATAAAGCTCAATTGAAAAACATTAGTAAAGTATGAAATTTTAGTAGTATCAGTAAAATCCTTTCTGAAATAGTGACTCAACCAAGCCTGACACTGACAATACATTTTGTGATACTGTACATTTACACAAACAGCAATCACAAGTGAATAACGTTATCAATTATAACATAGACAATCACTCTTTATGCAAAATTACTTTTTTTTTTCAGTCAAAGTGCAACCACTGATAGATCTTTGTTTCTTTTCCTTTGAGCATGTTCAGTGCGCATGCTACCATGGAGTGGAATCCCCACCACTAGACCTTCTTCATTAGTGGATTATGGGAAGAACAAAGAAAGTTGATTTATTGACTTGACAAATATTCTGAGCACCTATTACATGCCAAGTGTTGTGTTAGGCACTGACAATGCAACTATAGGCATGACAAATGCGTTCTCTACCCGTGTGAAGCTTAGTGTCTAATGGAAGCTGACCAATAAGCTGTTAGAATTTATAATAAGCTGTTAGAATTTATCACAAGCACATAATAAGGTGCCCCAACTGGATTTAAAGGAGCAAGGTTTTCTTGATGTCTTAGTTGAGGACCAAGTCTGTGTAGCTGTTAGTCAGTCTGGTTGGAAGGGGTTAAAATAGCCTAAACCACATATAATGTTCTGGAAGAAAAAGTCTCTTTCAAGGGACTGAAAATTAGTTCAACATAGCTGAGTCTTGGCAAAGGTTATGTTACAGAAAGATGAAACATGAAAGAATAGGCTTTAGTAACAAGTTACATATAAGGGGAAACCTATCAGAATTACAACTGACTTCTCAGTGCAAACTATGAAAGCAAGAAGAACGTGGAGCAAAGCATTCCCAGTGTTAAAGGACTATAGATGCCAACCCAGTTTACTATACCCAGCAAAAATGTTGATTAATCAATAAATATCAAGCAAAAAAAAAATAGGCTTTAGCATAATAAAAACAAAAAGCAATTAAAAAAAAAGATTTAAGTCAAGAAGAGCAAAGTCTTATTTTTAGACATTACTGAACTATACAGTGGGCAGGAAAGGCAGGGAGACCAAGTAGGATTCTCAAACAATATTCCAGGTTCAGAGGACAGATGTATGGACTAAGCTGGTGAAGCTGGAAACGAAGAGAAATAGAAGGACTAAAGTCATTTTATGAAACAAAACAGATGGGACTTAGCAATTGGTTACATGTGGGCAGTGGAGGAAGACAGGAGCCAAAGACCCACTATGATTCCTACTTGACAAGTTGGGGAGAGGACTGTGTCATCTGCTGAGGGGGAAGGAGCAGAAAGAAAGACTCTGGAGAAGGATGATGAGCTCCTTTCTGGACATGCAGATGAGGAATTATGCAAATAGTAGGCAAGCAACTGAATGGATATATCTTTTCTAAATCAATCCTGCAGACTGGGGAGCTGTTAATATGCAAATGCAAATGGCAGAAACCCAGGGGACCAGGGTCTGATCACAGGTGATGTATGGAATGACAGAGACCAGGCTGTTTGTTCCACCCCCAAGGGACACAAAAATGAAGTGCTGGGCAGAGAAACAGTGGTTATAAAAGATTAAACCCAAGGCTGGAGAGATGGCTCAGATAAGAGCACTGGCTGTCCTTGCAAAAGACCTGGGTTCAAATCTCAGTACCCACATGGTGGCTAAGAACCGTCCATAACTCCAGTTCTAGGGTAGGGTATCTGACACCCCCTTCTGACCACTGTGGGCACTACACAACATGGGTGCATTTAATAAAAAAAGAAAAAAAAAGATTAAACCCACCAATAATCCATATGTTAATTTGTATGTTCTTTCTGGCCAAGTCTTTTATTAGAGGTTTAACAGATATGAAAGTATTCTCAACCTGTAATCAATAAAATAGAATCTATATACTGAAGAGCCCTGGACTGCTCAATGACTAGTTTTGACTTTTTTTTTTTTTTTAAAGAGCTTTCTATTGCAACTAGCCTTTACATAAGCAGAAATCTATGTCACAACAATTCTGTAAGCTTCTCTTTGTCTGATTTCCTGGCTAGTCTTGTATGGGCTTGTAGCTCAGTGACTGCCCAAGGAGATTTTCTCTTATGAAAACATCTGATGTTGCAAAAGACAACTATCTCCACATGGAAAAGATCCAGATATGGTTCTCGATGGGTGCATGGGGATAACTGTATGTACTTTCTCTCACTTCATAATGTGTCTTTTTAAATCTGTAGTGCTTGCCAATTTCTGTAATATAAATACTCTCATAGTATTACATAGCCTGATGTCACCAGAGTGAGAAAATGTACAACACTGGCTCTTTTTCAGCGCAGGGTGGCTCTAGTGCACAGATGGAGGCGTGTTCTGCCTGGAATGGCAACTTATGATAGAAAGAAACTGAACTGTACAAAATACTGCTTACTTCAAAGAGAAGTGATTTACTCATGTATAGTCTGTAGTTCCTGACTTTTCCTTTAAATTGAAGGCTGGCAGTACAGACACTGTATATACTAATGATCTGATAACTTTAGTATTGTAACTTCTGTTTCTTGGTTTATAAGGAGTGTTCCTATAATTGGGTTATATTTAAAGACCAAAATAACAGAATCACCTAAAAATGTATGTATTTATTTTTATTTTATGTGTGTTTTCCCTGCATGTAACTGTAATGTCTGTGGAGGCAAGAAGAGGACAGCGGATCCCCTGGAATTAGAGTTACAGACAATTATTAGCTACCATGTGGGTGCTAGGAACAGAACCTAGGTCTCCTGCAAGAGTAGCCACAGTGCTTTCAACTGCTGAACGATTTCTTCAGCCCCCAGAAAATTATTTTTAATCTATAACATAATTTACACCAAAGAAATTATTTTTCATTTTAGGTTAACAGTACAATCTGCATTCTAACATGTTTCATAGAAATAATAATATTACATATCTATCAAAGTTTTCTTCCATATTAAACCAAAAAATGTGATGGCATATTACACTAACCAAAAACATGTGTGGAGAGATGAGCAGTCTCTGTTTAGTCATATAATTTAACATATTCTCTATTGACCCCAGTGTGCAGGAGCACGGTATGGGCAGTATACTCAGTAATAAACACTAGGACTGACTTTTCAATTATTTTCAACAATAAGCACTGGCAGAACTGGAACTGTTGCTATGTACACTATCTTTTATTTTGCATTCCAAAGGGAAACTGAACTTCCTGGTAGCACTAGGAAAGAATGTACTCAATCTCTTGTGCACATATGCAAAATCTCATGACTTATTAAATCCTTGCAATTCTACTGTATGCAAATGAAAACCTTTCCAAATACCTTGCACTTATACTGAACTTGTAAAAGTTATCACAAAAATATTGTAAACACAGTAAGAACAATGATATAGTACAAATTTTTTCCAAGGCCAAAATTTAAAGGCCTATATTTATACAAATGTACAATACATTTTTGTGCCCCTGACTTTTTTTGTTCAGGATTATCTGATTTTAAAAATCTAAGTTAAATGTTTTAATAATTTTCTGCTTCAGAATGGAAGACACTGAGAAATTAAAGAATAAAATTCAAAACTGCACTGGGTAAGAACTTTACCAAATAGTCTAACAACACTCTACTGCTTTAGTTACTGGCTTGCCTAAGAAAACGCCACACTGCCTTCTTTTCTCTATTTAAATTTCTTTCTCCAAACAGATTGAGACAAAAGTGAAAAGGTTATATATTAACAAAACCAAAAAATCAAAGTAATTTTTCTTTTTCAGTGTGTTTAAAGAAATGCTTATTTCAACATAAAACCACAAGTGCTGAAATAAAACACATTAAAAATAATGGCTAGCCAACTTTTAATCCTAGAAGAATATTCCAAGTGGCTATTAAATTCTAAATTTAGGCATCTTACTTTACGCTGTACTTTTGTACTCTTCCATACAGCTATCAAAGAAGAATGATCTGATTGTTCCTTATTAAATAATGATAAAATACAAATCAATCTTCTGGAAAAAAAATTCATGCCATGACAGGAAATACATTGTTTTAAATATTAGAATAATTGTTAGAAAAGAAGTATAAAATTATAAACTCTTGAAAAAATACACTGAAATGTCTCTAAGAAAAACATGCAACTGGTCCAACTGGTTAGGTCCGAGAGAATAGGCATTGCCATAGGGTACAGCTAACTGTGGACTTGGTTATGAGACATAAAAAATCACAAAAAGAAATTAGCACCAGAATTGTCTAAAACTTCAAACGATATACTGAAGAAATGCCAGGTCTGGGCATAACATTATAAAAAAAGAAAAAAAAACATATTTAACCTGAAAATAATAAATATATTTAACCAGCAATAATAAATATATTTTTTTCAATCTTTAGAAAATTGCTAGCTTTATTCATTTTTACAACACTAAAGTAGTATGTGGTAATTACCATTTACTTTGGTTTGGGGTAAGCAAGATAAATAACTCCCAAATATGGGATTATTTGATACCAAGTGGGGGTGGAACAATTTTCCAATCAAAACTTGTTTTTAGATATTTATTCCTTTTTCATCTAAAAGGTTTTATTGGAACTCTCCAAGAACTACACTCTTTTGTTTCAACTCTATATTGTCGTTTTTACTGTGTTATCTGTGATTTGGCATGTGGACAAAGCTGTCTAAAAGTAGGTGCAGATCACAGAAGAGTTTTGAATAAGCTAATGTATATTCAATATATATATATATATATATATATATATATATCCATCCTGTTATAACAAAGAGTTTAGTTTTAAACAACATTCATTTATAATTTTAACTACAAGACAGCCAGGATACGATATGAAATAAGTCAAACTATTTTGGTTTCCAAAAAGCCAAAATATATAGCTATCGATTGAATACCAAAAGTCCAGCAGCAGCTCGTTCAGCTGTTTCACTGCTGCACATAAATAATGACCAGGCAAAGAACAGCGACCAGTCCGAGGGCTTGTAGGCCAAGGAACCACACCATAAGCCAAAAGAACAGGACTAGGACAGGTTCCACAATCCGTTCTCCAAAGTGCATCCTTGTGAAGCCCATGTTGAGGAGGTTTCTGTTCAGTTCACCAAAAAGTGTTCCCATCTTCTTGTAGTCATCTCCAATAGGCTCGCCAGTGTGGCTTTGTGAATCTTCAGTATCCTAAAAAGAGAAAAAAGAAAAAAAGACAACCCAAAACATGAAAAAAATGAGAACTATCTAAGCATCTTCAATAACAATCTCATAGTTCTTATTCATCTTCCCTAAATATAGCACATACTTAAGGTAATCTATATAAACACTTGTTCAAAAGATGTCCACACCCTAGCGTCCACAACCTGTATGTTCTTTCACACAGCAGAGGTAAGGCCTGCAGATTTAAGCAACACCCGGATACTGAGAAGGGCCATCTTCAACTACCTCCTAGTTAGTGGTAAATAAAGGCAGCCTGTGAGGCTGGAGAAGAAAAAGCAGCAATCTTCTAGTTCCTCTGGAAGGAACACAGCCTCGGTGACTGACTTTACACTTGTGCTCTCCAAGAATATAAGAAAATAAATGTGTGTTGTGGGAATGTTCCTTTTGACTGGCATACCAAATACTGCCCTATCCTTACCTTTCATGAATGCAGAACGTATATACTGATTTCTGTAGAATTAGCATTGAATTCCTGATCACTAGACCACTGAATTACAAAATGTAGAAAGCTCAGTCACCTCCACTCATTTTCTAGACCCTTGGAATTGCCTCAAGGGAACTATGTAAATACAGAACAACATTCTTATTTCCCTTATCAGAGACCAGGGTTTCAGAACCACCTTGTTTTTGCCACTCTCCTGACTTCTCGTCTTGGTGAACTACTTTTTAGTGCAATCCATCGAACTAAGAATTTAACCAATCAGGTTTCAGCTGGCTGGAGTATGCCGTCTCAGTTCTGAGCAGTCCCCAGCCACTGCTGTTGTGATCTTCCAGTTTAACCTCAGGTAGCTAAGCAGCTTCAGTGGAGTCCCTTGCATGGCTTCCTGTCAAAATCTACCAAGATCTTAGATGCTTCTTTACCAATCTCATCGGGAAAAACAAAGTTTTTAAACAAGATCAATTTTGTACAAGGCTGGAATTCTATCCAGAAATCAGTACTGCAGAGAATCTCCTTGTATATATACCCACTGTACATTGATTTTTATTATTGTTCAATCTTATTAAAATTAAGACCATCATGCTAGTTCTGAATGTTCTGTTTCCTGGCTTCCAACCCACTTCTGTGGTTTTGATGGTTTGTTTCTTCAAAGGTTTCTGTGTTGAGAACCTGGTCTTTGGTGTGAAGGTGGGAGGGACCCCTTTACAAAGCAGGGCCTAGTGGGGTGTTATTATGTCAACTGGAGATTTATTCTGGAAAAAAAAAAAAAAAAAGATTAAAGTCTTTCTTGTGGGACCGAAAAGCAGGCCTTGCTCAACCCAACATTTTTTGTATTCCTGTCTCCACAAGTCATCATTTCTTTTAGCATGCTCCTGATACTTCAGTCTTCCTTGAGGTGAGACAGCCAGGCTGAAGCCCTCAACAGAGCCTGAACCATGTCGTTGGATGTTTAGAAACTGTAAGTTAAATAAAACTCTTTTCTTCACAAATTAGCCTGTCTCACTATTCATGACAGCAGTGAAGAACTAGCATGACAATCGTATGGAACTTTGCAAACATTCCTGGCTTCCTGTCAGGCTCTGCCAATAGAAGGGCTAGAAAGACACTGGACGGGAGGAAGAGGAAGCAATCTGCTTTCCTGTTTGCTCTCGAGGGGGTTCTGGATCCTGATAGTTCCTTCTGGCAACAGTTCTTCGCCCTGGCAGTAGTAGTTTCTCGTAATAATGGAGGCTCCCTGGACTAGCCCACCACCATTAGCTCCCTGTGATCTGTATAGTACACTGCTTCCACTATGAATAACTACAAATTAATTATGTCAGCTCTATCCTGTTCTGAAGATCGAGGCTGTGGTACAGCCGTTTCCTTTGAGTTGGCCATGACCATGACTGCCTTTAAGCAGAGCAGCAGAGGTGACGCACATGAGGTTGAACCTATTAACATTCCTTCCTGGAGTGAGGCCAGAGGCTCTCTAAACTCAAGAGTCTCCTGAGAATCTCAGGAGGCCCCTCCCCCAAATCTCAATCACTATCATATTTAGTCCTGCTGACTAGGGCAGGACTTCTCAGTACTGTGGCTGCTGTAACTGCAAGGCGGCGCAGTCACCCGAGAGTTGCCCATGTTCCTGCAAGTAACCCCAGTAATCTCATTTGCCACTAGCCTCGACAGGATCTTCGTCTGTTGCTCTTTCTCTATTTGGGGTGAATAGACACTTTGTATCTCCCCAGGACAGCTAGTGACCATAGTTAAAATATGATCTGTGAGGCCCTGCTCAGTCTCGTTTCTGTTTGGGTCTCTGACCATGTTTTGTCATCAACCTTCCTCTGTCTGTCCCTATTCCTATCACAAAGTCCTTCAATTTCTTGAACAGGCCAGGCCCTGGCTGGCCTGAAACATTTTCTTCTCTCCTTTGCTGAGCATGTTCTTTCCATCTAGGCTCAAGCCTTGCACTTCTATCTCAGAACATCAGATACAGCTCTTGCAATGCAAACATCTGATAATTTTACTACTGTCTTTCTAATTGTACTGGAAACTCCAGGTCAAGACAGTATCTTCTTTTGCTACTTCCCAGATATCAGTGCAGTATTACAAATTCAGAGGCTCCTCTGCTCCCTGTTCCTATCCCTCTTTCTCCCTTCCTCTTGCCCCTTGCCAGGGTAGCAGTATGTGCAGTTCAGGCTGGGATTATAGGCATGTGTCACTGCACCAGCACCATGCTGGTCCTCAGCTTCCAGGGACCCATGTGACTAGGTTTGGCCCATCTGGGTATCTATCTCAAGGTCCTTAAGCTTAATCACACCAGCAGCATTCTACGTACAGCACTGTAGTGATAGTCTCTGAGGATCAGGATGTGGACAACTTTGGGGAGACTGTTATTCTGCCCACCAGAGTTTTTAAATAAAATCTATGCCTAGAATTCTAATTGCTTTCACTATCTTTGAAGCCCCTCAGGGTATTAAAGGCAAGATCCATGTCTTATAAATTTTAATGTTAGGCTTAGTATACTGTACTGTACTTGGCCTGTATAGGCTTATATTTGTTAATGAATGATAAACATTATATAATATTAAGCAGAAAAATAAAAAAAACCAAAACTTTTATAAAGTCAACATTGACTTTATTTTCCCATGAATATGTGTGTAAATTTAAAAAATATTTACAAATTCAAGGCTGCTACAGGATATGCTAGCTGGGTAGATAAAATGTAAACAATCAGATCACTTCCTATACCACAATTATCAAAAGAGCAAAACAAACAAGAACAGACATGGTTTTGGGTCCCTGAATATTTCTCAGATGTTTGGAATTTCCAGAGTAATAGCAATTGGTACCACTATTAATGAATGGTACCGCAGAAATGCACTGAGTGCTTTGTACTGGGCAGAACACTTTACATACATTATCCTGTAGGAATTTTCCAACAATCTGTATTTACAGATAATAAAGCTATAAAGCTCCAAAAATGTTAAGTGCATTGGACTTTGACTTACACTCAGCAATGGAAAAGTATGTGATATGAACCCAGACATCCTCCCGGGGGCTCACTCCCTAATCATTGTATTCTTTTCCCTCCAATTAGGTTTATATTGCTAATGACTAATATCTGTCAAATGCTGCTCAGTTTTCAGAGAAATTTTGTATTTCATTTCTGGAAAAAAGGCCATAGTAATATTTTAATTTGCTACAGAATGAGAACATTTAACTCATTAACAGCAAACTGAACATCAGTATGTTTTTTGCTTTACATCTTTTCTTACAGCTTAAAAGGCTTATCAAACATGAAAACTGTTCACGTTTTTATTTTCATCTTGTGTGAGAATTTAAATGAAGTAAGACTATTTGCAGACTAGTATGTATTTTTTATAGTTTATAAAGTAGTGACTGGAATTCAGATTTAAATGCCAAAAAAGGAACGAAAAAAAAAAAAAAAACAAAAAACCCAAACCCACTCTAGGCTTCCCAGCAGGAATGAAGAGATCTGCCTCACACACTGCAATAAAGAAAAAAACCCACTCCACACACAAAACAGCAAGCTTGAGCAGATGGAACCTTTTCCCTGTTCTAACATTAATCACAATTTTTATTCTGTGTGTGAGGCTCCAAGGGCAGAACATTTGTCAAATGGAGAGTTCTCCCACGGTCGCACAGGACTACTGCACAGTGTCCTTACCAACACAGTGAACCGTTCTTTCTCCATCACAAGAATATGAGAGTATCCTAGATGATTCAAAATCCTTTCTAGATTTTTTTTTCCTTTTACATGGGTTCTAGAGATTGAACAAGTTTCCAGGCTTGTGCAGCAAGCACCTTTAAAGGAAACTCTTACACAGGAGTTTTGAGAAAGATCCTTAAAATAATTAAATTGATTTTATAGTTTAGAAGCCAAGAACAAGGAGGCAAGTTTCATAAGCCTATTAATAAAAAACACAGGCTGTTTTCAGAAACTACATAGAAATACATAGATAAACTGCTATTGTGAATATTCAGAACACACTAAGGAACAGAGTGCAAACTTAAGATTTGATTTCTCCTTACCATTTCTGGCTGGTTCTCACTGGCGACCAACCTCAGAAATAGGAACCCAGGGAAGTGAAGACTAGGAAGGTAAATGTATCACAGTATATATGTCAAGATGTATAACAATAAAAGATAACTTTCTATTGGATAAGCATACTTTGTGCATTGAGCTTTATTGAATGAATTAAAAAATGGTGACTTATATTTTGCTGTATTTTCTCTTTCCAGCTTTTCACTCAACTACTTCTTTACCTGTTTTTTCAACCTCAAAGGCACTGCAGTTTAACTGACCCTCTGAGCTCTCTTAACCAACCTCTCCTTTCTTTATATCCCTCATTCATAATTTCTTTTTAAAACATTTATTTTTATTTTACATGTATGAGCGTTATGCCTGCAATACATGGGTGTGTAAGTGCACCCATGTTGTACAGTGCCTGTGGAGGACAGAAGAGGGCATGGATCCCCTGAACTGAAGTTATGGATAGTTGTCAGCTGCCATATGGGTGCTGGGTTTCAAACCCGGGTCTTCTGCAGAACAGCCAGTGCTCTTAACCTCTGATCCCTCATCTCTCTAGCCCAACATTCATAATTTCTGATGTCAGCTATTAATCTTACTGTGTTGCCTTTGTATGTGCTGAGCTGTTTTTCCCTTGTGGCTTTTAAGACTTTTTTTTTTTAATCTTTCAACATTTTGATTAAGACAAGTCTAGGTTTTGGACTGGAGAGAAAGCTCAGTGGTTAAGAGTACTGAATGCAAATGCGGGGCTGGAGAGATGGCCTAGCGGTTGAGAGTGCCGACCGCTCTTACAGAGGACCCAGGTTCGATCCCCAGCACCCACATGGCGGCCAAGAACCGTCTGAAACTCCAATTCCAGGAGAACTCCAGTTCCAGGGGAATCCGAGACCCTCTTCTGACCTCTGCAGCATTGCACGACACGGGTGCAGACTTGCATGCAGACAGTACATTGATACACATACAGAAATAAATAAAATTAAAAAAAAAAAAAAAAGAGTACTGAATGCTGCTGCATGTAGGCCAAAACAGAACAAAAGCCTCGGTGCCTCAAGAGGAACAAATACAACCTCTGAGCAAGTACAGACTGAACAATAAAGGGTTGTGGTATAGCTCAGTGTACAGTATTTGCCTAGCATGTGAGACCCTAGATTCAATCCCAGTGCCACAAAAACAAAATAAAACAAAGCTACTCTATGGGCGGGAGAGATGGCCCTGTGAGAGATGGCTGGAGAGAATGGAACCTGTGTTCCATTCCCAGCACCCACATAGTGACTGATTGTCCAAAACTCCAGTTCCAGGGGATCTGATGCACACTTCTGAGCTCCATGGGCATTGTATGACATGGGTGCCCTTACACAAATGCAGGTAATACACTCATATCCGTAACATAAAAATAAAGAAAATATTTTTAAACAGACATGCTTGAGCTGGGCTCCCAGCACTCAGGAGGCAGAGGCAAGTGGATCTCTGTGAGGTGAAGGTCAGCCTGGTCTAGACAGCAAGTTCCAGGCCATCTGGGGCTACAGGTAGTGACCCTGTCTCAAAAATGAAAAAAAAAAAAAAAAAAAAAAAGGTCTGGATTTATCTTTTTATCTTACTTGAATTTTACTGAATTCGTTGTACACCTTAATATTTATCAGCAAATCTGAGAGTTTTTAGCTGTTAAATATTATCTTTTATTTTAAATATTATATCGTCTATTCCTTTTTGTTTTCTCTTGATATTCCCATTATTTACATGTTTCTGTGATTGTGATGGTCACAGGAGTCTTCTTTCTGGTCTTAACTTACATTGACCTATATTGCAACTTTTCAATACTAGAATTTCCATTTCATTAAAATGGACCTGTCAGATTTTCTAGTTTCTCCTTCATTCTTTAAACCTGGTTTCTTTTATGAAAAAAAAAAAAAATTACAGCTTCCCCAACCCCTCTGGATATTTTATTTTTTTGAACATATTTTTAATTTTTAAATTTATTTATGTGTATGAATATACTGCTGCATTGCAGGTCTGTGCACCCGTGTCGTGCAATGCCACGGAGGTCAGAAGAGGGTGTTGGACTCCCTGGAACTGGAGTTCTCCCGGAATTGGAGTTAAGCGGTTCTCCGCCCCATGTGGGTGCTGGGGATCAAACCCGGTCTCTGCAAGAGCAGTCAGTGCTCTTAACTGCTAGGCTATCTCTCCAGCCCCTCTCTGGATATTTTAAACAATATGGTCGAGACTGATTTCCTTAACTCCCACCAGCACTATGTGGTTTATTTAGTGACTTGGTTGGACTAATTCCTCAAAGTCTCTTTACCCAGCAATATGGAGGGTCTGATGTTCCTCCTCACACTTTCTCCCTTTAGCCTTGTTTAGCTGCAGGCTCACTTAGGCTGGTGTAAGTTATTTGTTATATGGGTGTGCTTAAGCTCCCCTTGACAGCTTTTCACTATTAATCACTAATTATATAGGTTTCAAGACTATCACAGCTCAGGGAGTTTACTTGTTTGTTCCACAATTAGGCAGGGTGATTTTCCAGACTTCCAGGGAGGACTGTATTTACTTTTTTTTTTTTTTGGTCTTTTCGAGACAGGGTCTCCCTGCAGTCCCAGCTGTCCTGGAACTCACTCTGTAGACCAGGCTGGCCTTGAACTCACAAAGATCCACCTGCCTCTGCCTCCCAAGTGCTAGGATTAAAGGCGTGCGCCACCACGCCCGGCGACTGTATTTACTTTTAAGCATGGTCTCTAGGAACTGCCTGTAGGTTAGAGTAGCTTTTTTTTTTTTTTAATTTATCTTTGTATGTGTATGAATGTACTGTCTGCACGTGCACCCATGTCGTGCAATGCTGCGGAGGTCAGAAGAGGGTGTCAGATTCCCCTGGAACTGGAGTTAAAAACGGTTCTCAGCCGCCATGTGGGTGCTGGGGATCGAACCCAGGTCCTCTGAAAGAGCAGTTGGTGCTCTTAACCGCTAGGCCATCTCTCCAGCCTATAGAGTAGCTTTGTTTTATTTTGCTTTTGTGGCACTGGGATTGAATCTAGGGTCTCACATGCTAGGCAAATACTGTACACTGAGCTATACCACAACCCTTTATTGTTCAGTCTGTACTTGCTCAGAGGTTGCATTTATTCCTCTTGAGGCACTGAGGCTTTTGTTCTGTTTTGGTCTACATGCAGCAGATAGAATGCTGTATTACTTTTCTGTTGCTGTGATAAAATGCCATGACTAAAAACCCAGTTATGGAAGAGTTTATTTGGGCTTATGGTTCCAGTGAGAGAGTCCATATTGGCCCAGGAGGCACAGCAGCAGGCTCCAGAGCAGGAAGCTGGGAGAGCAGACTAGAAGTGGGCCAGGCTATGAACTCCAGAGTATGCCCCCAGTGACGTACTTCCTCTGGTAAGGCTACATTTCCCAGATATTCCATGACCTCTCAAACAGCACCATGAACTAAGGGGCTGGAGAAATGATCAGAGGTTAAGGGTACTGGCTGCTCTTACAAAAGACCTTGGTTTAAATCCCAGCAATAGGTGGCTAACAACCATCAGTAACTCCAGTCCTAGGGGATCTGACACCCTTTTTCTGGCCTCTGTAGGTATTGTACAACAGCCATACACAACTATGTATAATACTCATACACATAAAATAAAAATTAAGGCTGGAGAGGTGCCTCAGTGGTAAAGAGCACTGGAACACTGGCTGCTCTTGCACAGGACCAGGGTTCAGTTCCCAGCACCCACATGGCTGCTAACTGTAACTCCAGTTCCATGGGATCCAATGTCCTCTTCTCGCCTTCACGGGCATCAGGCACATATATGGTGCACTTATATAGATGCAGGCAAAACATTATATAGAGAGAAATAAAATATAAAAAAAATTTTCTTCTTTTAAAAATAAAAATCCAGGAGTTGGGGGTGATGGAGGATATCATAAAAATATAGTGCATGCCAGGTATGGTGGCACACACCTTTAATCCTAGCACTTGGGAAGCAGAGGCAGGCAGATCTCTGTGAGTTCCAGGCCAGAGTGAGTTCCAGGACAGCCTGAGCTACAGGGAGACCCTGTCTCAAAAAGACCAAAATAATAATAATAATAATAATAATAAATATTGCATGAATTTCCCAAAGAATAAAAATACTGAAATAACAATAATAATTATAATAATAAAAACCCAAATTGGGGCTGGAGAGATGGTTTAGCAGAGAGTACATACTGCTCTGTTGAAAAACCTGAGTTCAGTTCCCAAGACACATATTGGTCCATTTACCACCTCCTCTAACTCTAGGTCCAGGGAGTTGATGGTCTCTTCTGGACTCCATGAGCACCTCCACACAGCCACGTGCACACATGCACGCACAACACATGTATGCACACAGACGCACACATGCACGTGTGTGCACGTGCACATACACAAATAATTAAAAAAAAATAGCCTTAATCCCATCCCTGGCCCTCAAAAGAAAAGAAAAGCAACAGAAAACTGGCAGAAAGATTAAGCATGTCCACCGAGCTGGTAGCTCAGGGTTGTAATTCTAGCTGCTCAGGACGATGAGGCAGGAGATCACAAGTTTCAGGGCATCCTCTGAGAATTTACTGAGACCTGTCTCAAAATAATAAAGGTAAAAGAAACACTGGGGATACAGCACAGTGAGAGAGTGCTAGCCACAGGTTCAATCCTGATGGCCTCAATAACCAAAGCCAACAAAACCAGCAACATAAGAAGCATCAGAGGCTAGTCATTTCTTCAGTTTTCTAAATATCCAGTACAGAGAGAAAATGTAATTTATCTGGCCACAAAATAACTACCTTCCCTTCCCTCATTCAAATTTTCTTACAGTAATGTGCTTAATAACAGCTAATAGCAAAGAATTTAACAAAAGAGGAATGAGCTTCAGTGATCATGCAGAAGATGCCTGTATAGACAACATACTTTTAAAAGTCATTATAGTGACAGAGCAATAAAAAGAGGAAGAAAAAATGGTATAACCTGGGAGTCAGTCTCTGAGTTTTATACTAAAGTCTTCTCTCCCCCAAACAGAACTTTCTTTCACTAATCCACTCCATCATCTAACCACTTAACCTCTCAAATGAAGGCTGCTTTAGAAATACCTTGTTACCTTCTGAGAAGGCCCATATTGGAAAAAAAAAAAAAAAAAAAAGTACTACACAGAAAAGGAAGATGTACACATGACTTATTAAGAAGCAACTATGAAATCTAAGAGCCCCTAAGTAAATTATACACTAAATTATACACTCAGCACTTTTGGCTTTTATTTCTCCTCAAAACTCAACACCTAGTCTATCATTCCACTCCTGAGTGTACAGACTCAGGTTCCTCCTCCTTTGCAGTGGACTCCAATCTCCTTGCTTCTTTTTCTAGGCTGCTATGTGTTGGTAAAAACTGTTTAGATGTTGGGGCTGGAGAGATGGCTCAGTGGTTAAGAGCACTGACTGCTCTTGCAGAAGAACTGGGTTCGATTCCCAGCACCCATATGGCGGCTAAGAACTGTCTTTAAGCTGGGTGTGGTGGTGCGTGCCTTTAATCCTAGGACTTGGGAGGCTGAGGCAGGCAGATCTCTGTGAGTTCAAGGCCAGCCTGGTCTACAGAGTGAGTTCCAGGCCAGCTGGGGCTATAGGGAAACCCTGTCTCAAAAACAACAACAAAAAAACCCCCAAAACAAACCAACCACCCCCCCCAAAAGTTCATATGCTTTGCTATAATCAAATCATGTTGTATAGTGGTTCCTAGTACTTTCTCATATTTCTAAAACCTTTCAGTCACTTCTCAACTCTCCATCCAATTTCTCATGTGCACTGATCCAAATCTTTATCACTCTTTTTAAAAAAAAATATTCTCCTTCCTAAATGTTTAAGGTTAATTCATGATCCTGTCTTCCTATTTATAAATTCATGTTTTGTGTGTATATGTGTGTGTCTGTGTGGAGGTTAGAGGATAACTCTGACTGTCCTTGGCTTCTACCCTGAGATAGGGTCTCTCCACTAGGCTAGCTGGCTCACAAGCTCCTGGAAATTGTTCTAAGTCTCTCGTCTGCTAAAAGAGAAGCTAGGATTACAGATGTATGTATTGCTATGTCCAGCTTTCCAAAAAACATGTGGATTCTGGGAATCTGAACTAGGTGGTCAGGTTTGCATGGCAAGCTCTTCACCCACCGAGCCCTCTTCACAGACCTATTTATGGACTTTCATAATAAGTGCAATTTTTCCTAAATAAATAAGAGATCTTAATTTGAACTAAAACAGTTGAGTATTAGGCAAGTTATACTTCCTTTTAGGGAAAACTCAAAACTCTTCCAAAATCAGAAGCTACAGACAGAATTTTAGACATTATATACATGTGGGCTGTTTCCTACAAGCATCATGCTTCTAACTACAATATACTGAAAAAGAATAAACATTTTGACTTGTGAATATTCTCTGGTAAGCTTTAGAACAGAATTTTTAATTTGTGTATTAGTCACTTTTCTGTTGGGCTGCTAGAAATACCTGGTCCAAGGGAACTTATAAAAGAGAGAGTTTATATGAGTTTATGGTTCCATGGGACTTACAGTCCATCAAGGTGGGGAGGCGTGGTGCCAGGAGGTGCCGGAGCAGGAGCAGAAAGCTGAGGCTGCACATCTTCAAGCAGGCACAGGAGGCAGAGAGTGACTGGAGATCCAGCGAAGCTTTAAGAACTCTCTAAGCCGCCCCAGGGATGAGCTTCCTAGCAAGGCCACACTTTCTAAGACCTCCCAAAATAGCACCACCAACAGGGGACAAAAATGTCCAAATACTTGGGAGTCTATGGGGGACATTCTCATCCAAACCACCACATTCCACTCCATGGCCCCCAAAGGCCCATGACCATATAAAATGCAAAATGCATTTAGTCCAACCTTAAAAGTCCCCATAGTCTTTACCAATCTCAATACTATTCAAAAGTCCATAGTTCAAAGTCTCTTCTGAGACTGGGGGCAATTCTGAAGCTGTAAACTCCTGTAAATCAAAAGAAAAATTACATACTCCCAACACACAGTAGAACTGAACACACGATCCTATTCCAAAAGGGAAGAATAGAGGCATAGTGAGGAAAGACTGGACCAAACAAGACTGAAAACTAGCAGGGCAAACACCAAATCCAGTAGTAGTTCCCTATATGACTTCTGGGACTTTACTTCTAAAGGGCTTAGGTGGCTCAGGCCCTTGGCTTTGCTACATGCAACATACGTCTCTCTCTTGGGCTGGTACCACTCCCTGTATGGAGCTTTCCTTGGCAGACTCTCACAGCTCTGGCATCTTGAGTGTCTTCTTGGGGGTCTCCATCCCAACCAGGCTTCACTTTCTTTATGCAGGGACTCCCCTGCTGCCCTCTGCCTGGCCTTGGTGGCACTCTGATATCAGAGGGGAAGAATGCATGATCCCGTCACTTTTTTTTTTTTTTTTGTCTTTTCGAGACAGGGTCTCCCTGTAGCCCCAGCTGGTCTGGAACTCACTATGTAGACCAGGCTGGCCTTGAACTCACAGAGATCCACCTGCCTCTGCCTCTTGAGTGCTAGGATTAAAGGAGTGCACCACCACGCCTGGCGATCCCTTCACTCTTGCATCTTTCATGCCTCTAAAGCCAGCACCATGTGCATGACACTGTTGCAAGTTTTGGATGGACCCCAGCCTGCTTCATCCACTTTTGAAGCTTTTCTCTTCAGTGGTTTTCTAGTAGAAAACCCCTCCAGCACTTTCCTTCACAAGTGGGAGGCTTAGCTTGAGGTGGTCTGTCTTGCCAGGGAGGCACTCTCTCCAATGTGTAGGTGCCAATCTCTAGGCCTCTCCTAATCCCTTTAATCCTCTCCTTTAGCACAAGGCTTGGCTCCAACATTAATCTTCCTCCTGCTCTTTTTCAATCTAAACTATATTCTGAATTTCTTTCTTTCCCATTTGCTCCTTTTCTCTTTAAATCATTATAATATTTACCATTAATAGCCAAGCCACCATTTCTATGTCAGGCTGTGTTGAAATATCCACTGCCAAAGAAATTAGTTCATCACTTTTCAACTTAGCCTCAGGCAAGTTTTAAGCACTTATTTCCCTCTGGAACTACATTGTTCTCAGCACGGCTTTCTTCCAGGCTCCTACTAGAATGACCCATTAAGCTCTGCTTACAGCAATCTACCACTTTTCTAACCCAAACTTCTAAAATCTTCCACATTCCTCCAAAAACTCACATGGTCAGGTTCTTCACAGCCAATACCACTCTCTGGTCAGAATTTCTGTATTTATCACTTTTCTGTTGTGTGCTAGAAACATCATGACCAAGGGAACTTATAAAAGAGCTTGCTGGGCGTGGTGGTGCACACCTTTAATCCTAGCACTAGGGAGGCAGAGGCAGGCAGATCTTTGTGAGTTCAAGGCCAGCCTGGTCTACAGAGCAAGTTCCAGGCCAGCTGGGACTACAGGGAGACCCTGTCTCGAAAAGACCCCCCCCACCCAAAAAAAGGTTTATATGAGCTTATGGTTCCATGGGATTTAGAGTCCATCACGGTGGGAGGCATGGTGGCTGGAGGTCCTGGAGCAGGAGTTGAAACCAGAGGCTCAAATCTTCAAGCAGGCACAGGAAGCAGAGAGTGACTGGCAAGATCCAGCAAAGTTTTACGAACTCTCTAAGCCCGCCCCCAGTGTTGAACTTCCTCCAGCATGGGCATACTTTCTAAGACCCCCTAAAATAGCACCACCAACTGGGGACAAAAATGTCTAAATACTTGGAGCCTAAGGGGGGCATTCTTATTTAAACCACCACAGTTTGTACCTACATCAAGGAATATAGCTTTATAGAAGTTTATAAGCTCTAGTTGTTTATGCTATTATAGAACATTTTGGCATGTTTAAAATAAATATTTAGCCAGTGTGGTGGTACATGCCTTTAGTTCCAGCACTCAGAAGGCAGTGGCAGGTGAATCTCTGTGAATTCAAGGCCAGCCTAGTCTATATAGTGAGCTCCAGCCCAGCTGGGACTACAAGGGGATCGACCTTGTCTCAAAAAGACTGGGAGGTGTGGGGTGGAGAAATATATGAACTATGCTTGCTAGATTTAAGTTTCCTTTAAAATTAATTTCTCATGTCTATAGAATTTTATTGCACCAAAAAGTACTTATAAGTCTGACAATTTTTCAAAAAACTTATAAAAGTGCTATTCATATGGCAGTGCTTGGGAGTTATTACATCCTGTACAACACAACCTTCTTGCTTTGTGTACTGCTCTTTTTATTTTTATTTATTTATTTATTTGTGTGTGTGTGTGTGTGTGTGTGTGTGTGTACTGCTCTTTTTGTCAAATCTAGTGATGTGGCTGATTCTTTTCTTCACAGTTCTGAAATAACTACTGCTGTGCAATTCTTACTAAGTCAAATATCTAAGTTATTAATCATTTGAACTAAATGGGGAAAAGCTTTTCATTATTTATAGCATTAAAGAATGTACAGGAGTCTACCCTTGTACATAAAATGTGTGAAGATGAACAAAGGACTTGTATGTAAAGTGGCAGACAAGAGTTTCCTCTGTGTGAGCTGTTGAAGCAGTGAGAGTATGAAAAAACACCAGACCATACTCCAGGGAAAGAGACAGAGGAGGAGGTCTGGAGACCCATGGAGGAAATAACAAAATAGGAGGCCTGGCGTGGCGGCCCAAGCCTTTAATCCCAACACTCAGAAGGAAGAGGCAGGTGGATCTCTCTGAGTTCAAGGTCAGCCTGGTCTACATAGTGAGCTCCAGGCCAGCTGGGACTAAAGGGAGACCCTGCCTGGAAAAGACCCCCCCCCCAAAAAAAAGATAGGTGACACATTGAAGCCCCAAACAACCTCTTCCACGCTGTTTTTCAGCCATGAGTGGGGAAACAGAAACAAAAGCCAGGCCAGACGGAAAGCCCACCCTCAGAACAAGCCCAAAGCTAGGCCAGACAGAAGCCCACCCTCAGAACAAGCCCAAAGCCAGGCCAGACGGAAGCCCACCCTCCAAACAAGCTCAAAGCCAGGCCAGACAGAAGCCCACCCTCAGAACAAGCCCAAAGCCAGGCCAGACGGAAGCCCACCCTCCGAACAAGCCCAAAGCCAGGCCAGACGGAAGCCCACCCTCAGAACAAGCCCAAAGCCAGGCCAGACGGAAGCCCACCCTCCGAACAAGCTCAAAGCCAGGCCAGACAGAAGCCCACCCTCAGAACAAGCCCAAAGCCAGGCCAGACGGAAGCCCGCCCTCAGAACAAGCCCAAAGCCAGGCCAGACGGAAGCCCGCCCTCCGAACAAACCCAAAGCCAGGCCAGACGGAAGCCCGCCCTCCGAACAAGCCCAAAGCCAGGCCAGATGGAAGCCCGCCCTCAGAACAAGCCCAAGCTCTCAAGAGCCTCAAACTCACTTATGGGTTTTAGCGAGACAGTGATTTCCCTGGTATGTGGGTCAGCAATGAAGAAAAATCCCATTCTGTCATGCAATGTAACTCACAGGCCTGAGGCCATCATACTAAAAACAGCTACCCCAGAGGCCTCCACAGGTCTGCAAGACATCTTGCATGCTTGTGGTTGCTGATTCAGTCAGTAGTTAGCCATCTCCTTGTGGGTGGTACAAGGGACTGGGGCTGTAAGAATACTTATTCATAGGATTAGAGAGATGGCTCAGCAGTTAACAGCACTGAGTGCTCTTGCAGAGGATGGGGTTCACTTCTCACATGGTGGCTAACAACTGCTTGTACTTCAAGTTCAGGTGATCCAATCCCCTCTTCTAACCTCTATGGGCAATATACCACAACGGGTGCATACATGCAGGCACTCATACACATAAAATTTTTTAAAAAATTAAAGAACAAGCTGGAGAGATGGCTCACCAACATGGCAGCTGTCTGTTAACAACTATCTATTAACTCCAGTTCTAGGGTATCTGACACCCTCTTTTGGCCTCCATGGGAGTTGAATGACACAAGTTCACTTACATGCAGGCAAAACACTCATGTACATAGAAGAAAAATAAACAAATTAAAAAACAAAGCAAAATTTGTGGTTTTCCCTTTAGAGAATTATAAAACAATGTATGTTTTTTAGATTAAAATGTAATACTCATTCAACAGATAACATTAATCCCATAATCTAAAAGTACAGATCTATGATGTGATTAGTTGAGGGGAATAATAGATCCAGAGGAAAAGGTGAAAATGAGAAAAAGTGAGCTAGAAAGAAAGAGTCAACACTTATGGAAGACCTACTGTGTGATAAGCATTTGGTGTTAAAAAAAAAATCTCACTTTTAGGGACAACTGCTAGGAGATGTAGCCCCTGAGAGACTGACCACCTAGCCCCAGCAGATGGCCCTGAACCCCCCCTTCCCCCACAGGCAGCACTAAGTGGACTCCGTATGTTTAAAAAAACAAAAAAAAAGAAGAAGAAATAAGAGGACACATGAAATTGGGAGGGAAAGGTGGTGAGGCTAGGAGAGGAATTAGAGGGGAGGGAATGGGAGGTGGACTTGATCAAAACTTAGTAGTATATGCATGTATGAAATTCTCCATAAAATGAGGTGGAAAACACTCTACCTATTACAAATGAGGAAACTGAGGCTCTGAAGGATTAAATGCTCAGGATTGGACAAATAAAATAGTAAAGTCGGGGTTCAAACACAACTAGCACACAATGAAACCTTTACTATAGTATAATACTTTCTATAGAGAAGAGGAAGAAGACATGGGAAGATGGCAGAGATGAGTGAAAAGGAAGAACAGCACCATGAGACAATGAGCCGGGATAGAAAAAAGGCAGAAAAGAATGTGAAGGAGAAGAGAACCAAGCAAGGCAGAGACAGAGGAAGGGGGTCAATGGGAGATTTGGATTTTTTTTTTTCAAGACAGGGTCTCCCTATAGCCCCAGCTGGTCTGAACTCAGTATATAGACCAGGCTGGCCTTGATCTCAAAGATCCACCTGCCTGTGTCTCCCAAGTGCTGGGATTAAAGGTGTGCACCACCGTGCCTAGCTTAGTAAATGTTTTCATCACAGTAACAGAAAGTAACTAGAACAGGGAGGAAGGATTCATTTTAGTTCATGGGAGTCAGAGGTGTTAGCTGATCATAGTCAAGAGGGTATGACAGAGACATTCACACCATGGAAGCAGAGTGCAGGGAAAAGTATAGGAAGAAATCCAACTAGGAACACTTTCCTGTCTTTTACTACTTCCTAATAACATTATCCTATTATGACTCCATCACAGTATTGAGCCATTCCCTAGGTCAGAGCCTCATGATCTGTCCCTCATACTCTGTGACCTTATAGACCTCCCAGAGGTAGGCATTCCTTTTTATTTTTTTCCCCAGAGTCTCACTATACAACCTACTCTGACTTTGAATTCATGGTGTAGCCCAGGCTTGAGATTCTCCTGCCTCAGCTTCCCAATCACTAGGATTTACAGGAATACACCATGGTAGTTTATCCTAGGTGTTTCTTAATCTAGTAATGTTAACAACCATGACTAATCAAAAAGGGACTGTTTTGTATAAGATGTCGGCCTTATCCCTGTCCATGGCTACTACCTGGAGCACCTCCTACCCCAGGACTTAACAACCACAAATATCCAGGCATTCCCCCTATGGCTGAGTACTGACTTAAACATTCTGCTGTAGATAATGATAATAAATTGGACAAAAGATGTCTATCACATGCAAAATTATTCTCTTACTTTACTGACTAGATGCCTTTATGAACAACAGGATATTAAGTTAGAGTTTAATGAATTCTAGAGGTAGAATTAATCTAAACTCAATACCTGTTAAAATATTGTTTGCAAATTGCTTTTAAAAAGATATGAAACTGGGGATGAAGAGATAGCTTGGCAGTTAAGAGCACCAACTGCTCTTGCAGAGGACCCTAGTTTGATTCCCAGCACCCACATGGGGGCTGACAACTAACTGTCCATAACTCCAGCTCCAGGGGAATCTTATGCTCTCTTCTAACCTCTGTAGGCATTGCACGACATGGGTACACTTGCATATATGCAGGGCATAAACTCAATACACACAAAAATATAAATAAGACATTTTTTTAAAGTGTGAAACAATGTACAGATAAATAGCTGCCTAGTTTTGGACTACATAATTTAAGGGAAAATAGATTTGTCAGAAACTGTACTTCCACTATATGATAGTCTTTGCATAAATGGTAAGAAGTTACTGGCTTTGAAGTTTAGAAACCTGGGGTCTCCTCTGCTATGATATAGACTAGTAGAACCACAAACAAATCAATGATCTTGTTGACTTCTTATAGCTTACCAATAGTTAAAAAATATACTACAGGAAAAAATAACTTAAAAAAATAACTTCTTTATATACATCTCTTATTGATAGCACGTTAAAGGGCAAGTACGGTGACTACTGCAGACTGATTTGGTTAGCTTTCAGCTATTCCCCTGCCAAGTGTTGTCTGTTTACAACACTACCACCATGTGAAACTTTGTTGAGATGCCCAGGATATCAGAACATACTTCTGATTAACTGCAGCAAAATTTTGATTAGAAAAGATATTTATTGTTGTAAAGCACTTTTTTAATATTATCTATCTCCTAGGGTTCTGTTTTAAGAGTGGAGGCTGAAAGTCTTAAAACTGCCTTTGCCAGATTTCTTTTCAGTTATGGTTCATTTTAAAATTAGGTCTGGCAGGGCGTGGTGGCGCATGCCTTTAATCTTAGCACTTGGGAGGCAGAGGCAGGTGGATCCCTGTGAGTTCAAGGCCAGCCTGGTCTACAGAGCAAGTTCCAGGACAGCTGGATTTACAGAGACCCTGTCTCAAAAAGACCCCCCCCCCACCAAAAAAGAAAATCAGGTCTTACTGATAATACTTGCATGCTAGCTACCTACTAACTCTAAGAGTACTTTTATATATTATTAACTCATGTGATCTAATTTTCCTATGAGGCTGCCATCATTCTCATTACACAAAAGAGGAAACTGAAGCCCATAGAGGAGTGTTAATTAACTTGCCTAAGTCACAGGAAGTACAAATCTAGGTAATTTGGATCCAGAGTCTACCTATATAGTTAATCATTTGGGATATAAAGGCTCCACCCTCCATTATTTTTCTAGATTATCTTGTGAAAATTTTGATAAACACTGTTCCAGTGTTTTATTTATTTATTTACATAGATTTCTGAGCCAGCATCATTATTTGCAAAATTCCAGGTATTACAAAAGGCAAGAGACCAAAATGAACCATTATTATTTGACTTGAGGTTTTTAGTTGTTCTGTTATCTTCCAGGTCTGATATTCTTTGTTCTGCTTACTCCATTCTGCTTCTGAGGCTTTTTCCATTCCTTTCCTCTTGATTGGATGAGTGTTTGATTTCCTTTTTCATTTCCTCTTCTGATTTCTTTAGTATTTCTACTTCTTTTTGGAGCTTCTCAACCTCTTCCTGTAGCCCTTTGCTTTGCTGGTTGGTTTCCTTATCTTTTTCAGCATGGGATCTTTTCGGTGTTTTTACTTCCTTCTGGAGTTTGTCATTCTCTTTCTCTAGGTCCTTCTTCAGTTCTTCATTCTCTTTTCTTATTTATTTGCCCTTTATAATCTTGTAGTTCTTTAAGTATGTTCCCAATTGTGTTTCTGATACCTGTGTCCTGGGCCATCCCCAGGGGGATACCACTGTAGGAATCTTCCATAGGGATGGTAGAGCTTGGTGTGGGATTATCCTGCCCCTTTCCGGTGTTGTCTCTTCTTCGTGTTCCTGGCATAGAGCTTCTTCTTGCCTGTATTCCAATGTGAGTCCTAAATGCCTCTTCACTGTGTTAAAGGCTTGCTTTGCTTGCCTCCTTCAGATGCGTTTGGGGGGGGGTAGAGGGGGGTGTACCTGCGCTTCAGCTGGTCTCAGGAGATCTCACAAACCATTATTATTTGAAAGGAAGCAAAATGATTCTTACTTATAAAGTGAATGATTATATATCTAGAGGACGCAAAAGAGTCAAGTGTAAGATTTAGTATTCATTAGCAATAGAATAAAAACTTGGAAAAGATGAAAACCGAATACATAAAAGTCAATAGTTAGAAACTTACAGCAAGAAAACATGATATGGAAAAAAAATTCCCTTAATAATATCAACAAGATTAAAATGTAATATATAGACTTTTACAGATAGATAAATTTTATTTTTCTTTCACAGAGATTTTTTTTTATCAGAGCTGTTGGCATTCAGCAGTGATGTCAGATGTTCACAGAGATTTTTGTGTGTATATACATTACTATAATGTAAAAATTTATAAGGAATAGAAGTGGATATTTCAAAAACTGGAAAAAGTACTTCACATAATACTCAAAAGCATTACAAAAATATTAAATATGTAAACTAAGAAAAAGAACCATTCAAAAAACAAAGAAGAAAACAAATTACTCAAAAGATGGAGTAAAGAACTAAACAGAGACTTCATAAGTGAGGAGTAAAGATGGCTGAGAAACATCTTAAAAAGTGTTCAAGATTGCTAATAATTAAGGAAATGCAAATTAAAAACACTTTAAATTATCATCTCACTCCAATAAGACTGGCTAAGATCATGAAAACAAAGGATACCAAATGTTGGAGAGGTTGTGGGGAAAGGGAAACACTCATCCACTGGTGGGAATGTAAACTTGTACAACCACTTGTTTCCCCTGTTTACCTGTTTCTCTTCCTTAATAGTCTCCCTTCTGCATTCATGTCTTTTTTTTTTTTTTTTTTTTTGCCCCCCACCCCGTTATCTTTTTTTTTAAATCTAGGCTCCACATATGAAAGAAGACAAGCAATATTTGTCTTTCTGAGTCTGGCTGATTTCATTTAGCATGAAAATCTGTTCCATCCATTTTCCTATGAGCACCATGATTTGGTTCTTCTTTATGGATGAATATTTTTTATTCATTTGTCTGCTAATGGTCACTTAAATTTCTTTTTAATCATGTTCTTACTTTTTTTTGATTTTTAGTATTATAAGGATACTAAGCTTTCACTTCATATTGGCTATAAATGTCTTCATATTCCCTGCTGTGTATTTTTGAGAATTCTAACCCTATAGTGATTAAATAATGTGTTCTCTTTTATATGTATTTATGGTTTTTAAAAATATTTTTATTAAAGTTTTGTGCATTTTATATATCATTTCTCAGTCCAATTTAGACTCATTCCCCTTTCCATGCCCCCACCCCACCCGAGTTCATGCATTCTGCCACACATGTCTTGTATCTTTTTCTGAGTCTTTTTAAAGTTTTTCTATGCAGAGTATTATTGTTCTGGGGAGAAGTTTACTGTTTCAGGTAGTTCTTTTTTGTTGTTGTTCCCTCCAATTTGTTTTTTTATTTTTTATTTATTTATTTTTTTATGTGTATGAATGTACCGTCTGCATGTAGGTTTGTGCACCCATGTGGTGCAGTGCCATGGAGGTCAGAAGAGGGTGTCGGATTTCCCTGGAACTGGAGTTAAAGACAGTTCTCAGCCGCCATGTGGGTGCTGGGGATTGAACCCTGGGACCTCTGCAAGAGCAGTCGGCGCTCTTAACTGCTAGGCCATCTCTCCAGCCCATTCCCTCCAATTTGTATTGCTTCAAAATATGCATCTATCTACCTACCTATCTATGTCACGCATATAGTAAAATTATGTTATCTGAAAATAGACTGTACGTTACTTCCAAATCATATTTCAGGATTCACATTTTTCCCTTTTAATTTTATATTACTATGAACTATGCACACATACCCTCCATCCATATACCAAAATTACAAAGTCTGAAAATAAGTGGTAGGTTAATTCTAGAGCCCTGTTAAGGGATTCACATTATAAGAGCACAGTTGCTTTCAGATAAAAAGAAATATAACATTAATGTTGCTCAGTTTGCCTTACAACTAGGTATTTGGTGCTAGCATCCACAAATGAAGGCTACCATTTGTCGTTTGCTTTTCTGGGATTGTGTTACTTCACTTAGGATAGTATCTTCTAGATCCATCCATTTACCTGCAAAGTTCACTATGCCCGGCTGACCCCCTTCCACTTCATATCATGTGTTCTTTTACCCTCCCTTTCTCTTCTATTAAAGCCTCCTTTTTTCTTTCTCGCAGACCCTTTTCTAGTTTACTGCCCTCTAAACTCACTTCCTCATAAATATACAAATATCACACTAGGAAAATTTTATCATTAAGTATATGTATTCTTTATATTAAATATATATATAAGACATGTATCTATTAAGTATAGTAAATATACTTACAATACATATACATAAACACATATATGCTAATGTGAGTATAACTAGTTGCTAATTAATATACTTAATGGGAAAATAAAAAGGCAATAAAAATCCAAACTATGTATGGGATACTGCCGAGCAAGTTGAATATAATTCTTTAGAATGTTTCAAGCCACTTTCAAGAGTTTGACCCACTTACCTAATTCTTCTCCTTTTAGGAATCTATTTCAATATAGAAATGCAATGATTTATAAGAAAATGTTTTTATATAGCAATATTTATGAAAGAAAGTTTGAAGTGATTTAAGTGTACACTGTTAGTCTATTAGGAAGCCCTAGAAATAATTTTTACACAGGACTTTTCTAACTTGGAAAAATAGAAACTTTCAAGACTATAAAACAAGACAAAAACTGTATTAAGGTATATGAATATCCATGCATAAATATGCCAAAACATACAGAGATATGGAGTAATACTAAATGATTGCTATCAAGATACTACCTAGAGCAGACCTATTTCTTTAGATCTATTTTTTTTCAAAAATTTTTTATTAATTTTATTTATTTCTGTATGTGTATGAATGTACTGTCTGCATGCAAGTCTGTGCACCTGTGTCGTGCAATGCCGCGGAGGTCAGAAGAGGGTCTCGGATTCCCCTGGAACTGGAGTTCTCCTGGAATTGAAGTTTCAGACGGTTCTCAGCCGCCATGTGGGTGCTGGGGATCGAACCCGGGTCCTCTGCAAGAGCGGTCGGCACTCTTAACCGCTAGGCCATCTCTCCAGCCCCTCTTTAGATCTATTTTTAAATTTCCACAGTACACATTACTTTTATAATCATAAAGACCCTTAAACTAAGATTAATGATTCTAAAGTCAGTTCATGGGTTCTGGGTTTGTCTCATGATTTCTCTAAGTACAGCCATCTCAGGTTATTGTAAACCATACCCTATGTCAAATATAAGCTAATGTCACTGACATAACAGACATACAATGAATGTGTAAAACAGAGATGTTTAGCTGTCCTGTTATCCAAAGGACACATAAAGCCACCGGGTGGTCACCGTCAGCAATATACATACTTGGATCATTTTTCATGCATACAATTATCAACACAGTGGAATAGCTATGTTTCTTTTCTTCAGTTCCGTAGTTATTTCTGTAAATTACTACTTGCTTATCTTAAAGTTTTTTTTGTTTTTTTTTTTGTATTTTTTTTTTGTTCTCCCACTCATAGATCTGCCTGCCTCTGCCTCGAGAGTGCTAGGGTTAAAGGCATGTGCCACCACACCCGGCTTAAAGACGGTTCTTAGCCTCCATGTGGGTGCTGGGAATTGAACCCAGGCACTCTGCAAGAGCAGTCAGTGCTCTTAACCACTGAGCCATCTCTCCAGCCCTACTTAAAGGTTTAACTCTTACTTCACATCAGACATAGTTCCTTTCTCTCAAGGCCTCTTTTTTTAGGATATTTGCTTTTAACTAGATTTCTATCAACCACTTTTCCTGTAAAGATTCAGGACAGAAAGAAGAATGCCACTTAGCTTTTCCTCAAATGGAGTATCAACTAAGTATTAAAAGTATGATGCTGGCAATATGTCATTTATTAATAAACCACCTGTAACCCTACCAGGATTTCAGTACTACACATCATACCAAAGCACAGACACATTTTGATCTGGCATTTTAACATTAAAAAAAATTTTTTTTTAATTTTATTTATTTCTGTATGTGTATGAATGTACTGTCTGCATGCAGGTTTGTGTACCCGTGTCGTGCAATGCCGCGGAGGTCAGAAGAGGGTGTCGGATTCCCCTGGTACTGGAGTTCTCCTGGAATTGGAGTTTCAGACGGTTCTTGGCCGCCATGTGGGTGTTGGGGATCAAACCCGGGTCCTCTGTAAGAGCGGTCGGAGCTCTTAACCGCTAGGCTATCTCTCTAGCCCCTGATCTGGCATTTTAATAAGAATGAGGTAAAGAAAAAAAAAAAAGAATGAGGTAAAGAGAGGTTCTGTATAAACAGACAATTGTCTATAAAAACAGACAATCCTTATACAAAAGTCTGCCCAAATATGCCAGGTTGAGGAAGACAATGATCCTTTCAGATAGAAGCCGGAAGAAAAATCAGTGATGTCAAAGATGTAGGAGCCTTTAGGCTGGGAAATAACCCAGGGGAGAAACATGCTTCTTACTAGAAAAGAAAAAAAAACTCTGAAAGAAACAAAACAGAAAGGGCTATTATATAGAAAATTAGGATGTGACGAAAAGCTGAGAAGTACACGTGAGTTGTTTCCGGAACACACCACCTTGGGCATGATCCAGACAAGAAGGCCAGCTGTTGCCTTCCATTTCCTCTTAACAGCAACCAGGCTACTAGACTCTGGAACACCAACTGAACCTGCTAAATAGAAAGGACAGCAGGAAAATGGCCTCTGCCGCATGTCAAGTGAATTAGTTTTGCTTCTGTTTCTGTTTTTATCATTGGTTTTATGGAAAAGTTCCCTGTAACTTCTAAACCACTAGCTTAGGAACCAACGTTTCAGAATTATTCCATTTATAATTTGGAGTCCTTTATGCCCTTAAAATCAACCAAACAAAATGAACAAGAAAATACCTCTGATGAAAAAATAACTCTTTGTAACATGTTTTACAGTTCCAATTTCATTAACTTCTCCTTCAGATATGTGTAAAAATAGTTCCATTATTATGTGCCATTGCATAACACTTTAAAATTTCGTTTGCAGGATGTGAAAAGAAAAAAAAAATTGGTAATACTGCCAAACTGATTGAGCACAAAAGTTTGCTTCTTCTGTGGTTGAGATGTATCTTAATAAGTTCTTTGGTGTTGACGCAATTGGAAATGTATACTTGAAGGTGTGATTTTTTCATGATCCTGTACTTGAGCTTAGAGTGCACAGGTAAATCATGTAGTAAAAACAAAAGCCTGGTGTGGTGCTGCATGCCTTTAATCCCAGCAGAGGGAGGCAGATATCTGAGTTCAAGACCAGCCTGGTCTACAAAGCAAGTTCCAGGCCAGCTGGGGCTACAAAGAGACTCTATCTCAAAAAAAAGATACAAGTAACACTTTTCAATAAATACAGGAAAATGAAATTTCATGACATAATAAAACAAGCAGGTATGTTCCACAGTATCTATTTTCAAAGATAATGTTTTTTTTGTTGTTTCATTCTTTTTCTCATTTCTATTAACAATTTGGACCAGTTACTGTTAGTGTCCACATCATTGTTTTGGTGAATGAAGTGCTTCACATATACCTTTACAATCATTTGTACATTTTGGAAAGGAAGTTTTTGTAGCTGTTGTCTTTTCCAGTTGAGAAACTTATGTAGGAGGAAATCAAGAGCTTTATCAACTCAGTCCACATGAAAAGCACAGGAAGGGAATCAGGAAAATCTAGCTGTCAATTATTTGCTCCAGTCACTACATCTATATTGTCATGCAGATGAACAATTATGCTCTACAGGGTGATCAAGCCTGCTAAAGCAACTTAATGCTGTTATTTCTGTTTCCTAAGTAGTAAAGTGAAATAATGTTACATCTTACCAGCGCATGTAGTTATTAATGTATTTACTGATGGTATTAGGGTTTTGGTTAGCCTGAGCCTTTAATGGCCAAGCTATCCCTCCAGCCCGAAGGTTTTGGAAATGTGACAAAAAAGACAAATGGAGAGGGATGATAAGAGACGGGCATTAATGATTATTATTCCAACAGTGCAGGATTTAGGTGGTTCTAACGATCTTTATCTCGAGGATTTGTGGGGATCCTGAGTGTAATTGAACGGCTTGTCTAATCTTGCGGATACCTGAGGTTATATTTCCTTTATCATACTTAATGAGACCAGATTCAGAGAACTTATGAAAGTCCCCAGTCTCCGTTCCTTTATTGTCTGCCCTCCCAGGCATGCTTCTTTCGCTTTGGTGCCCACCCAAAGCAGTGTGCTTTTTCACTTCTGAAACGAAGTTGGGTGGCCTGGCTGCGGTGGAGGGCTCGCTCTGGGGGGGGAGCCCCGCCGGCTCGGCGGTACCCGCGCTCCAACGCGGGCGGAGAGATCCACCCACACCTTCCCGGAGCCTGCGGCGTGCTCAGCGGCCCAGGCCGAGGGGCTGGCCCGGGCCGCGGCTCCGGGCCGGGTGTCCAGTGGGCGGCATCCCCGCGCCCCCGCCGCACGCGGCGCCGCTGCCTCCCGCCTGCCCGCCCGGCCGCGCCCGCCGGCTCCCGCCGGCGCCTGCTCACCTGCTCGCTCTCCGGCCGCGCCGGGCTCGCCTGGGGCTCCTGCACGTCCTCGTCACGCTCGCCGCCGCCCGCGCCTCCTGGCAGCAGCTCCCCGGCCGAGCACATCGCGCCGCCCGCTCTGTCTGCCCGGCACGGCCGCCGGGGAAGAGCTGGCTTCCGACCTGAGCCCGGACGCTCGCTTGCCTGCCTGGGCGCCAGAAGTGCCGAAGCCGACCGCCCCGCCCAGCAGCCGCTTGCCCCGCAGCCGCTCGCCCCGCCCACGCCTCGGGCGGAGCCGAGGAGGGCGGGGCCTGTGGGCGGGGCGGGGCCTGAGAGAGGGGAGGGGCCCGGGTGGGAGACAGGGAGGAACCAAAAAGAGTGTGTAGCTTATCAGCGGACTGTAACACTGTAAGGGACTGCACATTAAAGAGGCAATAGGTGCCTGAAGATCTGTGTGTGTGGCAGACTATCAGTGTATACGAGTGTGTGACTGTGTCTGTGAGCCACTGTACACAGACTGTGAGATATTTGAGAGACAGAATTTTTTTTTTTTTGAGACAGTGTCTCCCTGTAGCCCCAGCTGTTCTGGAACTCACTTATGTAGACCTCACAAAGATCCGCCTGCCTCTACCTCCCGAGTGCTTGGATTAAAGTCGTGCACCACCACACCCGGCAAGAGAGATTTTTTGATTTGAGAAAGTGTGTGTGTGTGTGTGTAAAACACTGTAACAGTCCCTAACAGATTGTATGAGGGAAGTTGTATATGGGAAGAGGCCATTAGGTAGGTGCATGAGGAGACTATGTCTGTTAGACTATTAGTGTATATGAAACCCTGTGTGTAATTGTGTATCTGTGAGAAGTTCTTGTCTGTGCACCACTGACTGGGAAACGGGGTATACTGGAGAGTATCTTATGACAAGATAGTAAGGGAAATCGTAGGTGTTGAGAGTCTGCATGTGAGAATGTAGGTATGGAGACAATAGCAGAGAATGAGCTTAGTGTGGCAGTGGAGCTGGCCTGTGAAACTATGAGCATATGCAAGAGATTGTTTCATTAGGGAGAGAGGTAAGTGTATGAGAGGGGGAAGAAAACAAGAATGCACAGTTCTACTTGGCAGGAGGGACTCCCTGTGCACCTGGGTGTGCCTGTGTCCAGTCTTGATGCTTGTCCTTGCAAGGAGTACATTCTCTGTTTCTCTCTCTCTCTCCCTCCCTCCCTCCCTCCCTCCCTCCTCCCTCCATCCCTCCCTCCCTCCCTCCTTCCTAAGTACTCCTCTGGGGGGCCATGCACATTTCTCTCTGCTTTCTGGTATATATTGCTTGTTAGATCTCTGGGATTATTTAATAGTCTATCTGCCATTGTGTGTATTTCTATATAAATGATCTTAAAAACATGTCTCAGTGCCTGATAAGGGGGGCTCACATCCTGTTTGTAATTTTTTTCTCACTACTCCAGCTATTTGTGAGTTAATCAAGGGGCATTAAAAGAAAATAGCCATAATGTCATGACAAACTAGTTTGTCATGACATTATATCTAACCACAGTATTTTATGGGAGTGCTTCTTAGTATTTCTTTTTTTTAATAATTTTATTTATTTTTTAGTGTATGAATGTATTGTCTGCATGTAGGTTTGTGCACCCGTGTTGTGTAATGCCGCGGGGGTCAGAAGAGGGCATCGGATTCCCCTGGAACTAGAGTTAAAGATAGTTCTCAGCCGCCATGTGGGTGCAGGGACTTGAACCCCGGGTCCTCTGCAAGAGCAGTCATCGCT
Organism: Rhizomys pruinosus; assembly: GCA_009823505.1. Taxonomy (NCBI): domain Eukaryota; kingdom Metazoa; phylum Chordata; class Mammalia; order Rodentia; family Spalacidae; genus Rhizomys; species Rhizomys pruinosus. The sequence goes on along the minus strand of VZQC01004283.1, from coordinate 1,290,845 downwards.
CTTAACTGCTAGGCCATCTCTCCAGCCCCCTTAGTATTTCTTATACAAGACTGCTTGAGCTTTTGTCCAAGCCTTATATAGTAGTTAAAAGTATCAGGCTGGTGTAACTTAGCCTTTCTGGATGTTTAATGACTATACTTAATGCTTATACCAATTTGGCTGAGGGACCTAAGGGATAACTTTGTTCCTTGCCCTCAGAGGTCGACCAAGTCCCAGGAGACTATGCATGGGGGACATCTCTTGAAATGGCCCGCAAATGTGACTCACCAGTCTTCCTGTGCAGGGAGGTCTTGGAGAGCCACTAATGGGACTTCAGTCAGTGTCCAGTCTATGAAGAGGAAAGTCTGCTCATGCTTCAAAAAGGGAAGCCTGGTCTAACGAGAACTGACTTTGTCCTAGAGTGGATAGAACTGGCAAATGAAAAGTTGAAAAGAGTCAGGGGCTCCCCCCACCCCGCAAACAAAACAAAATAAAACAAAACAAAACAAAACAAAAACCACAAAAAACTGAGGACCAGATCCTCTACTGACCTTGAGAAAACAGAAACCTTGGTTAATCTGGGCTAACAGTGTGGTTTTAAGCATCCAAAAGGAAAGTATAAACAGAAATAAATAATTAGTAAAGTCCGAGAAACTGTACTTCAGGTATAAAACTTGAGACCTTAGTAAAAAAAAAAAAAAAAGAGCACAGTTGTTTTGCCTGTCTTATTGGCAAGTGCAGCTACTCTGTGGCTGCCACTGCTTTTGTTATCCTTCAAAGACATGAGAAGATACAGCTTTTCAAGCTTCCAATATGGGCTGAAGACTCATGTCTCTCCAAACCTTCAATACCAGATGGGGACTGCTAAGACATCCAACTTGTGGACTGAGCTACTACTGGGGTTTCAGAGTATTGATTGCCATTGTCGGACTACCCAGGCTATATCACGGAGACCAGTACAGGAAGATCAAGACGGGATGTAGTGCTTACTGGACCTCATTTGGTGACCGTGGGAAAGGAAAAACCCAATGTGGAGCACAAGGGCAGAACTGATGGTTGTTTGGGCTTGCCAAGGAGGAGCCTTCAAACATGATATCTTTCAGCCTAATTAAAAAAAAAAAAGAAATCATAAGCTGAAGATGCTAAAAGATACATGTGGCATGCATATGTACATATTTTGGAGTGATGTAGATCGGAAGGAACAACAACAACAACAACAAAAGACTGGGTCAAAGAACTGACTGAAAACAGTAAACTTCATCGAAAATTTTAAAAGAGTGAGGAAAAGATGAAAAACATGTTTGGCAGAATGCATGAGCTCTGGTGGGGTCGGGGGGGGAAGGGGGAGTGGGCCTGGATTTGATTGGGAAATTTTGTATGAAATGCACAAAGCTTCACTAAAAATTGGCTTTGAAAAATAAATAAATAAGTAAATAAATAAAATCACACATACGCACATGCACACATACAGAGAGAGAGAGAGAGAGAGAGAGAGAGAGAGAGAGAGAGAATAGCAAAATTTTGTGCTTATCTGTTATCTGTCTACAGAGAAAAAGACAAAGGTCCAAATAATATGTCAGACTGTGATGGAAATTATTTCCACATTTAATGTATAGGTATAGAGCATGATAAGTTATTTGGGAATCTTCTTTTGAAAGTTTTACAAGCTTAGCCAAGGAATTAAAATAGAGATGAAATGATGGGCTTATCTTAAATACCCATTTCCTGGTTTCAGTAATCAGAGATTCTTTTATGCTTTCTTTTTCGCTCACAAATCACACACTGTCCCTCTTGAGTACACACATTATGATCTCACATAAACCTCACACACAATCTAATACCATCTGTAACCTAGAGCATCTCTCACACATGATCTCTCACAAATCCTCCAATAGTTTCTCCCAAACAATCTCTGTAGGGATGAGAAAAATCTGATTTTAGGTAACATAAATTAGAGAGAAAATGAATTTGCTTTAATTTCTCTCTTAAAGGACTTTAAATCCTCAGAGCACAGTAATGAATGTGATACACATATATATAATCAGAAAACATTGCCACTGTTTCTAGAGAGGAACAGGAACAGAGGAGGGTGAAAGAGAACAGGACAGAGTTTGGAGGGTGAATATGACCAAAGTACATTATATGCATGTTTGAAAATGTCATGACCAGTCCCATTATTCTGTACAATTAATATTCACCGATTAAAAAATAAATGGCAGGGGCCGGAGAGATGGCTCAGCGGTTAAGAGCACTGACTGCTCTTGCAGAGGACCAGGGTTCGATTCCCAGCACCCACATGGCAGCTAAGGTTTTTAACTCCAGTTCCAGGGGAATCTGATACCCTCTTCTGCCCTCCACAGCATTGCACGACACGGGTGCACAAACCTACATGCAGACAGTACACTCATACACATTAAAAAAAAAAAGAAAAAAGAAATGGCAAAAGAAATGTCACAATGGGAACTCAGAAATATCCATGATGAGTCTCATTCTTCTTGTCTAATGGCAAAATTTCATTTCATTTTTGAAATTTAGTTTTGGCTAATGTGTTGTATTAGGAGTGGCACTTAAGAAAAAAAATAGGGCTGAAGAGATGGCTCAGAGGTTAAGAGCACTAGCTGTTGTTGCAGAAGATCTAGGTTCAAATCCCAGCGCCCACCTGGTAGATGTGACAACCCTCCACAACTCTGGTTCCAGGGGATTGGAGGCCCTCTCCTGTCCTCCTCAGGCACTGCACGACACGTGTCCACTTACACACATGCAGGCGTAGCACTCATACACATTTTAAAAAACGAATTAAAAAATAAAGAACTGTCTGTCTCCCAGAACTATTCGATGGACCCCTCTTGTCCCCTCAACCGTAGATAGAGCTGTCTGTGTCCTCACCCTGTGTGGATGTAACCCTGTTTCTTCCACCGTGTCCCCACCCCCTTAGGACCACAACCATAATTTATTCAAAATGGTTTCTTCAGCTTCACTGGGGGAAGTACAAATTTAAGTTCAGCTCCACCCTTAATCATCACAGGCCTTCTGTTCTTTTCATTGCTAGTTCACATTCATCTAAGGTACTATGTCATCCCTGCCAACCTCCCTGTATCCAATGGGTGGGTGTCCTGCTTGTAGCACTTTCTATAATTCTCAAGCATATCCACATTTATTCATTATCTTTTTTGGGTGGAGTACCAAACTGAGGTTGCCAAAGAGAAGCAGTTGTCATCAGACCCAAGAACATGGTTTTGCTGGAATTAATTAAAAGTCATTAGTTCAGATTATGTCCATTAAAAAAAGTCATTTTTAAAAATGAAAAAAAAAGGTCATTCTTATACTGTGGCAATGTCCATGAGAATCAAATCTTTATAAAATGCAATAATAGCACTCTACATAAGGCATCATTCAGATTATATTCTAGCTCTTACACTTTTTTTTCCCAGTCATTTTTGAAACAGGGTCTCCCTGAAGCCTCACCTGGCCTGGAACTTGCTGTGCAGACTGGCCTTGAACACACAGAGATCTACCTGCCTCGCCTCCGGGTGCTGGGATTAAAGGCATGCGATAGCACACCTGGCTAGATTTTACACTTTTTAGCACATCTTATGGGAAGAGTGGACTATTTTTAGTATCTGTACTACCTTAATAACAGCTACAGAAAGCTCTCAGCCACTTGAGATAAAGCCACTTGGATAAAGTGGGGAAGGGGCACAGTTCAAAAGGGACGATGTTGCAGTTACATAGGAGGAACAAGTTTTCTAGATCTGATGCTCAGTATGGTGACCAGAGTTAATAGCACTCCATTGTATACTTGTATACTATGTATACACTAATATATACATACACTTGTATACTAAGTATACACCATTGTATACTTAGTATACACTCCATTGTATACTAAGTTGCTGAAAGCATACATTTAAAATATTCTAACAACAAAAAATGATAAGTATTTGAGGTTCTGGATATTTTGATTTAACATAATAATTCTATGATACATATATCAGAATGTCACTTTGTACCTCATAAATAAATAAATATATATAATTATTTGTCAAAAAGAAATATTTTTAAAGTCAAGAAAACTCGTCTGTTCAAGTAGATGTCCAAGTAGAACTACAGTCCAAGTAGAGCTATAGTGTGAGATGAAGTTTGATGGTAAACTTATTTTAAATATTTAAATTTATCTTTATTTATATGTATGTGAGCCTATTTGTCTATATGCACTCCATGTACATACAGTGACCTCGCACAAGAGGGTGTCAAATCCCCTGGAACTGTATTCTGGTCCTCTGCAAGAGCAGCAAGTGCTTTTAACTTCTGAGCCATCTCTCTAGCAGCACCATTTTAAAATATAATGTCACCTTTTTCCTGTGGCTTGCCTTCTCTCTCAGTGGTGAGTTTGTCTTGCTGCTGTGATCAACTGTTTGGATCCCAGGCGTGTACTGAGACGGGCAGATCTCCTGGAATCCATTGGGCCTTCAGCACCAGATTGGGACTACTGAGACGTTCAGCCTTGTGGACTGAGCAGTTCCCTGGATTCTCAGTCTCTCCAGTGGGCGTGGCTATTGTGTGTGTGTGTGTGTGTGTGTGTGTGTGTGTGTGTGTGTGTGTGGTATTTTTGAGACAGGGTCTCCCTTTTAGTCCCAGCTGGGCTGGAGCTCGCTCTGTAGACCAGGCTGGCCTTGAACTCACAGAGATCTGCCTGCCTCTGCCTCCTGAGTGCTGGGATTAAAGGCGTTGGCCACCATGCCAGGCTTTTTTTTTTTTCTATTGTTGATCTCCTTGGACTCTATCCTGTGAGCAAATCAATAAATCTATATATAGATATGAAAATAAATAAAATAAAATATAAGCAAATCAATAAATCTGTATATAGATATGAAAAATAAATAAAATAAAATATAAGCAAATCAATAAATCTGTATATAGATATAAAAAATAAATAAAATATAACGTCAAATGAAAGGCTGTAGAATGTTGGGTGTGGTGTCACATGCCTGGGCTACAAAATGAGTTTGAGGCCAGTCTGGGCTACATATGTATCGAAACCTTTTCTCAAAACAACAATATCACCAATGAAAAAAACAAATGAACAAGAAAATTCACTTTAGACTGGGAAGTAGAGCCACTCTGTTATCCTAGTTCACAGAAACTAAGCAGAAAACAGCAGTAAGGACTTAGCTTTGTTCAGGTTAGAGATTAAATTTTGCAGATGGTTGGCTGGGTATGATGGCTTTATTTTATTTATTTATTTATTTATTTATTTATTTTGGTCTTTTTGAGACAGGGTCTCCCTATAGTCCTAGCTGGCCTGGGGATGATGGCTTATTTATTTATTTATTTATTTATTTATTTATTATTTTTGGTCTTTTTGAGACAGGGTCTCCCTATAGTCCCAGCTGGCCTGGAACTCACTGGGTAGACCAGGCGGCTGGCCTGGAACTCACTGGGTAGACCAGGCTGGCCTGGAACTCACTGGGTAGACCAGGGTGGCCTGGAACTCACAGAGATCCTCCTGCCTCTGCCTCCCAAGTGCTGGGATTAAAGGTGTTGGCCACCACACCCAGCTTGCTTATACCTTTAATCCCAGCACTTGGGAGGCAGAGGCAGGCAGATCTCTCTCTGTGAGTTGGAAGCCAGCCTGGTCTAAATAATGAGTTCCAGGCCAGCTGGGACTACAGGAGACCCTGTCTTAAAAAAAAAAAAAGACCATAATATTATATATATATATATATATATATATATGTGTGTGTGTGTGTGTGTGTGTGGGTGAGTGTGTGTGTGTGTATACAGATGTGAAACCCTACCGACAGATAAATCAAATTTTGAATAAAAAAATTTAAAGTGTTTTTTTTTTTTTAGAATGTGATTGTGGTGATATTTCCTTGTAAAATTCATTTTAATGTTTTAATTTAACATAAGCCATTCTTAAAGATCTGCATCTACTTTTCTTGTAAAACAGGATTGCTAACACCCAGTCTGGTTGACTTAACTTCATAGCTGAATGTTCTATTACCTTTTGTTGAATAATTTAGTTATTGAATGGGCTTGGATCTTTTATTTATGCTAGTCTCAATAATTTAGAATCTTGGAGTTGGAAGGAATTTAAGAGGCAGCTTAGAGCTCACTCTCACTCCATGTTACAGTCCTTCTGTAACACTACTGACAGATGGTCTACCTTATTCTGTTTGAAGGCTTCTAATTATGGGAAATGCCTGATAGACCACCTGTTCAATAACCCTAACTGCAACCAAGTTGTTTCCATCTATCAATTTTTAAATTCTTTAAAATTTATTTGTTTATTTATTTGTGTACATACACAAAGAAGTCAGAAGAAAATTGACATGAGTTGCTTTTCTTCATCCGCCATGTGGGTCCTGGGTATTAAATTCAGAGCAGAAGGCTTTGCGTCAAGCTCTATTCTCTCCATCTACTTACTGATTTTAGTCTTCATCCTCATCTCCTAGGCATATTGTTACTAGTTAATTATGGATGTACAAGAGAACAAATTAATGTTTTTCGCGCTCAAGACAATTATTTGGACTTAAAATATTATTATTGTGCTGGGCGTGGTGGCACATGCCTTTAATCCTAGCACTCAGGAGGCAGAGGCAGGCAGATCTCTGTAAGTTCAAGGCCAGCCTGGTCTATAGAGTGAGCTCCAGGACAGCTGGGGCTACAGGGTAAACCTATCTCAAAAAGACCAAAAAAAATTATTATTGTTATTACACACATGCATACCAGTACATGTGTGGAGGTCCAAGAATAATTCATAGAGTCAGTTTTCTCCTTTCTTTTTTTTCTTTTTCTCTTTTTAAAATTTATTTTTTATTTTTTAATTTTATTTTTTGTTTTATTATTTTTTCTTCTATTACTTCTTTATTTTTGTTTCCATTTTTTAACAATAAGTAATAATTTATGAGTACAAGCATCCTTCATGTAAAACCAATTTGCAAGCAGTTGTGCCCAAACCCACACAGCCCAAGGGTCCCCCCATCCAGCTGGGGGGCTTGTATGTTCAATCAAGTTGATCAAATAAGTGTCCAGTCTATATTGCTGTAGTTTCACCATTCACCCTAATCACAGCCTTTACATTCTACCATGCCCCCTCTTCCACAGATTATTCCCTAGGCTTAGAAAAGGGGCACAGGTGGACGAGAAGCAAAACAGTCTACTTTCTCTGGAGCTGTCGTTTTGGACTCTGCTCAATTCTGGCTGTTTCCTTTCATGGGCTGACAGTTTGTCCAGGAATAACCTTTCAATCCTACTAATGAAGCACAAGCAATTAGATATATAGGTATTTAAACAGTACTAATTGTTATGGTACGTTACTTTGGTATAGACACAGATGTTTGGATGGTATGTTAATCCATGAATTACGTTTTTTTTTCTGTAAAATATGATAGATGCCACAAGCTTACATCCTCTAGCAGTTAGGAGTTGTTATAAGCCACAGTAAGACCTTGTCGTATTTTACAGTTTTCTCCTTTCACTTGCATGTAGGTTCCCAGGATCAAACTCAGGTTGTCAGGCTTGTGTAGCAAGTGCTGTATTCTCTGAGCCATTTTGCTGGCCCCTCATTTGAGTTTGTTTCTTAATGTAATTTTTCTTTATTCTTTATGTTATTTTTTAAGGCTTGAAGATGGTTCTTAGCTGCCACGTGGGTTCTAGGAATGGAACCTGGGTCCTTTGCAAGAGCAGTCTGTGGTCTTAACTGCTGAGCCATCTCTCCAGCCCCAATGTTTTATTTTCTTTAAGACAAAGCAAATTTATTACTCCCAAGAAGCAGGATGTAAGGAAGCAGGATGTGCCTGTCTCTTTTATTAAGAATGCTCCAGCTTTTAAAAATTATTCCAATTTGTAGGGCATGGTGGTGCATGCCTTAATCCTAGAACTTGGGAGGCAGAGGCAGGTGGATCTGTGAGTTCAAGGCCAGCCTGGTCTACAGAGCAAGCTCCAGGCCAGCTGGGACTAAAGGGAGACCCTGTCTCAAAAATACCAAAAAAAAAAAAAATTATTCCATTTTGTTCTGTGATTTCAGTGATGATGGTTTTATTTCTGGGTCCAGGAAAAAAATTATTCCATTTTGTTCTGTGATTTCAGTGATGATGGTTTTATTTCTGGGTCCAGGATGGGAGAATATGACATTTACTAAAAAATCAAATGCATTTCACCCTTCCCTGCACTGTGGCCAATGTGATAGGTTCAAGGATTGGCACATCACCCAAGTCAGGCCAGTAATACTCAATAATATTAAATTTGGGGACTTTAGCTTGTATAACAGGAAGGATAAAATCTTGTCCACAGGATTGATACCGTCATCTGACGGTATGCTTGGGAGTCCAGGAGAATCATCTCATAGGATCTAAGCCGGGAGTCAAGCCAACCAAGATTCTGACTGAGTGATGAATGAGGCAACTGCCACCATTTGATACATTAATTCCTTCTTTCTAAATATTGTATCGAACTTTTGTGCATTTCATACATTACATCTTGATCATATTTAGACATGAATCTAAATATGTATCTTCACATCCCATAGACCCCCTGCCAGGTATGGATTCCATCATGTGTGCTATGGCCTACAGTGTCAAGTCTGTTGTCTCCTCAGTGTAAGTCCATCTGCTGGAACCTGGTCAACCTACTTCCTTAAAGTCAATCACTTCCTTAAAGAAGACCAACTCTCCCTCACCCAATGATCTGTTGCCAATAGTTCCTCAGCTAAGGTTGGGATTTTTACCCATTTCCCTACTTGTACGCAGGGTTTTTTCAGGTTTGAATTTGCATGGGTCTTGTGCTATCACCATTGCTGTAAGTTCATATGAGTAAGTTCCCAGTTACCAGGAAAACTGTTTCCTTGTGGTCATCCGCCCCTCCTGGCTCTTACCGTCTCTCCACCCCTTCTTCTGCAATGGTCCCTGAGCCCTGTCCACTGTGGGTGGTGCCATCCCTGAGCAGGTGGTCCTGTATTGTATAAGAAAGCAAGTTGAGCATGGGCCAGGGGAGCAAACCAGTAAGCAGCTTTCCTCCATGGCCTGTGCTTCAGCTCCTGCCTCTAGGCTCCTGCCCTGAGTTTGTATGCTGGGCTCCTTCATTGATGAACTGTGACCTGGGAGATGTGAGCCAAATAAACCCTTTCCTCCTGAAGTTGGTTTAGGTCAGTGTTTCGTTGCAGCTAATTGAAAGGAAACTAGAACAGTGTGTTTTATTTCACTTAGTATAATAATTTCTATCCACTTACCTGCAAATTCATGATTTTTTTTAATGCTGATAACTCCATTGTGTAAAATGTACCACATTTCCATTATCGTTCATCAGCTGAGGGACATTTATGTTCTTTCCATTTCTTAGCTATCGTGAAAAGAGCAGCAACAAACAGGGTTGCATAAGAATCTGGGCAGTAAGATGACTGCCAAGAAGAGGCATAATCGTATCATATGGTAGGTTAATTTTTAGTTTTTAAAGGGTTCTCCACACTGATTTTCTCCATGGTTGCACAAGTTTGCAATTCCCCCAGCAGTGAATGAGTATCCTGTTTCCCTCATATTCTTGTCAGCATTTAGTATCATGTGTGTTCTTTTGATCTTAGCCCTTCTGATGGAGTAAGATGAAATCTTAAAGTAGTTTCAATGTGCATTTCCCTAATTACTAAGGATGCTGAACACATTTAAAGATGTTTCTTAAACATTTGTACTTCTTCTTTTGAGAGCTCTCTGTTCAGATCCATAGCCTGTTTTTTTTTTTTTGTTTTTTTTTTTTGTCTTTTTGAGACAGGGTCTCCCTTTTGTCCCAGCTAATCTGGAGCTCGCTATGTAGACCAGGTGAGACTCAAACTCACAGAAATCTGCCTCTGGGATTAAAGCTGTGAGCCACCACTCCTGGCTCATAGCCCATTTTTAAAATTTGATCATTTGTTATCTTGTTGTTGCAGTTTGTTGTATATTATGGATACTAATCTTTGGTCAGATGTGTAACTGGTGAAGATTTTCTCCTATTCTGTAGGTTTCCTCTTCACTCAATTGCTTTCTTTGCTGTACAGAAGCCTTTTAGTTTAACGAGGCCCCATGTATCAATTATTGACATTAATTCTTGAGGAACTGATGTCCAGTTTACGAAGTCCTTTCCTACAGTCGCAGGGTACTATCAAAGTATTATAACAGTTTCAGCATTTGAAGTTTCACACTGAGGTCTTTGATATACTTGGAGCTAGCTTTTGTGAATGGTAGGAAGATAAAGGTCTAATTTTATTCATCTACAGTTGGAGCTGAGATGGAGTTTTTACAGGACAATTTATTGAAGATTCTGTGTTTACTCCAGTGTGTGTTCCTGGTACCTTTGTCAAACATTAGGTGGCTGATTGCATGTATTCATGTATGGATGTTCTATTTTTTCCATTGATCTACATGTCTGTTTTTGTGCCAGTACCATGCAGTGTTTTATGAGTACAGCTCTGTCATATAGTGTGAGATCTGGTATGGTAACCCCCAAGCATTGCTTTTTGTGCTCAGGCTAGCTTTGACTTTCCATGGTCTTTTGTGATTCCATATGAATTTTAGGATGATTTTTCCTACTTCTGTGAAGAATATCATGGGGATTTTTATTTGGATTGCATTGACTGCGTAATTGGTTTTGGTAGGATGTCATTTTCTACAATATTAATTCTACCAATCCATGAGCATGGGCAGTCTTTCATCTCCGTATGTATTCTTAAATTTCTTTCTTCAAATATTTAAAATTTTATTGTATAGGCTGTTAAGGTCTTTGACTAGGTTTATTCCTAGATGATTTTTGAGACAATTTTGAATGGGAGTGTTTCCATAAACTCTTTTTCTTGTTATTTGTTATTGGCATATAGGAAGGCTACTTATTTTTGTAAATTGATTGATATCCTGCCTCTTTGCTGAAAATGTTGATCATTTCTAAGTTTTCTGATGAAACCTTTAGTATCTCCTTTGTATAATATCATACCATCTGCAAGTAGGGCTTATTTGACCTCTTCTTTTCCAATTAGTACCTCTTCAATTCCCTTCTCTTGCCTTATTGCTCTAATTAGAGTTTCAAGCATTATATTCCAAAAGAGAAGGGATAGTAGTAGACAGCTTATCTAGTTCCTGATTTTAATGGGAATACTTCCAGGTTTTCTTCATTTAGAATGATGTTGGGTATGAATTTGTTGTACATAGCCTTAATTATGTTAAGGTATAGTCCCTTGAGTCCAATTCCCTTTAGGACTTTTATCATTAATGCATGTTGGATTCTGTCAAAGGCCTTTTCTGCATGAGGTGATTATGTGATTTTTGTCTTTAAGTTAATGTCTATGAATTGTTAGTTTATTCATGTATGTATACTGAACTATCCCTGCATTTCTGGAATAAACCCATCTTGATTGTGGTGAATGATCCTTTGATGTGTGTCTGTATGTGGTTCGTGAGTATTTTGTTGGGAATTTTTAGACCTATATTCATTAGGGATGTGGGCCTATAATTTTCTCTTTTTCATTGTAGTTTTAACTTGTAACATAATATTGGCTTTATAGAAGGAGCTTGGCGGTTCCCCCTCTGCTTCTATCTTTTGGAATAATTTAACCAATATTGGTGGTAGATTTTCTTTGATGGTCTGGTAACATTCTGCTGTGAATTCATCTGGACCTGGGCTTTTTTTATTCAGGTAGCTTTGTATTCTGTTTTGGTTTCCTTATTTGTTGTGGAAATGTGTAAGTGTTTCATCTCCTCTTGGTTTAATGTTTGTGGATCCATTGAATTTAGGAATTCGTCTATTTCTTTTNTCCAAGCTAAATTCATAACCTTTTCCATCCCAAAATATTATTGTGTGCTTTCTATTTCAGTAGTTTGAATAACATATTAATTAGTGTTATCTGGTATATTAGAATATATATTTAAAGTAGTCCCTTATAGCGTTCTGGATCTTTTGGTATCTGTTATGATTTTTCCCCTTTCAACTCTGATTTTGTTTATTTGGCTTTACTCTCTTTCTCTCTTTCTTTCTCTTTCTTTCTTTCTTTCTTTCTTTCTTTCTTTCTTTCTTTCTTTCTGTTAACTGGTATAAGGGTCTATTTTGTTTATCTTTTTGAACCAGCTTTTAAGATTCATTGATTCTTTCTTTCCATTCATTGAGTTCTACTCTGATTTTTATGATTTCTTCTCATCTGCTTGATTTGTTCTTGCTTTTCCAAATTTTTGAGGTCTATCATCAAGTAATTTATTTGTGCTCTTTTTTTACTTATTCATGTATATAAGTGCACTTGTGTTATGCAAAACCTATGGAGGCCATTGGATCCTCTGAAACTGTAATTATGGATGGTTGTTAGCTGCCATATGGGTGGTAGGAATCAAAGTTAGGTCCTTTGGAAGATCAGCCAGTGCTATTAACTGCTAAGCCATCTCTCCAGCCCCTCTTTCTGATTTTTTATTGTTTTTATAGCTTAGAGCTATAAAATTCCCTCTTACGACTGCTATTAATGTGTCACAGAGGGGTGTGTGTGTGTGTGTGTGTGTGTGTGTGTGTTTTGTGCTATCATTTTCATTTAGTTCCAGGAATACTTTTATTTCTTTCTTGATTGACCCATTCATCATCCAGGAGTGTGTTGATTAATCTCCATGAGTTCGTGTACTTACTAGAGCTTCTTTTGCTGTTGAGTTTATGTTTTATTGCATTGCTGTCTGATAGAATACACGGAGTTATTTCAATATTTGTTAAAGTTTGTTTTGTGCCCCAGTGTGTGGTCTATTTTAGAGAAACTTCAATGGGCTACTGATTATCAAAGGGTGCTTGGGTGGAATATTCTGTTAGATGTTGTTTCTTAGTGTTTCTTTTTAAAAATATTTTATTTGTTATTTTATGTGTATGAATCTCTAGGATGCATGTAGGTGTGTCCATGTCATGCAATGCCCCCTAAAGTCAGAAGAGGGTGTTAGATCCTCTGGAGCTAGAGTTATGGATGGTTGTTAGCCACCATGTGGGTGTTGAGATTTGAACCTGGGTTCTTTACAGAAGCAGACAGTGCTCTGCTGAGCCATATCTCCAGACCTCTTAGTGGTATTTTTTTAGATTATTTTTTCCATCCTTTCACCCTAAGATGGTGCCTATCTTTGGAGTTTTTTTTTCAGACAACAAATAGAAGAATCTTGTTTCTTGGTCCATTTCACACTAGGGAGTGTGTGTTGATTACTGTTATTTTCTTTTCTTTTTGTGTTCTTCATCTTATTTTGTGTTTCTCTACTTTATACCATTGTTTCCTTCTGTAACCTCTTGATTATGGTCATTTCCTTCTTCAGTCCTTTGTATTGGTTGAATATTCTCTGTAAGGATCATTTGGTGGGCCTGAATCCTTTGGGCTTATTTATATCATGGAAGATTTTTCTTATTTATATATGGAATATTTTTCTTTCCTTTTCAACTACAATAGTTTTGTTGGGTAAAGTACTCTGGGTTGGCATCTATTATCATTTAGAACTGAGAATACTTTGCTCTGGGCTCTTCTGGATTTTATAGTCCACATTGAAAAGTCACCTGTAATTCTTCTGATGGATTTTTCTTTATACATAACTTGTTGTTTGTCTCTTGTAAGTTTTTTAAAATTTATTTTTACTTTTTATTTGTATGTGTGTTTTTCTCTACATGTATGTAAGTGTACCCATGCATGTAATGACTCAAGAGGCCAGAAAAGGATGTTGGATCTCCAGGAATTAGAGTTACAGATGATTGTTAACTACCATGTGGGTGTTGGGAGCTGAATCCTGCTCCACTGTAAGAGCAGCCAGTACTCACAGCTGTTGAGCCATGTATTTTAAGTGTTGACTGAATTTTTGGCTCTATTTAATCCTCCTTTTTCATATTTACAAAATAAAGAACATTACTGATTTCTAAGCTTATTCTCAAAACATGCTCATCATCATTAATATTATGTAAGCAGAGCTGATAACATGAGTTAAGGTTTGATATTTTATTGCAAAAGGGAAGTCTTAGCTATCTCTGTTCTAAAAATGAGACTGGATTTTGAGTTTTCTCACTTGGAAAATAAATTAATGGTTGGCTTAAAAGGGGACACAAGCCAAGCGTGGTGGCACACACCTTTAATCCTAGCACTCGGGAGGCAGAGGCAGGCAGATCTTTGTGAATTCAAGGCCAGCCTAGTCTACATAGTGAGCTCCAGGCCAGCTTGGACTAAAAGGAGACCCTGTCTCAAAAACACCAAAAAAAAANCTGATTTTTTCTATTTGCTCTTTTAGCTCCTCAGAGCTATAAAATCACCTCTTCGACCCGTCGTTATTAATGTTCCAGAGGGTGTTTGTGTTGTGTGTGTGTGTGTGTGTGTGTGTTTTGTGCTATCATTCTCATTTAGCTTCCGGAATATTTATATTTCCTTATCTTAATCCTTTGACCCATCATTTCATCCAGGAGCTGCTGTGATAATCTCACATGAGTCTCGTGTACTTACTAGACGCTCTTTGCTGTTGAGCTTTTGTTTTATTGCCTTGCTGTCTGATCGACTTACCGGGTTATTTCAATATGTTAAAGTTTGTTTTTGTGCACCCATGGTGTGTCTTCTTATTTTAGAGAAACTTCACAATGGAGTACTGTTACTTATCAACGGTGCGCTTGGGTGGAATATATGGTTAGATTGTTGCTTTCTAGTGTTTCTTTTAAAATCACGTTCTTACTGTTTATTTTAGTTAGTTCATGATCATCTAGGGTATGCATTTAGGCTGTGTCCACCTTTGTAATGTCCCATTCATTGCTCTCCCCTAATAGTTCAGAAGAGGGCCTTGTATGACTCCTCTGGTTGCTTCGAGTCATGGTATGGTTTCGTTAGCACCATGTGCAGGTGTTGAGATTTGAACTCATGGTTTCTTCAGCAAAAGCAGAACAGTGATATGTGAGCCATATCTCCAGACTCTTACCTTTACGTGGTATTTTTTTTAGATTATTTTATTCCATCTCTTTCACCTAAGATGGTGCCTATTCTTTGCTGAGTTTTTTTTTGCAGACAAACAAATAGAACTGAGTCTTGTTTCTTGGTCCATTTCACACTAGGGAGGTGGTCTGGTCTTCAGTGAAATTGTTTTTTTCACATTTAACTGTTATTTTCTTTCTTCTTTTCTTATTTTTGTTTTATCTTCTCTTACTTGTTCTTTGCATATTTGATTTTTTTTTTTTTTTTATTGTTTTATATTTCTATTCTCGTCCTTTGTATTGGTTGAATATTCTCTGTAAGGATCATTTGGTGGGCCTGAATCCTTTGGGCTTATTTATATCATGGAGATATTCGTTTTTATATGTATGGAATATTTTTGCTTCTTTTCAACTTACAATAGTTTTGTGTGTTTTTTGGGTAAAGTAATCCGTTTGGTCATGGTTCTCATTATCATTTAGAATCTTGGAATACTTTGGCCTATGGGCTCTTCTGGTATTTTCAATATAGGCCACATCCTGAAAAGTCTTAACACTGTAATTCGGCTATGGATTGTTACGTTTTTATATCCATACTTTTGTTTGTCTCTTGTAAAGTTTCTTTAAAATTATTTTTTACTTTTTACATGTCCAGTGTGTATTTCTCTACATGTATGTTAAGTGTAAGTGTACCCATGCATTGTCACATGACTCAAGAGCAACCGAAAGTTGTTGGATCTACCCAGGGGCAATTGAGTTCAGATGATTGTTAAACTACCATGTGTAGGGTGACTGCACGCTAATCCTGCTCCACTCAGTACCCAGTCCCCACAGCATATGCCCCACTGTTACTTACAGCTGTCCTGATCCTATGTCATTTATTCCAATGTGTTACCTGAACTCTCTTGCTCTTACCCCTTTTTCCATATTTACAAAATAACGAACATACTGATTTTTTCTAAGCTATTCTCAAAAACTGCTCATCATCATATAATCTTATGTATGTAAGCACGAGCTGATAAACCATGAGTTAAAGGTATTGACTATTTTATTGCCAAAAGTGGATATGTCTTAGCTAATCTCTGTTCTAAAAATGAGACTGATTTGAGTTTGTCTCACTCTGGAAAATAAATTAATGGTTGGCTTAAAAGGGGACACAAGAGCCAAGCGTGGTGCACACACACCTTAATCCTAGGACTCGGGAGGCCGCGGCAGGCAGATCTTTGCTGAATTCACGGCCAGCCTAGTCTTTTTAACCCATAGTGAGCTCCAGGCCAGCTTGGACTAAAAGGAGACCCCTGTATCAAAAAACACCAAAAAAAAAAAACAAAAAACAAAGGGGGGGGGAACAGAAAAACAATGAAGAAGGATTTACAGAATTTGTATTTCTAATTAGGCAAGAAAGCAGACTATAAGCAGCATTTGCAAATATGGTTCTAGTGAATGTAAGCCTGGAAACTGCTGGCTAAAGAAAAAACCCACAGGAGACAATTGTGACTGAACTTTGTTCCATCAATGTAGTTGCATGCACAGATCTCTCCAGCCAGGCTTGGGACTTTGGGGGTACAAGTAAAAACACCCTCTATGTTAAAAGGGGTATCGAGTAATATCTGTATGTTTTCATGTATAAGATAAGGAATGTTACTCTTAGAAGTGATTTCATTCGCATACCTGTATGTCTTTGTATGTCTTTATGTGTAGGACAAACAATGTTATTTTAGAGACTATGTCTCTCACATACCTGTATGTTTTAATGGGAAAGAAGATATTACTTTTGCTTTGTCGTTTCTAGAGTTCCACCACTTAAGGGCAAAGTCACATAGTCAGTGGGTCTCTTTGCATCTCTTATGGTCAGTTTGTGATGCACTGGCATCAGTTTCTATGTTTAAATCAATAGGTGTAAAATGCACTTGAGAGTCATAGCAACTGGCCTATATAGCCTTTTGCTGCCTCTGTGCTCAGAGAAAGATATTTTTTAACAAAAGCTTTGCAACCTAAGTTCCCCTAGGCCACCAGGATGATCCTTTTTGTTTAAACTAATTCTCACCTCAGAAAGTTGACTTTCTGGTTTGTCAAAAGCCAGTTTGGGGTTACACCTCAAATGTCTTTAGTCCAGTATCAGACCATCCCACAAAATATTCTGGAGGACTATGACATAACTGCTCCATTTTAATTAAAAAACACAGGAGGGGCTGTAAGAATGAAACTTTGCCTGGCTCAAGGCAAGGACCTGTAAAACCTGTCCCGAAGAACCTGCAAGAATTATCTGATATCTCTGTGGGCATTCAGTTGTCTCTGTGAGTTATCTATATCTCTGTAAGGTTGGGATATTGCAGTGTTTTTCCCTGCCTCGCCTATCTCTGCAAAGTTCCAGAACTGGATGGCCCTTTCCCTTGAGGTATTGAGCAAAATGTCACACCTCTAGTTTACTGGTTGCACAAACCGGAGCTCTGCAGCCCCCCTGTAGGAGCCAAGGTGGCTCCTCCTTCCGTTCTGCCTCCCCCCACTTCCTTGCCCAGAGCACAGTAGCTTTCAGTATATAAACACACTGCTGGCATGAATAAAACTGAGTCTATCTCCCAGACTTTCTCTGAGTCCGTGTCTCTTTTCTCGTAGGGTAACTTCCTGTGGTTCCCTCCCTTCTCCTTGCCAGAGCTAAGCCTAGAGACTGTCTATCTGCAGGCAGGAGACAACCTTGAAGCTTGCAGCATATTGAAGCTGCCAGCCTGGTTCTAGGAGGGAAGAACATCCTGTGGATTGCAGCCACATGTGATTAAAGGAACATCAGATGATAGAAACAACTGACATGTACCCATTATTGGTAGTGGCTGCCTGGCATACTGAGTTAGAAGGCTATGAGAACTTACTGGGGGAGAAAGACTGGATGGCATGGGAAATATGAGTGGTGGCCCATGGCATCTTGCTATGGTAACATATGAATGTTTAAGGGTAAAGGCCTTTACCCTTAAATTCATATGTTGCAACTTAATTGGCAGTGCAATACTTTAAAGAGATGAGGCCTCTAAGAAAAAAAGTTCTGCCAGGCATGGTGGCATGTGCCTTTAATCCTAGCTGTGGGAGGCAGAGGCAGGAGGATCCCTGAGAGATGGAGGCCAACCTGGGCAATGTTCCGGGTGGGCTATGACTAGTGAGACCCTTTCAAAAAAACAAATATGAAAATGTATAAAAAAAATTGGGGGGCTGGAGAGATGGCCTAGCAGTTAAGAGTGCTGACTGCTCTTGCAGAGGACCCGGGTTCAATTCCCAGAACCCACATGGCAGCTGAGAACCGTGTTTAACTCCAGTTCGAGGGGAATCCAATACCCTCTTCTGACCTCCATGGCATTTCACGACATGGGTGCACAAACCTACATGCAGACAGTACATTCATACATATAATAAAATAAAAATAAATAAATAAAAATTATCAAGTCAAAAATATTAAAAGACTCAAACATAAATTTCTTCTCAATAGCTTTTGTCCAATTATTGAAAAGAAAACATTAAGATGTGACATCCTCAATACAAGTAAAAATATAAATAGAAACAGTAAAGTCTCCATGAAAAGTAGTCAAATAGAGACAGCTGCCTCTAGCTCCCCAAAAGGCGCAGTGACAAGCACTCTCTAGGCAGGCCACAGGAAGACAGGGTCACAGCCGGTGAACTTAAAATTGCATCCAGTTTACAACCTGACAGCAAGGCTATTACATCAAGAGTTCTTGTTTCTAAGAGTCAGGCAAACCTAACTGAGTAACTTCATAAAGTCATTCGAGTTCCTGAACATGCTTGCTAAACATTTATTAAAGCGCTGTTCTGACTATTCTAATTAGGACTGCAGGGTGAAGATGCTTTCAACTAGCCACTTCCTCAGCACTGCTTTAATAATTCTTATTAAATGTGAACTTGAAGTGACTATTAAGCAATTTTTCTCTTTCTGAAATTTATATGCAGCAGGTTCTTCAAATGTTTATTAAGTATTAATGGTATATGTACTCTCCATATCTACTAGATATATTATGTTCAGCATTTTAAGTAGATATATTAAAGTGCTCTCTTACTGGCTCTCTCTAGCTTCAGCATGGAAATTTCAGATTTATAAAGAGTTATAAATCTTTTATGGTTTCAGTGAACTGGGAAATTAACTGACTTGCTGGTGTTAACAGATACCTGTTCTAAGATCACAGATGACTGACTGACTTGAGCTTTTGGTAATTAGTCCATAAGATGAAACAAATGAAAACACATCCAAACAAAATATACATCTATCATAGTAGCATTTCTCACAGAAGTCACCTGCCAATTAAGAAATAAGTAAAAGGTCTCTCACCACTGCTGACTGATAAGCTTTATTCATCAGAATCTCCTAAATGTCAGGACCAAAAAGTAACTGACAAAAAGTAAGAATGTGGTCTAGGAGTTAAAAGGTTGGATTCTCTTCTTCCAACTGCATTCACTAATGAGCTATATGCCATGGACAAATCACTTCAATTTCATTATCCACACAATTTGAAAAAGATACCCTATGAGCCGGGCAAATCCTAGCACTTGGGAGGCAGAGGCAGGTGGATCTTTGTGAGCTCAAGGCCAGCCTGGTCTACAGAGCGAATTCCAGGACAGCTGGGGCTCCAGGGAGACCCTGTCTCAAAAAGACAAAAAAAAAAAAAAAAGATACCCTATGGGCTGGAGAGATGGCTCAGTGGTCAAGAGCACTGACTGCTCTTGCAGAGGACCCAGGTTTGATTCCCAGCATCCACATGGCAGCTAAGAACCATCTTTAACTCCAGTTCCAGGGAAATCCGACGCCCTCTTCTGACCTCTGTGGCATTGCTTGACATGGGTGCACCAACCTACATGCAGACAGTACACTCATACACATACCCTAAATGTCCACCAAAGTCCTAAGGGGACATTCCTATTTTTTTTTTTTATGTGTATGAGTGTACTGTCTGCATGTAGGTTTGTGCACCCGTGTAGTGCAATGCCGCGGAGGTCAGAAGAGGGTCTCAGATTCCNGAGAACTCCAGTTCCAGGGGAATCCGAGACCCTCTTCTGACCTCCGCGGCATTGCACGACACGGGTGCACAGACTTGCATGCAGACAGTACATTCATACACATACAGAAATAAATAAAAATTAATAAAAAAATTAAAAAAACAAAAACAAAAAAACCCCAAAATCGACATTGAGTCTGACTCAGCTATATCCTAATTTTGATTGGTACAATGTTTATAGATCTCACGTTTTGGCTATGTCTTAATAAACAGCAGCCTAACTCAGCCTTCATTTTAAGGCCATGAGAGTTTCTGAACTGCTGAAAACTAATTTCTTCAGATTTCTCTCAGAACTGTGTCTCAAACAAGGGTAAGCTCTTTCTGTTATTGAAACAGTGTATCCAGAATGATAAGAGACTTTTGCCCTTTCTGAGCCCTGCTGATTTCGTCTAGCATGTACCCCATAAAAACAGATGTTAATAATTTAATCCCATGTATTACTTGCAAGAGAAAAGGGACAATTATCTGTTTTTCATGAGAAAATCTCTTTCTGTAGTGCTTTAATATGCAAAACATACATGCAGACCTTCATACATTATCTGGGGGGGGAGAGCAAGGAAGGTCATGAGGGATTAAGGTCATATGTCGAGGTCACAGGACTAGCACGTCTTAGTAACTTTGTTTACATTATAAGCAAGCTAAGATTCACTTTTCAGTTGCAAAGTTAAGTAAAAGTCATCTGTCCAGGACATGTCCATATTGTAAAAGTCATTAGGTGTGAAAGGTAGAGTCTAGAATGATCAAAATTTTATTGAAACGTGGGAGAGATGATATAGGCCTCAAAAATTTATAGCTAAGCAATGATCAAAATCATTCAGGATATCCCTCAGGGCATAATTTAGCATAAAAAATACACTATTTATCTTTAACTTCCTTCTTTGTTTGGTTTAATTATAAAGGAAGATAAAATTGAAAAGTAGATATATATATATGCAAAATTATTCCTATTTCCTATAAGATTACTTAAACAGTTTTATAGTTTTTATTTCTCTAAAAATATATGCATTTGACTGATGCAGCTAGTTCCCCAAATATATGATAGAAAATGGAGAAGGCATCTTAAATTCTTTTCTTATATAGTTGCTTCTTTCTAAAAAATATTATTTGTATTTTATGTGAATGAGTGTATGTAAGCACAGCCATGTTGTGCAATGCCCACAGAAGTCAGAAGAGGGCATCAGATCCCCTGGAATGAGAGTTACAGACAGTTAGCTGCCGTGTGGGTGCTGGGACTTGAACTCATGTCCTCTACAAGAGCAGCCAGTGCTCTTAACCTCTGGGCCATCTCTCTAGACCTGGCTGCATCATTTTTCAGATTATTCTTGAGTTACCTTCAGATTTTCCTTCCTATCTTCTTCTACATCTCTGTATTTTAGAAACCTAGATCACAGTTAAGAACAAGAAACTACCAGAGGGCTTCCAAATGACCATGGAACCTCTTGAGTATTAGTTCATCCACTCAGGGAAAAGTACTTCTTCTATCCTCACAGGTAGTCTGCTAATTCATAATCTATTTGCAAGTCCAGCGATTGTGGTGCACAGAGATACTAGGTAATGTGTACGTTGTGCGTACAAAGTACCACAGGGGGTGATTTATATGAAGGGGCAAAAAGACTATTAAAGAATGGTTTTAATCTACTAGGACATGTAAAACATTCTTGCACCTAAGAGCAAAGCTGAATGGCATGATGCAAGTCTCATGCAGAGAGTTAGAAATGGAGTATTATGTAGTTCAAAAGAGGAAGAAATTACTCTATACTTACACAGTATATAGCTGAAATAGCAAATTTCTTTTTTATTATTATAAATTTTATTGAATATTTTGTATATTTCATACATAATTTTTCAATCAGTCTTGATTGCTTTTATATCCCTTTCTCCATTGGCACCCTCCCACAGCACTCCCCTCTCTCCAGAGTCCATACATTCTGTCATTTGTGTTTGGGTTTATTTTATTTTATTTTATTTATTTATTTTTTACCTGGTTTTCATCTTTGAACATGTTAGGGTTTATTATGCCAAATTACTCTCCCTGGCCATTCCTCAGTGCCAGTTCATCCTCTGAGCTCTAGTCAGCCTATTCCAGGTCTCTCTCTCTCTCTCTCTCTCTCTCTCTCTCTCTCTCTTTTTTAATGCTTTTATTGATCTTTTGTGTATTTCAGACATCGTTTTTCACTTCAGCTCAGGCATATTCCCTTTTCCTTTCCTCCCACCCCAGATCATGCATTCTGCCATAATTGTCCTGCATCTTTTTCTCAGTCATTTTTTTAATGTTTAAGAAGTCACATTTTCCTCCATTAATTTTATATTACTCTAAAAATGGTTATATATACTTTCCACCCATATACAGTAATTACAGAGTCTGAAAATAAATGGTTGGTGGATTCCAGAGCCTGTAGAGAGATTTACATTATAACAACATAGTTGCTTTCAAATAAACAGAAATATAACAATAATGTTGTACAGCTTGCTTTTCATCTGGGGATTTGGTGTTAGCATCCACAAATTTGCTGTTTGTTTTTCTGGGATTGTATTACTTCACTTAGCATAGTGGCTTTGAGCTCCATCCATTTATCTGCAAAGTTCATGATGTCATCTTTCTTTACCACTGAATAGTACTCCATTGTGTAGATGTACCACATTTTTGTCATCCACTCGTCTGTTGGGGGCATTTGGGTTGGTTCCAGCTCTTCGCTATTGTGAAGAGAGCTGCAATAAACATGGATGTGCATGTATCTTTGTGGTAGGATGAGTCTCTTTTGCTATTTCGTACAACTCTAATGATCTTCCACTCAGAGTTCATAGTATTTTCAAACAACTTGTGGAGGAAAAGTGAATGATGTAATTTACATCAGTATAATTATTTCTGTGATTTTTAGGAACATTCTAGATAAAAGAACACAAAAGATGTGGGGTTTTTTTCTCATGTTGTTTTCTAAAGTTTTTAGCTTTCAAACCACCAGTAATAGACTCATTAGTTAGAATGGGTTATTTAATGTTTATATCTTCTACCATTATTATCATTACTGAATTTTTTGGTAGTTAGAAGCACATATTGATTTCAGAGATTCTCCTTGTTCCCAAGTACTTAAAATCTAGTAAGAAGTATAAAGCTTTTATCCAACTAAGAACACATGGTTGGAATTAAGAAAATGGCAAAATAAGTTATTGAAACATGTCTTGGATCTTCCAAGACCTCTGTTCTGAAAGAGCAATCAATGCTCCTTCTGTCTAGTGCTGGGGAGACAGAGATGAGAGGATCCTAGGGCTCCCTGGACAGCCAGTAGTACCAAATTGTCAAGTTCTAAAGCAGTGAGACTCTGTGTGTCAAAAAGTAAAATGGTGGGGCTTGGAGAGATGGCTCAGGAGTTAAGAGCACTGGCTGTTCTTGCAGAGGCCCCTGGTTCAGTTTCCAGCACCCACATAGAAGCTAACTATTAACTCCAGTTCCATGGGAACACTCTCTTCTGACCTCCACAGGCATTGCACAACATGGATGCACTTACATACATGCAGGCAATACATTCATACACATAAAATAAAAATAATAAATAAAATATCTTAAAAATAAAAGGAGAGTGACAGAAGATACTTGACATCAACCTCTGCCTTTTACATGCATGTGCATCTGTACTCACACTTATACACACATGCACAAGCACATCAGATCTACACATGTACAGATAAATTCTATTTTAAGGCTATATCTACAAAACCTTGATAGCAGCCAATTTTTAAAATGCATAGTGTGGCCAGGTGTGATGGCACATGCCTTTAATCCCAGCGCTCAGGAGGCAGAAGCAGGTGGATCTCTGTGAGTTCAAGGCCAGCCTGGTCTACATAGTGAGTTTCAGGACAGCCAGAGCTACAGGGAGACTCTGTTTTGAAAAGACAAAAAAAAAAAAAAAAATTCATAGTGTATCTTTTAGGTTATTTAAATTTTTCTTGGGGTGCTGTTACCATGTAATATTCAAAGATGTAGTCCATTGTGAACCTTTTCTTAAATAATTGGTCTCAAAAGAATTGAGTTTTTTATTAATAAGTATCAAATATACTGTTTCCTTGCCTAAATCTTGAAATAATAAGCCATTAAATGACTGTACAAGAGATAATTAATAGGACATGTAGAAAATACGATGTTTTGTGATTTTTGAGAGTTACAAGTAGAGAGACAGGCCAGTTCATGGTGGGAAGAGTGCTTGGTTAATGAGTGAACATTGCTGGGAGGTTTCCAATGTCTGCAGTCACAATCATTCTAACTTCGGGCCAGTCATTCACCATCACTGCAACCTCTGTCCAGTTTCTGTCTGCCTGTCTGGAGAATAGGTCTCAGGCAGCTACACTTAGTGGTAACTGAGTGAGAACCGAGGATGAGCTTAACAGACCTCAAAGTCCCAGACTGATCATTTGTATTGCAGATCATAAGCTCTGTTAGATGTGTTAGGTTTCCCGATGCTGAGAGGAGGCCAAGTCCAAATTAACAGAGGGCAGACTTTATCAGGGAAGGAAAATATATTCTTGCGTGAAAACCCAATGGCCTACGGGGGTGAAAGGAATAAAGAGTGAAGGAAGTGAGGGGAAACTGAGGGAGTGAAAGGCAGAGAGAGAGAGAGAGAGAGAGAGAGAGAGAGAGAGAGAGGAGAGAGATGGGGGAAGGGAGAAAGAGAGAGACAGAGAGAGCTCTAGGGGAGGCTTGGGGCTTCTTACAAGGGAAGAGAAGAGAGATGAAGTGTTAAAATATGGCCGGTTTGGCCAGGTCAAAGTCCTGAAAGGAGGCTCGAGTCTGGTGATCTCCTTAGAGTCAGGGCTGAGCTTCCTCCGGTGTCTGACAGAGGCTTTCTTCTCACATCTTTGAGAACCTGGGGCCCTGGCCAAAAGAGGAAAATGGGGACTGGCAGTCCACACCGTCTCAAGTCCTGTCTCCAACCTAACAAGGTGCCATGGGAAATTTTGATCAATTAAGTTCATTTGTGTTTACAAAAATATTAGTTTATTATTTTTTTTTTTGTCTTTCCCACCCATAGTTGAGGCTTAGAAACAATTTTATTTAAAGACATTGTGATAAAAGTCTTTCTTTTTCTTTTCTTTTTTTTTTTTTTGTCTTTTCGAGACAGGGTCTTCCTGTAGCCCCAGCTGTCCTGGAACTCATTCTGTAGACCAGGCTTGCCTTGAACTCACAAAGATCCACCTGCCTCTGCCTCCCAAGGGCTAGGATTAAAGGTGTGCGCCACCATGCCCGGCTAAAAGTCTTCAAGTCAGATTTATAAGTTTCTAAAGTTTGAAATTAGCCCTAAGAAAGATTCTATCCTTTATCAGTCCTGCAGAGTTTAACTTATCCAAACTGAAGTCTATACAGGAGAAAAAAAACCATTAAACATGACAATTTCTATGGTGGTAGGCATCAGCCCCATATGGAAAGGAAGAAGTAGGACAGTTGTTTGGACTATAAAGACTTGATGCCTTACTGTTACTTAGGCTCTTACTAGAAAGGTGCTTGCTTCAAAGCTCAAAAGCCAGAACTCATGTGATGAGAGAAGTGATTCTTGCAAATTGTTCTCTGATGCACACACATACGTATACACTGAATCAAATGTAAAATTAAAAAAATAAAGCATCCGAGCCAGGTGTGGTGGCACATGCCTTTAATCCCAGCACTCAGGAGGCAGAGGCAGGTGGATCTCTGTGAGTTCAAGGCCAGCCTGGTCTACAGAGCAAGTTCCAGACCAGCTGGGGCTAAAGGGAGATCTTGTCTCGAAAAGACCACCCCCCCAAAAAAAACAGGGCAACTTCTGTTAATTTAAAATTCCTTTGATACAATTATTTAATTGAACCATATGGAATATTTATAAAATCCTTTTACGGTGAGGTGCTTGAGAGGAGAGAGAGCAAGACAGGAAAATTGTAGCTCTAAACATTATGTTTCTGAAGCTCTGCTTACAAGACAGGAAAGTCAGCTCTAAACACTGTTTCTGAAACACTATAAGGCCAGGAGATGACAAATCTTGTCAGTTTGGGGTCTGAGGAAATGACCATTTCCTGTGCTTTAAAGGAATGATCTCAGGAATGAACTTTCAATCAACTGTATTGCGACCTCACATTATGAAATCATGAAATCATTGTACAAAGGAGTGTTCAAGGAATAAGCATCCATCTCCACTTTAGGAGAATTTAGACGAGGAGACTGATGTGTAAGTTCTCATCTGACGCACAGCAGGCTGCAGCATTCAGGGCTATCCTTGGGCACACAGAGAAAAGGCAGGCAGGGTGAGCCGTGAGCAGAGAGGACAGCAGCAAACCTTCCCCTGTGGAGACCCCCAGAGCAACACCGACCTTGCTGTGGGCTTTTCTTACTCATGATCTTTCCTTCTTGTTTGGAGTCCATTTATTTCTTTTCTGTGATAACCCATGCTTTTCTTTGTCCCAAGTGGGAAGGAGGTAAAAAGGTTTCTTAAACACACAGTCTAACTATAAAGCAAGGAGCACAGTCTAAATATATATTTCAATCCAAATACAGACAGAAGTTTCTGCTGTCTAAAGGCAGCACAATGACCAATTAAAGGAAATTTTTGCTTTGTTTTCTGTTGTTTCTTTAAAGAAAGCTACCATGAATTTTTTGAAATGATAGCTAGTAGGAGAAAAGACTGCACAATTGCTCAATTTTAAGTAATTGCCTAACTAGGGAGCAGAGTCCCAGGAGAGGGCTGCCAGAAATAGCTCATGCTTTTTTTAGCTGCCAGAATTTTAACTTTATACAGAGAAAAATGGAATCTATGTAATTAAAGTATGTATAAGTATGCATAGCATTAGAGTATCTAAGTAGCTAAATGGGGAAAGAATTCTTTCAAACAATACAAGAAATCAAATATAATAACTTGTACACACATAATTAGAATTATATACTTTAACTTGCCTCTTGCCCTCCCAGTGACCTCAGAGCAGGCCTGGTCAGATAAAGTCCACCCAACTTTTCTGTTTCCATTTTGAGACTAAGTTATACCTTCTCAACTGAAGTCCAAAGAACCATCTCCTCCTTTCCAGCTTCCATCTTCCTTGACTACCTTCTTGTCCTAGTTTGTCTTCCATTGCTGTGACAAAACACTACACTCTGACCGACACCAACTTGGGGAGGAAAGGGTTTATTCAGCTTACATCTCCCGGGTCACAGTTCATCACTCAGGGAGCCCAAGGTGGGAACTCAGGGCAGGAACCTGGAGGCAGGAGCTGAAGCACAGGCCATGGAGGAATGCTGTTCACTGGCTTGCTCTCCTGGCCCATGCCCAGCCTGCCTTCTTATACCGTACACAACAACCTGCCCAGGGGTGGCACCACTCATTGTGGGCTGAGCCCTCCCACACTGCTGGACAATCAAGACAATACTCCACAGATGTGACCACAGGCCAATCCAATGGAGCCAACTCCCCAATTGAGGCTCCCTCAACCCAGGTGTGTCAAGTTGACACTAAAGCTATCCAGCACACTTCTCTATGATCTAGTTTTCTTATATTTGTTTCTATTAACTTTTAATCAGAGTTTACCAATTTAGTTTTTATTATATTTCTTTTGTTTCAACAACTGTGATTGGACCTACTCTAATATAAGAACTAATATTTGTAAGTTGTAGTGTGGTTGGTTGTATCTTAAGAAAGCTGAGAGTAAGACAAAGACTTGGGGTTCATGGTCTGTTAACAAGGTATGGAAAGACTTAATGGACAATTAGACATGAACCATGAAAGATGGGTAAAAATTGCCTTTGAACTTGATGCAATTTTAAGATGATTGCCTCTGCTTCACTTCAAGGCTAACGACATTTATAAACCAAATTGTTCTGTTTGTCCCAAACCTGCGACCTTTGCTCATACCCAAAAATCTCCCCTCCAGCTTTGTTCCTGGTTTGGAAGGTAGTGGTAGATAAGACATTAGAGATAGTAGAAAAGATACTCAAACCTGAGAGGGTCCCGGACCCCTCCTTCAATTGCTTAATATTCATCAATTAATTTCCTCTAAATGTCTTCCGACTCAGGTGGGGGTGGCCTGTGTTTTAGGAGTCTTTCCTTTTGAAGTAGTCATTATCTGTTTTATTTCCTACAGGAATGCCAAGTACCTATTGCTTTTTATTTTCCTTTTTGTTTGCCAAAGCCTTTTAATTTTCCTTCATCTCTTCACAAATACTTAA
Source organism: Rhizomys pruinosus (assembly GCA_009823505.1). NCBI lineage: Eukaryota > Metazoa > Chordata > Mammalia > Rodentia > Spalacidae > Rhizomys > Rhizomys pruinosus. Next base: position 1,262,741 of record VZQC01004283.1, on the reverse strand, counting down.
TAAGTAATTCTGATTTACAGAGTCATTCCAAGCATGGTCTTTGGACCCACAGCTCAAAGTTTATTAGCATTACTTGGGAGCTCATTGGAAAAGCAAATTCTTGACCCTACCCTTGGAGTGGCTGAATCAGAATCCTTGGTATATGTCACCCTCACGTTGTGCCATATCTTTGCTCTCTAAGTGATTGTTTTTAATATTTTTAACATTTTAATTTTATGTACATGAGTGCTTTGCCTTGTGTGTATGTAAGTGCAGTCATGTATGCAATGTCCACAGAGGCCAGAGGAGGGCATCAGATTCCCTGGGACTGGAGTTAAGGTTGGTTGTTAGCTGCCATGTGAGTGCTGGGAACTGAACCTGGGTCTTCTGCAACAGCAGTCAGTGCTCTGATCCATCTCTTCAGCCCTCTCCTGGTAATTCTTATGTATGTCAAAGTTTGAGAAACATCAAATTAAGATTTTACTGATTGCATTTCACTTGAGACACACCCTAGAAATTAAAGAAGACATGAGCTCATAAAGGCTGTCTGATCCATTCCTATAGAAAGTATGGATCTCCAATAGCCAGACATCTAACTGGTGCTTGAAACTGTTTAGAAATGGGAGCTCACCCCCCCCCATAAGTCAACCTGTCATATTTGGAACAATTCTAATTTTTTGAAATATGTTTTCCTGTGCATTTGACTCATCCTAGCTTCATTGCTCTTTTACTGATTTCTCAATTCTCCTCAGGAGGCATGTGAAATAAATCTGGTTTCCTTTAGAATGTCCAGACACTGAGATAGTTAAGACCACTGTCCTGAGAATTTTCTTCTTGAGAAGAGATTCTTAGTCCCATTACTTCACCTGAAAATACCTTTTGATCCACTTTTTTTTTTTGAGACGGGGTCCCCCTATAGCCCCAGCTGACCTGGAACTCACTCTGTAGACCAGGCTGGCCCTGAACTCACAGAGATCCGCCTGCCTCTGCCTTCTGAGCACTAGGATTAAAGGTGTGCACCACCACACCTGGCCTTAAAGATGGTTCTTAGCTACCATGTGGATGCTGGGAATCAAACCTGGTTCCTCTGCAAGAGCATTTGGCACTCTTAACTGCTGAGCCATCATCTCTCCAGCCCCTGGATCCACTCTTAGAATGCAATGTTTTGCTTAAAGTGTCATTTCCACAGTCAAATATGAAGTACTCCATGGGTGGTCTGTGGAGGTTATTATGAGACTGCTCAATGCTCTAGAAAATAATCCAAACACTCCTAAACTTTAGGAAGCTCCGTTCTAAGCAGGATTTGCCACTATAGATTTGGGCAGAGCCCTTAATGTTTTCTGCACTTAAGCCTGGGACTCATATGTGGCACTATGAAGACATGTTAACATGCAGTGAGCAAGCACAGCCAAGAACACTTTTGAAAAAAACTGGAACAAAATTGTCAGAACAGAACAAAACAAAACAAGCAGTAGAAAGTGCCTCTATTATTACCTGATTCCCTCTCTTGACAGAAGAGACCTTAGCCAGAACATTTCACAGGACCTTGGGCAGAGCTCCATGGTAGGTGTTTCTTACCAGAGTACCCCATGGGGAGTCAGTTGCAATTATCTGGTGTAGTGTTCTGTCAGTGTGCAAGGTCAGAGTGAGGACAAATAGTCCAAATCTGGGTCAAGCAGGTCTGTGAGGACAGTTTTCTAGTGCAAAAGGAGTGGTGAGCCTGGGTCCCAGAGACCAGCTTTTGTTCCACAGATAAGCTGTGTGCTGTGAAGAGCAGTAAAGGAAACAGAACGCTGAACAAATACATTCTAAGAGTGGTTGATCCAAAAGGCATTTTCAGGTAGAGGAAGTAAAGGGGTTAAGAATGTCCTTTGTCAAGTAGAGGAAGATTCTCTAATCACCTATTAAAAGTCTGGAGCTATGCACTGACTGAAGTACTTCTAATCAATCATTATGACTAGAAGAATGTCTTGCATTGTAAAAAGAGATAGGATAATTGGAGAGATAATTGCAGTAGAGGAAGGAACAGGTAAAGCTCCGGAACATAAAATCTTGACAGTGTTAAATGACGAAAGTTAAACCGGGAGGCTGGAGAGATGGCTCAGGTACTAAAAGTTCTTCCTGTTTTTGCAGAGGAATGAGGTTCCATTCCCAGCACCCACATGGCTGTTCACAACTCCCTGTAATTCTAGTTTTAGGGGATCTGATGCCCTCCTCTGGCTTCCTTAGACACCTGCTAGACATAAGTTCATGTGGGCACACAGACATATAAATTTAAAAAATAGTAGAAAAAGAAAAGTTAAAACAAAGATCATATACCCCCAAATTGCAATCATAAATTGAATCCAGTAAGGTGCTTCTGTTACAGTAAAAAGCTTAGTTTAAAATGGCTAAAGGAAAGGGATTTGCTTACACATTTAAAAGTGATCTGCCCAGCAAATGACCCAGAGAAGGTTCTTGAGAGATTCATTTACTTTTCCCAAGTATAGCAGAATAAAGAAATAAGGTGGTATATAAACAGACTGAGAACCCACAAGGTGTTTGTTCTGGAAGGGTGTAGGAAGTGTCAGAACACTCAGTCCCCTTGGGAGGACCTCCTCACACTCCCACAGTTCACCTCATCTGGTTGCCAGGATTAGTAGTAGGGCTATCGCTGTTGTAAAGTAGCATCCATTTTCTGGTCTGGAGAATGTTTTTAATTGTCCTTCTTGGAGGGGTTTCTTTTTATTTTTTTTAATTTTTAATTTTTAAAAAATTTTTTGTATGTGTACCAATGTACTGTCTGTATGCAAGTTTGTGCACCCATGTTGTGCAATGCCACGGAGGTCAGAAGAGGGTGTCGGACTCCCTCGGAACTGGAGTTCTCCTGGAATTGGAGTTCCAGACAGTTCTTGGCCGCCATGTGGGTGCTAGGGATCGAACCCGGGTCCTCTGTAAGAGCGGTCGGCGCTCTTAACCGCTAGGCCATCTCTCCAGCCAGGAGGGGTTTCTTTTTAATGTAATTTTATAATACGGGTGACTTGGTGGTTTTTTTTTTTTTTCTTTTGTTTTGTTTTGTCTTTTTAAGACAGGGTCTCCCTTTAGTCCCAGCTGGCCTGGAGCTCTCTATGTAGACCAGGCTGGCCTTGAACTCACAGAGATCCACCTGCCTCTGCCTTCAGAGTGCTGGGATTAAAGGACTGTGCACCACCCCTGGCTGACTTGGTTTTTGAAAACTGTATCTTCCCCTTTTATGTGAAGATCAATGAATTATTTCTTTTTAATCTGCAAATTCCTCCAAAGTACTTTTATCTTTTTTTAGTTTTAAGAGAAACTTCTGTATTGAAGCCTTACTACTAATTCAGTCATGAGTTTTTGGTCCACTCATAGTAGTGTGAAACCTGCGTTTTCTGGCTCTCTAAAGATCATAGACAAATGGTCAGCTGGTTGTTAAGCCATCAGCACCTTCCAATTATTAAGAGCTAGACTATAAAGGGGTTGGAAGATGACATAAGGGCATCAGAGGTGGGGCCTTTAGGAGGTAAACAGAATAGACATGGATAGTGCTTTTGTGAATAGGATTAATGTCATTCTAAAGAAGACCCTAGAGCTCCCTCAACCCTTCCCAGAAGAGGATACAGTGAAAAAGCAGCTGTTTGTGCAATAGGAAGCAGTCCCTTGTCGGAAGCTGCACTGGTCAGCAGCTTGACCGTAAACTTCCCAAAACTGTAAGGAAAGAATTTCTGTTGTTTAAGAGTTGTCCTGAGCCGGGCGTGGTGGCGCATGCCTTTAATCCCAGCACTCGGGAGGCAGAGGCAGGTGGATCTTTGTGAGCTCAAGGCCAGCCTGGTCTACAGAGTGAGATCCAGGACAGCTGGGGCTACAGGGAGACCCTGTCTCAAAAAGATTAAAAAAAAAAAGAGTTGTCCCATTTTTGCTGTTTTGTGATAGCAGTTCAAATAATCTAGGACAGAGGCCTTAGAAGGTGTGGAGGTCAGGCTGTGTTGCTTTTCAGTCAGCATGTTAGGTAGGATTCTCTAAATAACAGAACTGATCAATTAATTATATACCACAAAGAAAATGTACTACATTAGCTTATTATACAAGATGGGCTGGGCAGTTCAGTCCTGACTACCTGTCCATTAGAGAGGCTGAGGAGATGGTAGGTAGCTGCTCAGCTCATGAAGCTGGATGTCAGTAGTCCCAACCCAGTATTGAAGCCCTGGACGATTCCTGGAGAACCACTGGCCTTCACTCTATCCTGGAAGATTGAAAAATATGGGCTCCCAAGTCAGTGAAGCCCGGCAGTTGCATTGGCAGCAACAGAGTAGATGCACTTACCAGCAAGAACCAAGAAAAACTGGTAAAATTGGCACTACTTTTCCCTCAGATCTTGTTATGTCTGGGCCACTGCCAGAAAGTTTTGCCCACTCTGGGGAGAGTCTTATACCTTCAGTAAATCCTTCCAGGAAATATCCTCACAGACCTGCCCAGATATGTATCTCTTATTTGATTCTAAATCTGATCAAGTTAACAATCAAGGTTACCCATCACAGTCAGCAAAATCATAATCAAAATTAAGATCTATATGACGAAAGAAAAGAACCATACCAAAATATATGCGTGTATAAGGAAGACTGGAGGCTGACATACAGCTGCACAAAATGAGTGTCAAATGTCTTTTGAATTGGTAATAGAAGGAAAGTTAATGCATTCTTTTTTTTTTTGGTCTTTTTGAGACAGGGTCTCCCTGTAGCCCCAGCTGTCCTGGAACTCGCTCTGTAGACCAGGCTGGCCTTGAACTCACAAAGATCCCCCTGCCTCTGCCTCCCAAGTGCTAGGATTAAAGGCGTGCACCACCATGCCTGGCATAAGTATATTTTTATAAAAGGCTTTTCCTATGGGGGCTAGAGAGATGTCGCAGTGGTTAAGTGTACTGGCTGCTCTTGTAAAGGACCTGGGTTTGATTACTAGCACCCACATGGTGGTCAACAATTTTCTTGAACTCTAGTTCCAGGGAATCCAATGTCCTCTTCTAACCTCCACCAACATTCAAGACATGGGTGCACTTGCATACATGCAGTCAAAACACTCATACAAATAAAAATAACAACATATAAGAATTATATAAAAAATGCTTTTCTGTGATACGGTTCATACTCTACAGGGGTAACTTTAATTCCACATTCCAAATTTTGTCTGTAATTATTTCCCAGCAACTCTATTGTTTATGTTCAAGAATTTAGTATTATTTTTATCTAAGGGCAAATACATATTGAGCAATTAAGTAGCAGGTGCCACTAGGAGCTATGGGAAACATGCTGTTTATGGTTGACTTTATTAATTTTTTTCCCTCTTCTTTCTCTTTCCCTCCTCCTCCCTTCCTCCTTCCTATGTACAGGCCATCACGTAGAAACCAGGTGCAAATTTAACAAGAAAATGATCACTGTCGAGTGAGGGTTGGGGGAAGTGATCTGGAGAAACAGGATGGGGAGGATAGGTGTGAGGCTGACTGTGCAGCTGACATCCCCTCCCCTCCACTCTTCCTTTCTGGAAGAGCTCAAGGCTGCCCATGACATGTTTGATGCCAATGGTGGGGACAGCAGTGTGGGAAAGTTGGTGCACCGTGATGAGGATGTTGGGCCAGACAGGCCTGAAACAGGAGCTGGATGGCCTCTTAGAAGAAGATGAGCATGGCGAGCTGCTAGTTCTCCAAGGTAGGGGAACCTGGGGAGATCGAGGAAGCCAGGGCTTGGCTCAGCGCACATCCTGCTCCCCTCAGGTAGCATGTCATCTGCTTGGTTATGATGGTTGCAGATGAAAGAGGATCCGGAAGCTAGGAAGAGCTCGGGTGTGCCAGTAGATTGAGCAGGTTGACCAAGAACAAAGTGGGTGGGGAGGATGTGAGCAGGGTGACGCGCGCGCGCGCGCACACACACACACACACACACACACACACACACACATACAGATACGTGTATTTACACACACATACACAACCTACTGAGTCCAGTTAGTGTTGCTCAGATGGACTCAGGGCTGACTACTTGGGTAACCTATTAGGAAGATAGTCCCTGGAGAAAGCTGGTTCTCCATGTCTCAGCAGCTGTTGCTTGCCTACAGTTCTTCATCTAGAGGTGGGACCTTGTGAAACCTTCCCCCTCCATGCTGGCATGTCAACTTGGGTTGCCATTATGTAGATCTTGCTCAGGCAACCATACTGTTGAGATTTCATGGATACAGCTTCCCTGTCATGTCTAGAAGACAATATTTAGCAGGCATCCTAGTTCTCTGGCCTCTTCCATGATGTTCCCTGAGCCTTAGGTGTAAGGGTTGCATTGTAGGTGTGCAGCCGGGCGGTAGGCTCCCAATATTCACTAATTCTCCACATTTTGACCAGTTGTGGATCTCTGCAATAGTCTCCATCTGTTGCATAAACTTTGATGAGGGGTGAGAGCTATACTTATCTGTGGCTTTAAGGATATTCAGTTAGAGGCAGGCGGATCTTTGTGAGTTCAAGACCAGCCTGGTCTACAGAGTGAGTTCTAGGACAGCTGGGGCTATAGGGAGACCCTGTCTTGAAAAGACAAAAAAGCCGGGCGTGGTGGTGCACGCCTTTAATCCTAGCACTTGGGAAGCAGAGACAGGTGGATCTTTGTGAGTTCAAGGCCAGCCTGGTCTACAGAGTGAGTTCCAGGACAGCTGGGGCTACAGGGAGACCCTGTCTCAAAAAGACCAAAAAAAAAAAAAGAAAGAAAAGACAAAAACAAGGATAAATATTCAGAATATTTAGTTTTTTGAGAATTCTCCACACTGATTTCCATAGGGACTGTACCAGTTTGTCCCCAACAATGAATAACTGCTCCTCTTTCCCCATATCCTGTTGTCAGTTGTTTTCTTGATCTTAGCCATTTTGAGTATAGTAAGATGAAATCTTAGTTTTAATTTGCATTTCCCTGATTGCTAGAGATGTTGAGATGTTTCTTAAAAGATGCTTTTTTTTTTTTTTTTTGGTCTTTTTGAGACAGGGTCTCCCTGTAGCTCTGGCTGTCTTGGAACTCACTTTGTAGACCAGGCTGGCCTTCCACTCACAGAGATCCACCTGCCTCTGCCTCCCTAGTGCTGGGATTAAAGGCATGTGCCACCACACCAGGCAAAAGATGCTTTTTAAAAGATGTTTCTTAGCCATTTTTATTTCTTTCTTTTAATATTTATTATTTTTATTTTATGTGTATGAGTGTATTGCCAGCGTATGTGTGGACCATGTCATGAAATGCCAGGAGAACTCAGAAAAGAGCATCAGATCCCCTGGAACTGGAGTTATAGAGAGTTGTTATCTGTCATTTTGGTACTGGGAATTGAATTGGGTCCTCTGTAAGAGCAGGCAGTGCTCTTAACTGATGGGCCATCTCCCCAGCCCCTTTATTTCTTCTTTTAAGGACTCTGTGTAGAGGTCTGTAGCTTAATTTTTATTATTTTAATTTTTATGTGTATGCGTGTACTGCCTGCATGTGTGTAAGTGCACCCATGTCATGCAATGCCTATGGAGTTAGAGGAGGGCATTGGATCCCCTGAAACTGGAGTTATGGATGGTCATTAGCTACCATGTGGGTACTAGGACTTGAACCTGGGTCCTCTGCAAGAGCAGTCAGTGCTCTTAACCATGGAGCTGTCTCACCAGCCACCAATGTAGCTCAGTTTGTTTTTTTTTAACTTGGGTCATTTGCTTTCCTGGATCTTTGCTTTTTGAGTTCTTTATATAGTTTGGATATCAATCCTCTATCTGATATATAGCTGGCAAAGATTCTCCCCCACTCTGGGACTTCCTTTTAATTTGATTGACTGTTCCCTCACTTTATTTGGCTAGTCATCTTTTCATAATGTTTTCTCTTGGCATTTCCTTGATGGTTCTAATAAGAAGTCATTCATCATGCAATTTGAACTAAGACTTCTCCCCTTACAACTAACCTTGGAATGCAAAATGAGGAAGTTACTTTTATTGTTGCTACAACCAAACACCTGCTATTTGGTATTTGGAGTAAGGACTCATTTTAATTCACAGCTTGAGGATGTGGTGTCTACCACAGCAGGGAAGGCATGGCAGCACCTGTCATGAAGGTGGCGAGAGCACAGCTGGGCTCATACCTGCTCAGATCCTGGCAGAACAGGAAGCAGAGAACAGACATAAGAGCTGGACTGGAAAAAAACACAGTCTTCCTGTCACTTATCCACTCTCTCCACTGAAACACCAACTCCTAAGCTTCCAGAATCTTCCCAAACAGTGCCATCAACTGGGGACCAGGAGTTCAAACATGGTCTAGGGCAGATGTTACACAGTCAAGCCACAATCTGTTCTCGAAATGTGCTGCGGATGATGGGATAGTGCTCTTATCAAAGTCTCTTTTGCCTTCATGTATACTGGAGGACCACAGATGAAAGTGAAAAAAGTTTGGGGTGATGTCAACCCTTCTCTATGAGAAAATATGATTTGTATCCCCCCTCTGTTGTAACTGGAATCTGGACCATCATGTTTATTCCTTCAGAAAGCAATCAGCAGAGACAGGAATTTAATCTTAAAATTGTACTTTTTCATGAATCTGAGGAGACAGGGAATTAACATCCTAAAAATCTGTTTTGGGTGGTGTGGAAAAACCTCAGCCTTGTGCTAGTCAAGTGATCAGCCATATTTTTGAGACTTTGATGTCTGCTTTTATGTAATCTCTCTCTCTCTCTCTCTCTCTCTCTCTCTCTCTCTCTCTCTCTCTCTCGTGTGTGTGGGTGCTTTGTGTTCTAATCCTTGCTTTCCACCTTGTCTGAGACAGGATCTCTACTACATATCCCAGGCTAGTTGGGCCACAAGCTTCTGGGGTATCTCCTAATTCCATTTCCTATCTTGTAGTAGAAATGCTGGGATTATAAATGCATGTCAATATGTCTATCTTTGCCTGGGTTCTGGGGATCTGAACTCAGGTCCTTACACTTGCATGACAAGTACTTTTACCCACTGAGCCACCTTCCCAGCTCTGTCTGTGTTAGGTGCCTGGGCAAGACGCCCACTGCCCTCCAGATGCTCTCAATTTTCTGACCTTTCCTTTGTACCTGAGGCCCTGCCCCTGGCTATAAGTTGGGTGGGCCCCCAGGTTCTCCTCTCTCTCTCTCTCTCTCTCTCTCTCTCTCTCTCTCTCTCTCTCTTCCCCTCTCTCTGCCTGCCATGCTGTCTGGTTCCACCACATGTCTGCAGGTGACCCTTGCAGGCAGCCCTCACTGTAATTCCACGTGGAAGTAAATCTTGTTCCTGGTATGACTTAAGCCTCATGTGCCTTTTTATCTGGGGGCTGGGGGTGGGAGTACACGGCCCTTTTTATAACCTAACATTATGGTGCCATGGACTCAGTTGGGGCTTGATGCTTTTTATCAGGCAGAGCACTCACTCTCCAGGTTTCCAGGTTTTGATCTGACAGAGCGCTTGCCAGCTCTCACCCCCCAAAGGACTTCCTAACAAATTTTTTGCAACCCTTAGACCTGCCAATCTCCAGACAACCAACATTTCATGATGAAGTACACTCTTCTCTCTTGCTTCTCTCTCTCTCTCTCTCTCTCTCTCTCTCTCTCTCTCTCTCTCTCTCTCTCTTTCTCCACTCCCCCCTTCTGCCCCTTGTACTTCCTTCTCTCAGCATTAGCCCTTCCTTGTTTTGAACCCTCTGAGGCTTGCTGACTGCTTCAAACTGGGTTCCCGTGCACAGGAGGTACAGCTCTCTGCTCTCCTACTCTCTCCTGCTTCCCTCCTTCTCCCTCTCCCTCCTTCTCTATGCCTCTGTCTTCTCTCCAATTCTTCCTTCATTTAAGTCTCCTGTTCTGCTTCCCCATTTTGGACCCCTGAGTGCTGGCGTAATCAGGGATCCCCCAATTTTCCGTCTGGATTGCTGTCCAGTAGGACGCTGGGGACAGAATCCGGACCCGTTTCTCTGGCCTCCCCTGTGATTTTCAGGATGCTGGTTTCACAGGCTTGCAGGCTCCGTCTCAGAGACCCCCACATTGGTCACGTAGACCTGGGGTCTCTGACCAGCACCCTTGACACTAGGGAGGATGCACCCTAGTCATCAGATGTGCTTTGAGGCTCCTTCCTACAGATCTCTGATTCTCTAACTTCATTTTTAGCCTCCCGTTAGAGGATGTACTTCCTCCACTCCGCCTCCCATTAGAGGACTCATCTCCACTTCCTTCCTACAGATCTCTCCTCTCCCCACCATGTGGTATTCCCCCTCCCCTGCACCTCCATGCCCTGTCACCACTACTGTGGGCTTTTTTCGAACAATCAGGAGCGGCAGCCACGCCCATTCCTCAGCGGCCATCTTGAGGCTGTCCCATTTCTGCTGAGCCACAACCACTCTGTTTAGAACACGTGACAGGAAGCCTGAATTTATATCAGACCTTATAACAACTACATCCATTTCCAAATACAATGTTTTCATTTTTTAAATTTTTGTATGGATAGTTAAGTTTTACAGGCTTTTGTTTGAGATTTTTACATCATTTGGCTTTTTAACAAACACTGTTTATTTTTTATATTTTGTTTGAAAACTTTTGCCTAATTTTAAGGGATTATTTCAGATTTTGGCATTTTCCATTTCATTGTTTTTTCTTTATAAACCATTTTATTCAGAAGTCCATTTTTTGTCTTCTTCCGGATACAAGCCTTTGTATCTGAGATTAAGAAGGTGGGTTGACCACGCCCTGCCCCACCTGCATCCAGTTTTTGCCTCAGGCAGTAAACTTTGACCTGGCTGGGATCTTTTGAGAAGCCTCTGTGTCTGAGATTAAGAATGTGTGCCTACCACACCCTGTCTCATTAGCATCCAGCTTTTGCCCTCAGGCAGTAACCTTTCACTTGGCTGGGATCATTTGATTTTTCCACATTCTCTTTAAATTAGCAGGTAATATACGCAAGCCACCAGATTTTCCTGCCTACCCCGATTTTCCTGCCCACCCAGTCCACCATCCTTCGCAGGTGTACAAGAACAGCCTGTGCTGTTTGGAGTTCTATGTGTTTCTTGTCTTTTTTTTTTAGTTTGGGGACATTTTCATCTATTATTCTGTTGAAGATCAGATCAATACCATTCTCTTGGGATTCTTCTCCTTCCTCTATTCCTATGATGCAGAGGTTTGATATTTTCATAGTGTCCCACAAGTCCTGGTTGTTCCACTTTTGTGTATTTTTAAATTTTTCATAATCTTTACTTGAGGTTTTTAGCTGTTCTGTGTTATCTTCCAGGTCTGATATTCTTTGTTCTGCTTCCTCCATTCTGCTTCTGAGGCTTTTTCCATTCCTTTCCTCTTGATTGGATGAGTGTTTGATTTCCTTTTTCATTTCATCTTCTGATTTCTTTAGTGTTTCCACTTCCTTTTGGAGCTTCTCAATCTCTTCCTTGGTTTCTTTATCTTTTTTAACATGGGATCTTTTCAGTGTTTCCACTTTCTTCCAGAGTTTGTCATTCTCTTTCTCTAGGTCTTTCTTGAGTTTTCATTCTCTTTTCTTAATTTTTTGATTTGCTCTTTATACTCTTGGACTTCTTTAAGTATGTTCACAATTGTACTTCTAATATCTGTGTCCTGGGCCATCCCCAGGGGGATACCACTGTAGGAATCTTGCACATGGTTGGTAGAGCTTGGTGTGGAATTATCCTTCACCTTTTCCATGTTGTTTTTTCTTCGTGTCCCTGGCATATGGGTTTCTCTTTGCCTGTATTCCAATGTGAATCCCAAATGCCTCTTCACTGTGTTGAAGGCTTGCTTTGCTTGCCTCCTTCAGATGCCCCCATTGTTTGATTAATTTGTTTTTCTCCTTTTCTCCTTGCTTATGGAGTATTGACTTGTATAAGCTTTAGGCTTTCTATTGGAAGTCCAACTCATTCTTCCCTTTCTGTTCTGAAGGTTCTCCAAAGAATCCACTTGGACACTCCTTAGGCAGGTAATCCCAGTTGGTGGTGTGGGTGTACCTGTGCTTCAGGTGGTCTTGGGAGATGACCAGATCTCAAGACTCACATAAACCCACCTTTTATACCAGCTGGGAGGACAACTCCGCCCCCACAGCCACACAAACCAATTGAGCCAAAGACAATGAAATAAAATAAAACAATCTGCCTGGCTGAAGCACCCAGCTCCTACCTGTGCTTCAGGTGGTCTTGGGAAATCCCCCTACTTTTAATATTTTTAAGAGAAATTAGGTTTTACTTCCAGTGACCACACAGACAGCCTGAAGTAACCAATTTGGGTGAGCCCTAAGCATTTCCTGTCTTCTGATGGTATGTGACAATTCCTGCCCCCCTTCCTTTTTCTTTTCAAAGCTATAATTCAAAATCTGGGGACAAGTGACATGGCCTTCATTAGAAAAGGTACTGGTTTTATTTATTTATTTTTTTACACTTGATCTTAGCCAAGAGAAGGTAGTGGTTTTAACCTCTTTATTATCTTGGGTTTGTTTCATGGGCTATATTAGAACCCTTTGCCTTGCATGGTTTAAATCATTGTACTTTGAATACCTAAATGACCTTCATAGACCTTAAAGAACAAATTTTAGGACTTACTGCATAGGTTTAATGTCAACTTGGTACACCTGAGCTGAGAAACCTCAATAATTGCCTTCATTGGACTGGCCTGGGCCCATGTGGGTGATGCCATTCTGGGCCAGATATTTCTATATTGTATACAATAGGTTGAACATGAACCAGCAACACAAGTCAGTAAGTAGCATCCTTTCTTAGCCTGTGCTGCAACCACTATTATTAGTCAGAATATTTTGCCACAGCAATTAAGAATTTATTAACAGTGCTTAAGTCAATGTTCAAGCTTTACTTAGGAGTTATATGGTAATTAAAGTACTGAATTAATTCAAATAATCCTCTTGAGGTTTAACAACCACACTTAAAGCTCTAAACTGATTTGGCAAGAGGGATTTGAAGGGACAATATTTTTTTTTTTAAATAAAATTAGACTGGTTTTAATTTTATTTATTTCTGTATGTATATGAATGTACTGTCTGCATGCAAGTCTGTGCACCCATGTGGTGCAATGCCACAGAGGTCAGAAGAGGGTGTTGGACTCCCTTGGAACTGGAGTTCTCCTGGAATTGGAGTTTCAGACGGTTCTCGGCCACCATGTGGGTGCTGGGGATCGAACCCAGGTCCTCTGCAAGAGCGGTCGGTGCTCCTAACCACTAGGCCATCTCTCCAGCCCCAAAGGGACAATATTTTGACCCCTACCCTCTGAGGTCGACTTAGGTCCTAGGGTCCTGCATCCACAACTTTGTGCATGTCCCGTGGCAATGAGTCACCAGTCATCCTGCGCCAGGGAAGTCTTGGAGATTCACTTAAAAGAACTTCATCCTGCCAGTGTCCAGTCAAGGGAGGAAAGTCCATATAGAGGAGAAACTCCTCATGCTTCAAAGGGAAGCTCTGGTCAAGCAAGTCCTGACTTTGTCCTCACATAGATGGAACTGGTGAAGAGAGCCAGGCACAAGGCCTGAGTGACCTCCTAAGGACCAGAACCTCAACTGACCTTAACACCAAAACAAACTTCATTTATCTGAGCTGTGTGGTTCTAAACAACCCAAAAGGAAACTGTAATCTAAAGAAGAGAAAATGAAATAGCTTATTACCAGAGAGATAGGTGAGAGACCTACTGTGCCAAGTTAGGAATCTACTGTGTCATGTTAGAAAATATCTCAGAGGGGCTGGAGAGATAGCCTAGCAGTTAAGAGCACCAACTGCTCTTGCAGAGGACCCAGGTTCGATCCCGGCTGAGAACCGTCTGTAACTCCAATTCCAGGAGAACTCCAGTTCCAGGGGAATCCGAGACCCTCTTCTGACCTCCGTGGCATTGCATGACATGGGTGCACAAACCTACATGCAGACAGTACATTCATACACATACAAAAAAAAAAAAGAAATGTTGTATGAAATGCACAGAAGCTCAATAAAAAATGAAGAAAAAAGATGTGATATGATTTGAATTATTTTAAAAAAAAAGAAAATATCTCAGAGATAGATGACAGATTTAATGCGCCATGCCAGAAAACAACACCTTTTATATTCTTATGGTTATGGCTCTCATTCTGGAGCCCTGTGTATTAAAGCTGGCCCTCATTCTAGAGCTCTGTGTACTAAAACTTTTTTCCAATTCCTCAAACCAGGGTACAAGTCCTCTCTCCCTCTTCAGACCCTAGACAGGGACCCTCCAATTGCTAATGCACCCAGTAGCCCCCTGTTGGTACTGTGAAGTCCCTACACTGGTATACTCATGTAAGATTCAACCAGCTTGTCTTTTCAATTGCAGAGAAAAAGTCCACTAAGTACTGGCCACTATTGATCTGGACCAAACCCACCAGGCAGAGCATCCAGAGCAGCCAAAATGGGAAACTGGATTCTAACCCTCCAGCCTGAAAGCTGTTCCCCAAAGACTTCAACCACAATCAGCTCTGAAGCAGATATAGAAGAGAGAACAGTGCCCTATTTCCTTATCATAAGCAAAAGACTGGAATGTTAGGTCTGGGCTTCCCAGAATCCCAAGGGTCACAGATGCCCACTTCCTCCAGAGGCTGTCAATATTCTGACCACTTCCTCTGTACCTGAGGCCCCACCCCCTGACTATAAGTGGGTAGGCCCCAGGCACCATCTCTCTCTCTCTCTCTCTGCCTGCCATGTTGTCTGGTTCCACCAAGTGTCTGCAGGCAGCCCTTGCAGGCGGCCCTTGCTGGTAATTCCACATGGAAGTAAATCTTGTTCCTGGTGTGACTTAAGTCTCATGTGCCTTTTCATCTGGGGGCTGGGGCTGGGGCTGGTGGTACATGGCCCTTTATATAACCTAACAGTCTGTACCTCTTTTATTATCATTTTTTGCACTTGTTCTGTGGAATATTGAGTCAAGTTAATTTCTGCTGGTATCAACCTTGTACTCCTTCAATGTTTTCTGGGCTGAGGGAGAGGGTGTTACCTCAGAATTGGCAAATCATTAACAGTGTGTAACAGCTAAGGCTTAGCAGTATGTATGTAAAAATTCCTTTCTAATGGACTCTAAATTGGATGAGAAATGATGTATGATGTATGAAAAAGTTTAATAACAATAAAAAGATTCCTTTCTACAGCATGGATTCTAGGTGTGTCTTTATATTATAGAGTATGAAAGTGCTCATATCTGTCCCTTCTGTCCCTTAGTATAGGCACTAAGAAGCAAGGAGTCCAGAAAAAGGATGGTCTGGAAGCCTCAGTAGCATGATGGGAGTGTATAGTCCAAGGTGTAATGACTTGTAAGGAGCATAATTAGAAAATGTATGGATTGAAGCACTGTAACTGTAGAGAACAGGAATTTTAATTCAGCTTAGTCAGAGACTAGTGACCCCAAGGCATGTTCAGGGGCCCTAGGAACACCTACACAGGCACAAAATACAAGATGACCTCTCTCTCACTCCCCCTGGGGGGGAGTGCTTGTGAGATTCCAGCTTTCTCACTCCCCTCCAGGGGATCCCCACCATGGGAGATGCCCAAACACCTCAGTCACTTTCCATTCCCAGGGAACTTCTGCTGTGTGAGACATGAGCTAGGAACAATGGACAGGTTGCCTATCACCATCAACTCCTGATGCCACTCTGCCCACCCAGACCTACTGGCCTGAATCTGCCCACTGGGATCTCATTTTCCTAGGTTATTCTGGATTTCTGAATAATGAGCTCAATTTTTTTTTTTTTTTTTTTTTTTTTTTTTGGTCAGAAGAGATTTTTTTTTTTTTTTTATTAGTCAGTGTTCCATCCATGGTATTGCAATCTTCCTCAGAACAAACACAGGGGCTTAGGTGATTAGCAAATTGCTGGGGAAGGGCAGCTAGACAAGGACTGAACTGGGCGAAGGCACCTACAGCAGTGTGACTCTGAGGTCAAGGCACTGCTATCAGCTCTGCAAAGCCCCACCTGAAATTCCTGATAGACACTGGAATGTGCAGGTCCACCCACTGCAGTCATTCTTACCAGTCCCACAACTTGTTTACAGGCAGTCACAGCCACAGACAGGAGGAGATAGCTTTTTCCTCACCACTGCCTTCCAAATTTCCAGTGAGTGTATATTAGGAAAGAACCTGCATTTCTCCAAAACAATAGCAGGAGTTTGGGGGAAATGTGGTCAGGGTTAGCTCTCAGGGACCTGTGACTAAGCCATGACACTGAAGACAAATGATAGTGCCTGGAATGCGTTTATACCTAGAACTTTCATTCCTAACTCCCCAGTGCAGCTACATGTTCATTTCGGCTAAATCCCATTTGGTGTTTGCATTACTGTGACTGCAAATGTTCTGCTTTGGGAAACTGTCTCTTGCCCTATGCTACATAGTATTTCATCTGCAGTGAGTAATTCTATTATAGCTGTCATTTGCAATGTTTGTACAAATCCTCTTGCCAATCAATTCCTCCAATTCTTTTTTTTTTTTAGGCCATGGAGAACTGACTCAATGGAAATCTTCTGTCTCTGTCACTTGCTTTTCAATAATAATTTGAATATATTTAAATGTGACATTCATTGAGGAAGGAGTGAAATGAGTTGGCATGTAGAAAAGGTTACTGCTGTGAGACTACAGTAGGAAAAAAAACAGCTTGAAGTTTTAGCTTTTAGTTTTTACTTTACTTCTAACTATGTTTCCAGACTCCAATTCTGATTTCAGTATCCTGTGCACTAGGCCTTGGTTTCACTGATGCTCTCAGTTAAATTTTGGTTCTTGATGTGGGAAGTAAGGGGAGAAGGTTATGGGGACTTGTGACTGCTTTACATACACTTTTGGTTTTGATTTCAACTTGAACCTCCCTTGCCTCACTATGGGAACTCCTGGTATATCCTGAACTGGGTCCTCTGGAAAGTAAATTGTTTATCTTTACTAATTGTTTCTCCTCCATCTTCTTTTCCACTGAATTTGTTGAGATATTTCTCATCTGCCTTGCCATATCTGGTTTTCTCCTTAAATTACTAAGAAGTATACTGTTGCTAAGAAAAAAGGCCAAATCAGTCTGAATTAAAAGTAAATAAAGGTGGGCCTCTCTCTCTCTCTCTCTCTCTCTCTCTCTCTCTCTCTCTCTCATCCATTGCAGTCCAGGGCCATGAGCACATCTGGGAGGCGGGGAGAGCCTTTTATAGGGGGGAAGGGAGATGGTGCCATGTTGGAATCTGACCAATTAAGCCAGGTCAGGGGCCGGTGATTTTTGCTGGCAAACACAAGCTCCGGAGCAGAAAAGAAGGCAAGGGAGGCAGAGGTAGGTGGATCTTTGTGAGTTCAAGGCCAGCCTGGTCTACAGAGTGAGTTCCAGGACAGTTGGGGCTACAGGGAAAAAAAAAAACAAAATAGAAGGCAATGTCCTTCTAGTCTATGCCATCTTGGCTTTTTGCCCCAGGCCCAACCAAACAATTACCATCTTGTGGAGAGTTCTTTGGTCTCGCTCTCCTGTCGTGTCTAGCATGAATTAACCACTAGCAGGAGTCCTGTCCTTCTGACTATTACATCCTTTCTGCTTCATCTTCGGAGATGTTCCCTGAGCCTTGGTATAGAGGTTGCATTGGGGATGTGTCATGGAGGACTAGACTGACAGTGAGATCATGGTCATTTGTTTTCTTCTTTTGACTAGCTGTGGAGCTTTGTAAGAGTCTCCATCAGTTGCAAAAAGAAGTTTCTTTGATGAGGGGTGTATTAGTCACTTTTCTGTTGCTGTGATAAAACCACCAAGACCAAGGGAACTTATAAAAGGAAGAGTTTATTTGAGCTTACTATTGATGGTTCCAGGGAATCGGAGTCCATTGCGGCGGGAGACATGGTGGCCAGGGCTGGAGCAGCAAGCTGAGGGTCACATCTCGCAATGAGCACAGGAAGCAGAGAGAGAGAGCGACTGGAGACCACAAGGCTTGTTAAACTCACTAAGCCTGCCCCCAATAACATACTTCCTCCAGCACAGCCACACCTTCTAAGACCTCCAAGAACAGTGCCACCAACTGGAGACAAAATGTCTGAATACTTAAAGCCTATGGGGGGGGGACACTCTCATTCAAACCACCACATTCCACTCCCTGGCCCCCATAGGCCATATAAAATGCAAAATGCATTTAGTCCAACCTTAAAAGTCCCCATAGTCTTTAACAGTCTCAATTCTATTCAGGTCTATAGTCCAAAATCTCTTCTGAGACTCAGGCCAATCTCCTAACTGTAAGCTCCTATAAAATCAAAAGGCAAATTACATTCTCCTAAAGTACAGTGGAACTGAATACACATTCCCATTCCAAAAGGGAGGAATAGAGGCATAGTGAGGAAATACTGGACCAAAACAAGACCAAAAACCAGCAGGGCAAACACCAAGTCCAGTAGCTCCATGTGCAACTTCTGGGACTTGAATTCCAAAGGGCTTAGATGGCTCAGCTCTTCCAGCTTTGCTTGCAACATACATCTCTTTCTTAGGCTGGTACCATTCCCCGTATGCAGCTCTCCTTGGCAAATATCTCACAGGTCTGGCATCTCAAATGTCTTCTTGGGGTCTCCGCTGCCAACCAGGCTTCACATTCACAGCTTCACGCAATGGCCTATCAGGGCCTTCTTTATTCAGGGACGCCCCTGCTGCACTCTGCCTGGCCTCTGTGGCTCTCTGAAACTGTGGAGGAAGAACTGATGACCCCTTCACTCTTGCAAACTTCATGCCTCTAAAGCCAGCACCACGTGAGTGAAATTGCTGAGTTTGGCTGCAAGTTTTGGATGGACTCTCTCCTACTTTAACCACATTTGCAAATTTTCTCTGCCCTGGACTTGTTGGAGTAGAAAATGCTTTCAGTATTTTCCTTTCAAAAATTGGAGGCTTAGTTGGGTGTGGTCTTGCCCTGAAGGTACTGTTTCTGTTGTTTACTTGCAAATCTGGAGGCCTCTCCTTAATCACTTTAATCTCACTTTTGCCATTGTTTACTTGTAAATAGCTAGGCCTCTCCTTAATTACTTTAATCTCCTTATCACAAGGAACCTCTCCTTCACATGCCTTTGCCCCACCTTAATCTTCCTAGTGCAGTTTTCAGATCCAAACTGTACATTCTGCATTTCTTTCTGCCCCATCTGCTCTTATTCACTGTACATCTGCATAAGATTCACCATCAATAGCCACACCACCATTTCTACATTAGGTTGTCTTGAAATATCCTCCACCAAAGACATTAGTCCATTGCTTTTCAACTTAGCATCAGAGAAGCATTTGGGCTGTGGGCAAACTTCTGCCAGACTCTTTATCAAAATAACCCAGTTGCTGCCTAAGTCTTTATTTTCCTCTGGAACTACATTTTTTTGCAGCAATGCTTTCTTCCAGACTTCCACTAGAATGGCCTGTTAAGCTCTGCTTACAGTAGTCAACAGCTTTTCTAGCCCAAACTTCCAAAGTCTTCCACATTTCTCCAAACATCCACATGGTCAGGTTCTTCACAGCCAACAGCCCACTGTCTGGTACCAAATATCTGTATTAGTCACTTTTCTATTGCTGTGATAAAACCACCATGACCAAGGGAACTTATAAAAGGAAGAGTTTATTTGAGCTTACGATTGACAGATCCAGGGAATCAGAGTCCATTGTGATAATCCTGGGTAATTAATACCTATATTAAGATCAGCTGATTATAGTACAATTATACCAGCAAAGTTCCTCCACAGCATATTTGGACTTATTTTCATTGGATAGGAGTGAAATTTCTTGGTGTGGGTAGGGCTCTTTAGAATTCTGCTTACCACAGTTTGTCTTTGGACTCTTGCCACACTGTCTTAATTGCTATAGTTGTTTTTTTTTAATTTAATTTTATTTATTTATGTGTATGAATGTACTGTTTGCGTGTAGGTCTGTGCACCCGTGTCATGCAATGCTGCGGAGGTCAGAAGAGGGTCTCGGATTCCCCTGGAACTGGAGTTCTCCTGGAATTGGAGTTACAGATGGTTCTCAGCCACCATGTGGGTGCTGGGGATCGAACCCAGGTCCTCTGCAAGAGCGGTTGGTGGGCGCTCTTAACCGCTAGGCCATCTCTCCAGCCCTAATTGCTATAATTTTAAAGTAACTTTGGATATTTGACAGTTTAAAACTTCTAATGTGTAGTATTTTCTAAGAATCAAGATACATTGGAATAAACACATTGGAAAGTACTCCTAATTCTAGAGTAAAGCTTGGGCTGTGATTGCAAATTTGGCATATGATATTCTGTATGTACTGGCTTTTGTTTTTCCAGTGCTAGGGATTGTTATGGAAAAATCATGAGACCAAAGCCAAAGTTAGGTGAGGAGGGGGAGTTTAATTCCACTCCAGTGGGCTAACCCACTAGCGGGCTGATCCATGGATCACTCCATACAGGAGTCAGCCCCTATCAGTGTTTTGGGGGTTTTATGCCCATGTAACAAAAGAGCAGATAGCACATTAGCACATGTCAAAAGAGCACATGGTTATAGAGATAGCATGTAAGTAGTATTCAGGTAAGTAGTTTATAGATAACTTAGAATCACAAAGGCTACAGGAATGTGACATCCTGGAGGAACAAAGACTTCTATTCTTTGTGTGTGGGGGGGCATAGATGGGATGGACAGGACACCAGTCTGCTCTTCCCTATCTATTTCCATTTTTATCTCCTGTCTTAGAGTTTTTCCTGTTCCAAAGTCCTTGATTACCATAACAGCATAAGGTCTTTTTAGCAACCGAGTCTATTTCCCTATTTCCACTATAGGATAGGATCCAGGGCTGAGTACCTACTAAACAAGCACTCTAACACTGACCTTCTGTGACCAGAGTCATAATTGAAACCCACGATCTAGTTGTATTTTGGTGTAGGCACAGATAACTTCCTTTTAACCTTTTCATTATTTCTTTAAGAATAAGCTTTATTCAGATCTACTGTACTGAAAACGCTGTGTTTTAGAGACTGACTTATACACAGGTTTTATGAAAATGTCACCAGCATAACCACATGAAGAAATATTTCTCTGAGTTTTCACTTGGCTACCTCTATACATAATTATTACCAAAGAAGGGCATTTTGAGGACTAGAGGAGTAGGCTTTCATATGAATTTGGTGGGAGACTTCATTCAAAGCATTGTAGACACAAGGGAAAATTAAGCCTGTAAGAAAGAGAGACAGCTGGGCATGGTGGTGCATGCCTTTATTCCTAGCACTTGGGAGGCAGAGGCAGGTGGATCTCTGTGAGTTCAAAGCCAGCCTGGTCTACGGAGTGAGTTCCAGGACAGCTAGGGCTACAGGGAGACCCTTCTCAAAAAGACCCCCCCCAAAAAAAAAAGAGAGAGAAAGAGAGACAGGTTGGTCTTGTGAAGTCTAGAAATTAGCCACAACAGTCAATGCCATATTTGTGTTGTTAAATTTATTCTTGCTGTGTAAGGAAGTACTCCAAAGTTATCAGATTAAAATAAACATCTTAGTTTGATCACAAGTTCTATTCTTTAGTCATTTGTATAAAGCACAGCTCCAATGGCTTATGCTTATCTTCTGTGCTCAGTTGAGAAGCTCCATGGATGGGGTGATGCAAGGTGAAATCTTCTGGGGGGGGTGTTCATTCCCTTATGTAGTGACTGGTATTATTTCTCAGCTGGTATGCCACACATCATACTGCTAACATATGTCAGCAGGAGTTCAAACAGAACACTTTCATCTGGCTTCTTTTCTTATCATCTGGCCCTTGCCAAAGTCTGTTATCTCCAGGGGAGTCAGGGTTCCAAAAATTACTGTCCAACAAGCAGAGTGAAAGACCAGTCGCCCTTTAGCTTGGGGAGTCACAAAGTGTTATTTCTGCATTCTGGCAGCTAAAAGGGAGTCACATTTGGGTGTGGTGTCTGTCTCACACTTGTAATCCCAGATACTTGGGAGGATCATTAGGAATTTGAGGTTAACTTGGTATAAAGAGCATAATTAGCATTAGAAAATGTGTGAATTTGAAGTGCAGTAACTTTAGAGACTAGGAATGTTAATTTAGTTTAGTCAGAGACTTCGTGGCCCCCAGGGCCCCTCTTGAATACCCATTCCTTCACTTGCTCCAGTGATGGAAGGGGCCTGACAGGAGCCCCAGACTACCACCTGGGACCAAGTCACCGCTTCCCCCCAACAGACTATATTAACTGGGGACCTGCCTGAGAGATGCCAGCTCTCTCACTCCCCTCCCAGAGATTCCTGCCCTGGGAGATTCCTAACTCTTTGCCGCTCATATTCCCTTCCCGGGGAACCCTCCCCTTGTGAGACAAGAGCTTCAGCTAAGAACACCTGGCCTGCTGTGCTGCCAGTAGCCATTAGTTCTCAGGCACCGCCCAGACCTGCATGCCCTGGCCTGCCTACCTGGAGCTGCCACATCCATTGGGTTCCAGATCCTTTCAAGCCAACCAGCTGCCTTCTGGAAACTCCCCAGCAACACGGCTTCCAGGGAACTAAGAAAATGCCATAAATGAGCAGCCTTCCTTCAGGAGTTAGGCTAGGAACAGGACAGATTGAGGATTAATAGCTTTGACCTGCATGGGGAAGAATACGCTTAGATTGCGTGATAATACTTGTGTCCTGGATTCCTGTAGACCTTAAGTCCATGCTGGTGGCACTTGGGCAACTTAATGAGACCCTGCCTCAAAATATTAATAACATTAATGTAAGGTTATGGCGCGCTCCCCCCAGAATGAAAGGCCACAAGGTCTAAGCTCTTTGGAGCAAAGTTTAATTCAGGGTAGCCAGGGCTAGGCTCAGGGGAGAGGTAGAGCCAAGCACAGAATGGCATCCGGCTTGGGAATTTAAGGAAGAAGGTGGGAGTGGGATTCAGTGAGAGTGGGGTGGGTTGGAATCTGATTCCTGAGTAATCAGTGGTAGCCTGCTTTAGCATAACCAAAGGCTAGCCTGGTAGAGCAGGTTCTAGGACCTCCCGTCTTAGGTGTCTCTGCATTCCAATGGGCTTCTGGATCTCACAACCTGACAATTAACAACAAAAATAACAGTAATAGAGAACTAGGGTGCAACTCAATGTTTTGCTTAATATATAGAAGGTCCTGGTGATCAATCAGTGGTGTTGAGGAAAGGGAAAAGAGGGAGGGAGAGAGGGAGAAAGGGAGAGAGGGAGAGAGGGAGAGAGGGAGAAAGGGAGAGAGGCTCATGGGCAGAGGCAGAAATAAGAGTGTGTCAGAGACAATACACAATGTCCACTCTGTTTCTCCTGAACTGCTTGTTGATAAGAAATCCTCCTGGGAGAGAGCCCAGACTGCAGCTTGCTTCATTGGTAACACAGTAGCCAGAACCTTCCCGCAGCACATTGCTCTGTGCTGGTCTGTTGCTCCTTCCTATTGGGCTTTTCTATCTGAGGCAGCCTCCTGCTCCAGAATCCACATCTAGGTCTGAGAGAAAATTGCTTGCTTTCCTGCTTTCTTTGGAACTACAGATTGAGTCAGGTATCCATGTCTTTGCTGCTTATGACAGACTACTCTCCTCAGCTCTTTGCGTCTTTGGTTTTCTTACTGCAGAGGCAGAATCTACCTCTGGATCTCCCATCTTCAGAGGCTGTATGGAGCCCTAGTTCTTAGAGAGGTTTGTGGAAATTTCTTCTGCCAGTAAAAGTGACAGAAAGAGCTATCTTCCTCTTCTCCCTGTCCCATCCTTTACAGCACCCAGAAGTCTTTGCAAAGCCCTTCTCTATGTGGCCTTTCTAAGTTTCTGAAGGAAAATCATCATGACAAATGACTGAAAAACTGACCTTCCCCTCCCCAGCCTCCCCACTCCAGGAGGAGCCATGACAAATGACTGAAAAACTGACCTTCCCCTCCCCAGCCTCCCCACTCCAGGAGGAGCTACGTCTATTTCAGAACACATGGCTCTTAGAGACATCTAGTTTTATACCAGCTTTGCTGCAGATCTGGTTCCTTACCAACCACCTCAGAACATACTGGGTCCCCTATCAGAATTCCCCCATCTCTCCCTCCCAGATCCCAGGAAGGAGCAGGACACACCCAAGAAGGCATACCACACCTTCTGGAATTCTGCTAAGACATGACCCCCTTTCTGGGATTTTCTGGGGCCACCTATAAATCCCAGATCTCCCCTAACCCCGACGTACAACCTCCATTCCTGCTTGTCTCTTGTAGCTAATACTATCTCCATCTATTCACGTCAGATTTCATTCCTATTTCTTTCTTCTCACATCACCTCATCCTGACTTGTAACAGATTCAGCACTTAATGTATGGAAGTGGAAAGCTGAGCTATGCAAGTAGAATCAGTCTCAGCCAGTCTCACAGATGTACTGCTCCAGAGCCCAGCACCTCAACTTAGACTCCTTTCCAATTTGGGGACCTCAGGTGAAACTCATAGGGCAAAAGAGTCTGATTTTGCTATTTTGCTACCTTTAAGACTGATCAAATGGGAGTCCCGCTTTCCCAATAGTGGGGTTTTGTAAGTTCCCCAAACAATTGGTCATGCTTGCCCTTGGGTTAGAGGAAGGATTTCAAAATGACAAGGTTGCGTGGCATGGAAGAGGCACTTGTGAGAAGAAAGAGCCTTGTGTGAGCAGGCGGGTGAGTCAGAGGTCAAAGGTCTTGTACTCAAAGCCTTGCCCTGCCCCCTCTAGTCAGTTCTCCTGTGTAACCAAAGGGCTATTCTGAAACAAAAGCCTCTCTAATTCCCTTTTTTTTTTTTTAGTAGAAAGCTGGATATCTTAATTTAAAATTAAAAACATTTTTTTTAATTAAAAACATTTTTATTGATGTAACCAAGTGTATTAGTCACTTTTCTGTTGCTGTGATAAAACACCCGACCAAGGAACTTATAGAAGGAAGAGTTTATTTGAGCTTACGATTGGCGGTTCCAGGGAATTAGTCCATTGTGGTGGGAGGCATGGCGGCTGGATCTGGAGCAGCAAACTGAGGGTCACATCTCGCAAAGAGCACAGGAAGCAGAGAGGAAGCAACTGCGACCGCGAGGCTTGTTAAGCTCACTAAGCCTACCCCCAGTGACACACTTCCTGCAGCATGGCCACACACCCCAAGACCTCCAAAAACAGCGCCACCAACTGGAGACAAATGTCTGAATACCTAGAGCCTATGGGGGACACACATTCAAACCACCACACCAAGGTAGCCTTTGGGTCAGACCTCTTGCTAACATGTTGGAAGGTAAAGGCCCCCAGGGGAGGAGGACAAAGGGACAGAATGCTCCCAGCTCCCATCCTACCACTCAGGCCGGGTGAGGCTTTGGCCCATTTTAGACTAAATCCAAATTGGAGTGAGACTGAAATTAGTGCATTGAACTAGGCCACAACTTAGTAACCACCAATTTATGTAATTTACCTAAGATTTTAAAATACAGGAAAAAGATTTTATATAGTATGCTTAAAAGGAGAGAGAGAGAGAGAGAGAGAGAGAGAGAGAGAGAGAGAGACCATGCTTCAGTTTTATGTTTGCCCTCTATTGAGATTAGACCACTTGATACTGAGAAGTATAACCTATGATAAGGTGAGAGCTGTGTATTTTGTTGTGCCGTGAGCACAATGACTTAAGTCCAAAGGAGTCCAGGACACAAGTATTATAAAACAACCTCATTTATTTTTTCCCATGCAGCAGGTCAATCAACACACTTATTAATCTGTCCTGTTCCTAGCCTAAGCTTCCCATGGCTGCTCACTTGTGTGACCTCTTTTCTTTTCTTTTTTCTTTTCTTTTCTTTTCTCTTTTCTCTTCTCTTCTCTTCTCTTCTCTTCTTTCTTTCTTTCTTTCTTTCTTTCTTTCTTTCTTTCTTTCTTTCTTTTTTTGTCTTTTTGAGACAGGGTCTCCCTGTTGTAGCCCCAGCTGTCCTGGAACTCACTCTGTAGACCAGGCTGCCCTTGAACTCACAGAATTCAAGGTGCCTCTGCCACCGGAGTGCTAGGAATAAAGGCGTGCACCACCACCCCCGGCTTAAAGGCAGTTCTTAGCTGCCATGTGGGTGCTGGGAATTGAACCCTGGTCTTCTGCAAGAGAAGTCGGCACTCTTAACCACTGAGCTGTCTCTCCAGCCCAGTGATGTTTTCTTAGTCCCACAGAAGCTATGGACTGTGTCCAAGCTGGGGCATTCTGGGGAGCCACTGGCTGGACCTGGTCTCCATGCAGGCAACTGTGACAGCTTAGAGCAGGCATGTCACCCGGCTTGCCAGTGGTGGTTGTGGCTCACACCTCACACGGTTGGAGTCCCTGGGAAGGGAGTATGAGGTGGCATCTCCCATGCAGGTCCCCTGATGGGGAGTGAGAGTGAGGTGTTGGGGCATCTCCCATGGCATGGATCCCCTGAGGGGAGTGAGAGAGTGAAGTCCTTGGTCCCAGGTGGTAATCTGGGTCTTGTACCTGGGTTCCAGTCTATGGACAGGTGTTTATTATCTATCTGAGGTTCATGCCCAGGTCCTAGTCCGTGGACAGGCAGGGCCCCATTCTTGTTATCAAGTGGGGCTTCCAGCACCTAAGCCCTTTCTTGCTGGATTCAGGGCTCTTGCTAGTACTTTCTACTGGCATCTGATCATCTCAAGCAGGGCTTGGATGAAGTGCAGCCTCTGACTAAGCTAAACTTACTTCAAATTCACACATAGTGTCTAAAGCTAAAGTCACTTCAAATTCACCCATCTTATGACACTCCTCACACGTTGACAAGCAAAACATGACTCTTGGTAAGATGTCTCATGCATTGCTGGCTCCCCCTGGCAGGGAAAAAGATGTGAGGGCCGCAGTGACCAAACAAAATCAACCAGAACCTTGATTATCATCAACATAAAAAACAACAACAGACACACATGGTGACCCATGCCTTTAATCCCAGCACTCGGGAGGTAGAGGCAGGTGGATCTCTGTGAGTTCAAGGCCAGCCTGGTCTACATAGCAAGCTCCAGGCCAGCTGGGAACTAAAAGAGAGACCCTGTCTCAAAAAGATAACAAACCAAACCAAACCAAACCAAACAAACAAACAAAACAACCAGAAAAATGTGTCTATCTCCTTGAGTGAAAATGTCAAGGAGTTTTCTCCAATATGTTGTCCCTCAAGTGAGAAGAGAAGTTCAAGGTAGCAAGTAGCTGTTGCCTTTGGTGCACAAAAGCCAAAGTGGTCTATCTTGAACACAAATATAGTCATGGGGACAGAGCAATGAAGCCAAGGTTCCACTGGGCACCTCGAATTGAATGATGCTTAGCAGCTAACATACTGGTGCAGATGAGGGAAATCTGACTACTTAATTAAAGCAAAGCATCATGACAGCCCCTGGCATATGTTGGGCTGTTGATGAGATGTGATGTCTGCTCAGTGCTCTGAAAGTCAAAGTGAAGAAATTCATTGAAGTGGGGGTAAAAGACTTGAGTAACTATGACTGTCTTTTTTTTTTTTTTTTTGGTCTTTTCGAGACAGGGTCTCCCTGTAGCCCCAGCTGTCCTGGAACTCACTCTGTAGACCAGGCTGGCCTTGAACTCACAAAGATCCACCTGCCTCTGCCTCCCGAGTGCTAGGATCAAAGGTGTGCGCCACCACACTCAGTCTATAACTGTCTTAAGGTAACCAAATGCCTCCTCATCTAAATACTGACACACATGAGTGGATGAATGACAATCCCACTGTCCCTACTTACTATCCAGCAGAGAAACAGACAAGAAAAAAATAACCAGCATCATTGAAGTTATGATCCCCTCCTGTGAGCCTGGAACTATGTTTGCCTTCCATGAATCTGTGGCTGGAGTACTTTCTGCCCTGTGAACCTGGAGGCAGGCAAATCTTTGTGAGTTCAAGACCAGCCTGGTCTACACAGTGAGTTCTAGGCCAGCTAGGGCTATAGGAAGATCCTGTCTCAAAAAGACCAAAAAAAAAAAAAAAAAAGGGTGGGGTGGGGAATTCTAGTATAGGTCTCAGATGCTATCTGATGACATTCTTAGCCTTTTGATTGGTGTGAACTTTCTTTTGTTAATCATTCTGTTAGTCACAGGATGTTAAGTCAGAAACAGAGGTGGGCAAGGAGTGACTATTTATGGCTAAACAAGGCCCAAGAAAATTGTAAATAGACTCTGGATCTGCAGCACTCCAAACTCTCCACAGTCACTGAAGCAACTGATTATCAGGTGTGTGCAGCCTTCCACTGGGTGTTCTTCCTCTCTGGTCCAGGGTTCATAGAACCCTGGTCTAAGCCCTGGTAGAGAAGGGGAGGATTGGAAGTGAGGCCCAATAGAATAGGAGAGAAAGAGAAAGAGAGAGAGAATAAAGAAGAGACAGACTCAGATGAGACCGGGAGCAATTCCACGAGGGATATAACTTGGTTTATTGCTGTAATCTGGGGTTTTTATACAGGACCTTGTGGGGGTTGGGACATACAGAATTTGGGTTGGGACAAGCAGAATTTCAGGCCATACACTCCAGATCACTACAGAAATGTGACACTGCTTTTCCCAAAGCATAAAAGACAGTTGGCACCAGGCAGGTTTTCAAAGGCAAGCAGGAGACCAGCAGGAGTCCAAGCTGGAGATTGCTTGCTGACTCCCTAAGTGCTTTTTTGCCAAATGGGAACCCTACGTCTCCTTTTTCTTTTATTAAACAGCAGGAACCCTACAACTAACCAGCTGGTCAGCCTTTCAGGAAGTTCAGTTGCAAGTTCAAGTTTCTGGGAATTTTCATCCACAGTTCCCACTATTTGCTAGGCATCACATTTTGTGCATGCAGGGCCACATATTATTTATTAAATATTGATTTCCCTCATAGCTAGGAAGACTCATTGTTAGAATCTGATGTAAATGAGTCTCAGTTGTAGATGAGACAACAGTTGTCAGGGGACAGGAATTGATGTTCGGTAAAGTCAATAAGAAAAATATTCCTTGCAGCTGGAGAGATGGCTCAGCGGTTAAGAGCACCAACTGCTCTTGCAGAGGACCCGGGTTTGATTCCCAGCACCCACATGGTGGCTAAGAACCATCTTTAACTCTAGTTCCAGGGGAATCTGACACCCTCTTCTGACCTCTGCAGCATTATGACATGGGTACACCAAAAGTACATGCAGATAGCACACTCATATATATAAAATAGTAAATAAAAAATAAAAAAAAGATATTCCTGGATTATATCAAAGTTATTAGCTATCACGATTCAGATCTGACTTTTTTCCTTTGTCCTCTATTTATGACATACATTTGCATGTGACACATATAAAGGATTATTATACTTAAAATAATCAAAAGCAGGGCTCAGCTAAGGTTAAGAGGACTGGCTGCTTTTGCAGAGGACCTGAATTTGTTTCCCAGAACTCACATGGCAGGTAACAACCATCTTTAACTCTGGTTGCAGGGGATCTGGTAGCCTCTTCTGACTTCAACGGGCATTGCAGTACATGAGCGCATTTACATATATGTAGGCAATACACTTATATACATAAGAATAAGAAAGAAAATGTTTTTCTTTGTGTGTGTGTGTGTGTGTGTGTATGAATGTACTGTCTGCATGTAGGTTTGTGCACCCGTATCGTGCAATGCTGCTGAGGTCAAAAGAGGGCATCGGATTCCCCTGGAACTGGAGTTAAAGACGGTTCTCAGCTACCATGTGGGTGCTGGGGATCGAACCCAGGTCCTCTGCAAGAGCAGTCAGTGCTCTTAACCGCTAGGCCATCTCTCCAGCCCCAAGAAAATGTTTTCTAAATATAATCTAAAAATAATCAAAACATTCTTGGTCTATTGAGTAAATGTAACAAATTAAGTAAACAAACATTAAAAAAACAAGATTGACTATGTTTCCCCCTGTATTTAGAGTTATCTGTACTCTATGAACGATTTTATTTATATTTGGAGTATTATTTCTTTTTATATACAATACTACTTTATTCAGCAGTGGAAGATTGTCTTGTGGACCAAATGGTGGATTTCCAGGACCCAGCAGCCATGTTTATCAAAACTCCTGAGCCTCTCTGACTCCAGCAGGATAAGCACATCACCCTCATGCATGGGGCCTTTCACATTGTGGATGATGGAGTGGCTGGTGTTGTCTATAAATTCTACTCATACCTGCATGCATTGTCCCTGTGAACCAGCCCTGCCCAGCAATTTGGTCACCCTGGACAGCTCGATGGGATGCACATGACTTGTGTCCATGATGGTGCTATCTGGAAAAGAGCTGTTTGAACTATTTAAGCAAATCCATTACCTTTAAATGTTGGTTTTTCTTTGGATCAGTTAGACTTTTTTTTTAAACTGTAATCTCATATGGAGTGGCTAGCTCTAACTCTAGTAGCTCTTATCTATAATGACTTCATTTTTTAAATTTTATGACTTCATTTTTCATTAATATTGATATAACATATTGAGTTTGGAAAAATAAATGAAAAAGCATACTATAGAAGAAATTCCAGAATATAGTATTCTTTTTTTTTGAGACAAAGTCTCCCTATAGCCCCAGCTGGCCTGGAACTTACTATGTAGACTAGGCTGGCCTTGAAATCACAGAGATCCACTTGCCTCTGCCTCCTGAATGCTTGGATTAAAGGCATGTGCCACCACGCCCGGCTAAACTTTTTTTTAAAAAGGATGTCTTCCTTCACATACCAATTACTAATAACATTAATAGTGTTAGGTTATAAAAAGGAATGCACCCCAATAAAAGGCACATGAGGCTTAGGTTGCTCTAAGAACATGCTTTACTTCCATGTGGGACTGCCAGCATGAGCTGTCTGCAGACATGTGGTGGAACTGGACAGCATGTCAGGGGGCAGGACAGAGAGAGGGGGGCAGAGAGGCAGAGAGAGAGAGAGAGAGAGAGAGAGAGAGAGGAGAGAGAGAGAGAGAGACGGCAGCTGGGGTCCACCCATTTATACTCATGGGGCGGGGCCTCAGGTATAGGGGAAGGCGTCAGAAGATTGACAGCTTCTGGAGGAAGTGGGCACCTGTGTGCCCCTTGGGATTCTGGGAAGCCTGGACCCAACATTCCAGCCTTTTGCTTATGATAAGGAAATGGGGCACTGTTCTCTGCTTCAGAGCTGATGGAGGGCTTGGGGGAACAACTGTAGGCAGGAGGGTTAGAGTCTAGTTTCCCATTTTGGCTGCTCTGGGTGCTCTGCCTGGTGGGTTTGGTCCAGATTGATAGTGGCCAGTAATTTTAGTGGACATTTTCTCTGCAACTGAAAAGACAAACTGGTTGAGTCTTACATGAGTATACCAGTGCAGGGACTTCACAGTACCAACAGGGGGCTACTGTGTGCATTAGCAATTGGAGGGTCCCTGTCTAGGATCTGCAGAAGGAGAGAGGGCCTGTACCCTGGTTTGAAGAATTGGAAAAAAGTTTTAGTACACAGAGCTCTAGAATGAGGGCCAGCTTTAGTACACAGGGCTCCAGAATGAGAGCCATAACCATGAGAATATAAAAGGTGGTATTTTCTGGCATGGTGCATTAAATCTGTCATCTATCTCTGAGATTATTTTCTAACATGACACAGTAGATTCCTAAGTTGGCACAGTAGGTCTCTCACCTATCTCTCTGGTAATAAGCTATTTCATTTTCTCTTCTTTAGATTACAGTTTCCTATTGGGGTGTTTAAAACCACACAGTTAGCTCAGATAAATGGAGTTTGTTTTGGTGTTAAGGTCAGTTGAGGTTCTGGTCCTTAGGGGGTCACTCAGGCCTTGCGCCTGGCTCTCTTCACCAGTTCCATCTATGTGAAGACAATGTCAGGCCTTGCTTGACCAGAGCTTCCCTTTGAAGTGTGAGGAGTTTCTCCTCTATATAGACTTTCCTCCCTTGACTGGACACTGGTAGGATGAAGTCCTTTTAAGTGAATCTCCAAGACTTCCCTGGCGCGGGATGACTGGTGACTCATTGCCACCGGACATGCACAAAGTTGTGGATTCAGGACCCTAGGACCTAAGTCGACCTCAGAGGGTAGGGGCCAAAATATTGTCCCTTCAAATCCCTATTGCCAAATCAGATTGGAGTATTAAGTGTGGTTGCTAAACCTCTAAGAGGATTGTTTGAATTAATTTGGTACTTTAATTACCATATAACTCCTAAGTAAAGCTTGAACACTGACTTAAGCACTCTTAATAAATTCTTAATTGCTGTGGCAAAATATTCTGACTAATAATAAAAGCTCATGCTAGGAGCCTGGTGGTAGTGGCTGTAGCACAGGCTAGGAAAAGTTACTAATTACTGGCTTGTGTGGCTGGCTCATGTTCAGGCTATTGTATACAATATAGAAATATCTGGCTCAGAATGGCATTGCTTACAATGGGCACAGGCCAGTCCAATGAAGGCAATTATTGAGGTTTCTCAGCTCAGGTATATCAAATTGACATTAGGTCATTTAGGTATTCAAAGTACAATGATTTAAACCATGCGTGGCAAAAGGTTCTCACATAGTCCATGAAACAAACCCAAGATAATAAATAGGTTAAAACCAGTACCTTCTCAAATGAAGGCCTGTCACTTGTCCCCAGATTTTGAATTATAGCTTTGAAAAGGAAAAGGAAGGGGGGGGGGCATTGTCCCATACCAGCAGCAGGCAGATAATACTTAGGGCTCACCCAAATTGGTTACCGTTTGGACTGTCCATGTGGTCACCGGAAGTAAAACCTAATTTCTCTTAAAAATATTAAAAGTAACATGTTCAAAGTATAACAGATATATAAAACAATTTTAGTATGTATGGGTAACTCTCTATATGTCTGTTTCACTTGAGGCTGTAACAAGGTATATAGTACCTGGTAGGTGGAACACAATCTCTTGTATATGCCATAATTACATTATAGAATTCTTAAAAGTGAACAGTACTTCATGCATATACTCATAAATAAGGTTCTAATAAATAAATTTGGTGATGACACTTTATAAAGGTTGTACTGAGCAGAGGCACACGCCTTACAATCATACACAGACAGATCTCAATATGCTGTTTAACCATGTCATACACATACACACATTTATCCACACATTCCTTCAAGAGGTTTTTAGCCTAGTAGTCATACTGAATGGTCACATGCACTGGGAAAAAACACCTTTAGAAATATTATTTTAAAACATGCAGCTCTCATTAATTGCACTGCCAAGGCTGAGATGACGTCTTGCACCTTTGGTTCTAAAACTATGAACTTATTGAAATACTTTACCAAGTGATGGAAAACAGAAATATATCTATATATATAATATATCTATTTAATTCAAGAACTGACAATACCAAGGTATTTAGGCTGTTTCATTGAAGGGAAGAGATTGCAGGGGAAGCTATGTGGCACTGTCCAAGTACCAGAGTATGAATGAATCCAGGGATTTTTAAAATGGTTTCTGGTCAGAAGGATGGTGGCACAGCATAGGAGAAAAAGAAAAGAAAAAAATATGTTAGTGAACCTGTAAGGGTTAAAATCAGGTCTTCAGACATCTGGAAACAAGAAAAAAAATGGAAAAGAAAATTTTTTGTTGTAATACCTGTGGAAAAAATAATTTGGACAGATAAATAAAACCTTCAGATTAGCAGTGTAGAAACCTAGGAACCTGGACTCAAATCAGGCCTTTGAAAAAATTTAAGAGGCATGCCAAAAATAAACCAAATTTAATTTTTGTTTTTGTGTTTGTGCACAACATAGAATAAAAGAAGTTGGAAGTGGCCATTTTGTTTTGACAAAAACCACACAGAACATGGACACACGACAGTTACAAAGACACATTGAAGAATGGTTATAACACACAGACAGGTTGGACAGACACATGACCTAACTATATCCATTAATTCTGGACAATGGGAAAATCCCCCCCATTTATTTATCTAAAGTTGTCCATCATTGTCCAGGGCTGTGGAACCATTAATTGCAATTATCACATTTACAAAGATCCACTTAGTTTAAAACATCTACTTAGGCGTATGCCTGCAAAGGATGGTGGACAGGGCAGGCAGAAAATCCGGTGGCTTATGCATATTACCTGCTAATTTAATGAGAATAAATTTGGTTAGTGGAAAAAGAGGCTTGTATCCAGAAGCAGAAACAAAATGGACTTCTCAAAATGGGGTTTATAAAGAAAAAAAAGAAATGCCAAAATCTGAAATAATCCCTTAAAATTAGGCAAAAGTCTTGTAAACAAAATATAAAAAAACCAAAAAATAAAACAGTATTTGTTAAAAAGCCAAATGATGTAAAAATCTCAAACAAAAGCCTGTAAAAATTAACTATCCATACGAAAGTAAAAAAATGAAAATTGTGTTTTGAAATGGATGAAAAATCAATAAAATCAAAACTTGGTTACTCCGTATAAAAATGTATTAATGCAATTCCAATTGACTTTGTATAATCCAATATAAAATCCAAAAACCAAAATTGTGAAAGGATCAGAATATGCCATTAAATAAGTTGCAGGAGAATTAGAATATAGAAATATGGAAATATAAAAATAGAAATAGAATATAGCATTAGTTATTATAAGGCCTGATGTAAATTTAGGCTTTCTGCCATGCGGTGTAGCAGAGGGTGTGGTCCAGCACTGCCATGGAAATGACAAAGCCTCAAGATGGTGGCTGAGGAGTGGAAGTGGATTAACACGGCTGCCATGGAAACGAGGCAAGTGGGCACAGTCTATCACTCCCTTTTTGTTTGAATGCGCCTGCGGGAAAAGCAGCAAGCAGTGGCGGCAGGGCATGGCATGGCGGTGCCTGTCGGTGTGGGAGAGCCACATGACAGGGGTGGGGGGGCACAGCAAAAGAAAGAAAAGTCAGTCCTTTACAACTGCTCGCAAATTGGTTTTACATGAAGGATGCTTGTACTCACAAATTATCACTTATTGTTAAAAAAAATGAAAACAAAACAAAACAAAAACAGAAAGATGCAGAAAAGTTACGGCAGAATGCATGATCTGGGATGGGTAGGGGTGGGGTGGGGGGAAGGGAAGGGGATATACACCTGAACTGAATTGGAAAATGATGTATGAAATACACAAAGCATCAATAAAAAATTAATTAATAAAAATAAATAAATAAAAAAAAGAAAGAAAAAAGACTGCAGGGAGGAGAGGAAGAGAGGGAGAGGGAGGGAGAGAAAAAAGATCTGTCTTTTTAGTCTCAAAAGCACCACCTGAGGACCAAAGCGCATCTGCCTCAGCATCAGGGGTGCTGGTCAGAGACCCCAGGTCTACAAAACCAGCATGGGGATCTCTGAGATGGGGTCTGCAAGCCTGTGAAATCAGCGTCCTGATAATCAGGGGAGACCAGAGAAACAGGTCCGGATTCTGTCCCCAGCATCCCAGTGGACAGCAATCTGGACAGAAAAATTGGGGGACCCCTGATTACACACTCAGGGGTCCAAAACGGAATGGAGGATAACCGGAGACTAAAAAGAATGAAGGAAGAGAATTGGAGGGAAGACAAGAGGCGGAAAGCAGCAGGTTAGAATTCAGACAGGAAATGTCAGAGCGGCAGCTGGGGGTGTGGGGGGGGAGGCAGAACACACGCAGGCTTACACAGAAGGTAAGGGTGGGAGTTAAAATCCTTCATTCAGGTGCCCAGCCAGCTGGCTGCCCATGAGGAGACTTAAGGGGTCTTACCATGAGGCCCACATGTGTAAAACCCATGCTTGGTCACCACGTGTGAGGTGAGTGCCCGATGAGGTTAAATGATCCCAATGGAACTGTAGATTAGGGCCCAATCAGATTCCGTAGCCCAAGAGCCATGGAACCATAACACGCCCTCTAACTCTCACGCACAGTCAAATTGGGATAGAGTAGGGAGGGACAAGAAGAGACGGTAGATGGTACCTCATTCTGAAATGTGGAAGCCGGTTGTCTGGAGAAATACACAGCTGGAAGGTCCAGGGGTTCCAAAAAATATGTGAGGAAGTCCTTTTTGGGGTGAGAGCTGGCAACCGCTCTGCCAGATCAAAAACTGGTGAGCACTCCACCTGATAAAAAACATCACAGCCGGGTGTGGTGGCGTTCGCCTTTAATCCTAGCACTCAGGAGGCAGAGGCAGACGGATCTCTGTGAGTTCAAGGCCAGCCTGGTCTACAGAGTGAGTTCCAGGACAGCTGGGGCTACAGGGAGACCCTGTCCCGAAAAGACCAAAAAAAAAAAAAAAAAAAAAAAACAAAAAAAAAAAAAAAAAAAAAAAAAAAAAAAAAAAAAAAAAAAAACTCAAGCCCTGACCATGGCACCATAATGTTTGGTTATAAAAAAGTATGAGCCCCAATAAAAGACATATGAGGCTTAGGTCACTCCAAGAACATGCTTTACTTCCATGTGGGACTGCCAGCGTGAGCTGCCTGCAGACACGTGGAGGAACTGGACAGAATGGGAGGGGACAGGGGCAGAAAGAGGAGCAGGACAGAGAGAGGGGAGGAGAGAGAGAGAGAGAGAGAGAGAGAGAGAGAGAGATGGCGGCTGGGGTCTACCCATTTATACCCATGGGGCGGGGCCTCAGGTACAGGGGAAGGGAAGGGGCCAGAAGATTGAGAGCTTCTGGAGGAAGTGGGCACCTGTGTGTCCCTTGGGATTCTGGGAAGCCTGGACCTAACAAATAGAAATAAGTGATCAAATCTCTTAGAAATCAGAATTTTATAGGCCTTTTAGGCACAACCAAATATTTCTTTTTATTTTGATGATTAGAAGTGGAAATGGGATTCTACAAGGATGGTCATTGGAGTATTATCCATTTCATTTTATTAGCAAAATACAGATATTGATTAATTATTATTTTTGTCCCAGATAATTGTACTATATAGGACACCTTAGATGCTCACTTAATCAGGAACATTAGTACTTAAACTATAAATTATCGTGAATATTATTTGTCATTAACAGTTGATGTGTTTTGTATAATTTGAATAGGAAGAGTTAACCCAAACCTTTGAGGAAATAGGGTTGTAGTTACTTTGTTAAACATTGGAGCATGTTATAGGGCCTTTTAGTCTTTAATTGGTTGGATTCAGTTAAAAAAATATGTATATATATTATATACACACATTTCTACATTTCAAATTTAAATTTGAAAACTGGGCTTTTTATCCAAATTATACTGAATTAGAAAAATACATCTTATTTTTACAAAGAGTAGAAACACTTGAATCTTTTAAAGATCAAAACTATCGTTGAATAAGGTAGGGGTTCTGAGTAAGCATATAAGCATAACAAAAAACCATAATTAATGAGAGAAAATAACATCATTTTTAACTTAAACAAAAATTGGTATTATTTTATAATTTAGGAATATACTAAGTGAAATATTAAATATTGTAAACCATTAAAATAGATAATATAAAAAGAGTTTAAGGAGCCAGGTGTGGTGGCACATGCCTTTAATCCTAGCACTTGGGAGGCCCAGGCAGGTGGATTTCTGTGAGTTCAAGGCCAGCCTGGTCTACAGAGTGAGTTCCAGGACAGCCGGAGCTATAGGGAGACCCTGTCTCAAAATGACCAAAAAAAAAATCATTTCATCAGAAAAATGATAAAGATGAGGAAAGTTATGCAGAGCCAGTAATATTAATGAGTGGTGACCAATGCAAAGAACTTTGGGTTTACTGTACTGGGAACCTCTGAGGAAGAGCTCAGGGCAAAAACCAGAGCTGCTTCTCTGAAATGAGGTAAAGTTGGAGTGTGTATTAACAAAGTCAGTTACACAGACATTCAAATAGAGGGCGATTACAATATGTATTAACTGATCAGAATTTATCCTCTGAGGTTCCTTTGGCCTCCCTACTCTGACAGGACAGTCTTTTTTCCCACATTTTTCTTTCTGAGGACACTTGGCCATACTCAAACTGGGAAATGAATATTTTTCATCTTCGTACTTTCTGCACACTCCTGAGAACTGTAGATATTTTGGTTTATGCAGCATAGCAGAAATGCCACAATATGGTGGTGCCTGAACAACAGCAGCATGACTCTTTAAATCCAAGCAAACAGTACATCTACCTAGCATGACATGGAGAAAAATTAGGAACTTTGTCTTCTCAGAGAAGAACTTTCCCTTTCTGACCTGTACTGACCCAGAGCAACATTCATGATCACAAATGGATATTATCAGCCTAATCTCATCTGTTTTCAACATAATGCTGAGGATTACATTTTGTTTCCAATGTCCCTGCTTCCAGCCCTAATATTTTCAACACACACACACACACACACACACACACACANTTCCATCTCTCCCCCCCTCCCCCTTTTCCTTCCTTTCCCTGGCCAAGTGGGGCACAGTCTGCTTCACTCCCTTATTTGTTTGAATGCGCTTCCCCCCCCCTTTCCCCCCCCCTGCGGTGATACAAGCACGCAAGACTAGTGGAGGCTACGGTGCATGCACATGGCCCGTTTTGCCTGTCGGTGTGGGCGAGCCACATTGACAGGTGTGGGGGGGCACCAGCAAAAGAAAGAAAAGTCAGTCCTTTACAACACTGCTCGCCAAATTGGTTTTTTTTACATGGAGGATGCTTGTAATCACAAATTATCACTTTTTATTGTTAAAACAATGGAAAACAAAACAAATACAAAACAACAGTAAAGATGCAGAACAAGTACGGCAGAATGGCCAATGATCTGGGTGGGTAGGGGTTGGGTGGGCCGGATTGGGGGAAGGGAAGGGGATATACACCTGAACATGAATTGGAAAAAATGATGTATGAAATAAAAAAGCATTCAATAAGCCAATTCATTAATAACAAATAATACAATAAAAAAAGAAAGAGGAAAAAAGACATGCAGGGAGGAGAGGAAGAGAGGGGCGACGGGAAGGGAGAGAAAAAAGATCTGTCTTTTTAGTCTCAAAAGCACCACCTGAGGACCAAAGCGCATCTGCCTCAGAATTCAGGGGGTGGTCAGAGACCCCAGGTTTA
The DNA here is from genome assembly GCA_009823505.1 of Rhizomys pruinosus. Classification (NCBI taxonomy): domain Eukaryota; kingdom Metazoa; phylum Chordata; class Mammalia; order Rodentia; family Spalacidae; genus Rhizomys; species Rhizomys pruinosus. The sequence goes on along the minus strand of VZQC01004283.1, from coordinate 1,223,960 downwards.
CGCAACCAACGTCGGGGACTCTGAGATAGGGTCCGCAAGCCTATGAAGAACAGTGTCCCAAAAATCACAGAAGAGGCCAAAAAGCCAATAAAAAAACAAAAACAAAAAAAAAAAAAAAAAAAAAAAAAAAAAAAAAAAATTGCGGGGGGGGGGGGACCCCTGATACACCACTCAGGGGTTCCAAAACGGGAAAGTGGAGAGGTAACCGGAGACTAAAAAGAATGAAGGAAGAGAATTGGAGGGAAGACAAGAGGCGGAAAGCAGCAGGTTAGAATTCAGACAGGAATATGTAAGCGAGCGGCAGGGCAACCTGGGGGGTTGTGGGGGGGGAGGCAGAAAAAGAATACACACGCAGGCTTACACAGAAGGTAAGGGTGGGAGTTAAAATCCTTCATTCAGGTGCCCAGCCAGCTGGCTGCCCATGAGGAGACTTAAGGGGTCTTACAATGAGGGCCACACGTATAAAACCCATGCTTGGTCACCCACGTGTGACGGTGAGGCCCGATGATGGTTAAATGCTCCCTAATGGAAGGAGATTAGGGCCCAATCAGATTTTGTAGCCTGAGAGCCATGGAACCATAACACGCACTTCTAACTCTCACGCACAGTCAAATTGGGATAGAGTAGGGAGGGACAAGAAGAGACGGTAGATGGTACCTCATTCTGAAATGTGGAAGCCGCTTGTTTTTTTGCGGTTGTCTGGAGAAATACACTGCTGGCAAGTCCGTCTCAGGGGTTCCAAAAAAAGTTAGGAGGTCTTTTTTGGGGTGAGAGCTGGCAACCGCTCTGCCAGATCAAAACTGGGAGCACTCCACCTTGATACAAATAACATACAGCCGGGTGTTTGTGGTGTGGGCTGTGCGTTTCGGCCTTAATTCTAGCACTGGAGGCAGAGGGCAGACGGATCTATGTGAGTTTCAAGGCCAGCCTGGTCAGCCTAGTCTACAGAGTGGTTCCAGGGAAGCTGGGGCTTCAGGGAGAAAAAAAAAAAAAAAAAAAAAAAAAAAAAAAAAAAAAAAAACTAAACACAACAAAAAAAAACCAAAAAAAAAAAACCAAAACCCAACATAAAAAAAAAACAACCAACAAAAAAAAACTCAAGCCCTGACCATGGCACCATAATGTTTGGTTATAAAAAAGTATGAGCCCCAATAAAAGACATATGAGGCTTACGGTTCACTTCAGGAACATGCTTTTCTTCCGTTGTGGGACTGCCAGCGTGAGCTGGCCTCAGCCGTTAGGACGGACAGTGGGGGGAGGGCGAAGAGGAACGGACAGCTAAGTGGGAGGGAGAGAGAGAGAAAGAGAGAGCAGTGACAGAGAGAGGTGGAGGAGAGATGAGACCGGAGGCGGGTGAGAGAGAGAGAACGAGAGAAGTATGGCGGCTGGGCGTTCACCCATTTATACCCATGGGTGCGGGCCTCAGGATACAGGGGAAAGGACAGGGGCCAGAAGATTGAGAGCTTCTGGAGTGACTGTGGGCTACTGTTGTGTCCCTTGGGTCGTGGGAGGAAAGCCGTGGGGGACCTGAACATAATAGAAATAAGGATCAAATCCTTAGAAACAGAATGTAAGTATATAGGCTCCTTTTGGCACACAAACTATTGCTTTTATGTTGATGATTAGAATGGAAATGGGATTCTACAGGATGGTCATTGGAGCAGTATCCTTCTTTTTCCTCTTCTTCTTTTTTTCTAGCAAAATACCAGATATTGATTAATTATTATTTTTGTCCCAGATAATTGTACTATATAGGACAACTTATGTGCTCATTAATTCAGGAACATTAGTATTAACTATAAATTATCTGTGAATATTTATTTGTCATTTAACAGGTTGATGTGTTTTGTATAATTTGAATAGGAAGCAGTTAACCCAAACCTGTGTGAGAAATAGGGTTGTGGTTACTTTGTTAAACATTGGAGCATGTTATAGGGCCTTTTAGTCTAACTGCGGGGATCAGTTCACTAAAGATGTAACGATTTATAACACATTTCTACATTTCAAATCTCTCAAATTTGAAACTGGGATTTTTTATTCCAAATTTATATACTGAATTAGAAAAACATCTTATTTTTACAAAGAGTAGAAACACTTGAATCTTTTAAAGATCAAAACTATCGTTGAATAAGGTAGGGGTTCTGAGTAAGCATATAAGCATAACAAAAAACCATAATTAATGAGAGAAAATAACATTCCTTTTAACTTAAAAAAATTGGTCTTATTGTTATATTTAGGAAATTATACTAAGTGAAATATTAAATATAGAAAACTTAAAATATCTAATATAAAAAGATGTTTAAGGAGCCAAGGTGGTCGCATGCCTTTATCTAGCACTTGGGAGCGCCCAGGCAGGGGATTTCTGTGAGTTTAGGCACCTGTCTACAGAGTGAGTTCAGGACAGCCGGAGCTATAGCGAGAGACCCTCGTCGTCTCCAAATGACCAAAAAAAAAAAAAAAAAAAAGAAGAGTTAATGGACGAAAAATGTTGTTAGTACTTGCGGGGGGCGTCCTGGATTTTCAACTTTAGTTGAAGAATGAGTCCATCCACATCTAAAGTCCACATGGATGACGTTCTAGATGAAGTTGGCACAAAGAATTTGAAATTATCTCCTGAAATTGTGTATAAGAAGTTGAGTACCTGATATAGTTATTTTTTCCTTCAGTGTTGGGATGTTGAGTGCTCGTCTCATGTGATGAAATAGTCTGGTTTCTTTATCCTTTAAAGAAGATGTGTAACGTTCTAAATTAACGTATTATTAAAGTCCTCATTGTTCTAAGCCAATATTTAAAGAAAGCTTTTCGTTTAACATGAGATCCTAAACATGGCGGTATTCTCATAGTTAGCAGGATTGGTAAAATAGTAACACTATAATTAGTTATATATCTACTAGTTATAACCACATCACTCTCCTTAATTTAATTGTCTTTTTCTTTTTTATTATTCTTGTTATGTGTCAGAGTGTTATTGCCTGCTTGTATGTCAGTGTCACCTGTGTTGTGCAGTGCCATTGATAGCGTTCAGAAAAGGGTGTCAGATCCCTGGAACTGGAGTACGAATTGTTAGGCGATGCTGTTAGCTATGTGGGTGCCGGGAATTGATTCTGGGTCTTCTGCAAGAGCAGCCAGTGCTCTTCTTAAACTGCTGAGGCATTCTTCCAGCCCCTAAATTTTTTTTGTCTTTTTGAGACAGGGTCTCCCTGAAGCCCCAGCTGGCCTGGAGCTCCCTATGTAGACCACACTGGCAGCATTACTGTAATTTTTAACATTATTTTCATCCATTTACACTTTGGAACAATTCCTTTTAATCCAAAAGTGTTCTTAAAAAAAAATCTTCTGCCAAAAATATATTTGATACCTAAAACCTTTCAATCTCTATCTTCTTTAATTGCTACTTTTTTTTTTTTTTGGTCTTTTCGAGACAGGGTCTCCCTGTAGCCCCAGCTGTCCTGGAACTCACTCTGTAGACCAGGCTGGCCTTGAACTCACAAAGATCCGCCTGCCTCTGCCTCCCAAGTGCTAGGATTAAAGGCGTGCGCCACCACGCCTGGCTAATTGCTATTTTTTTAAATATGAAATTTATAAAACTATTTTATTTGTAGCTTTTTATTTTATTTTATTTTAAATTTTAGTGCGAGTGTATTGCCTGTGTGTATGTAAGTGCACTTGTGTCCAGGCAGTGCCTACAGAGGCCAGAAGAGGGCGTTGGATCCTCTGGAACTGGAGTTACAGTTGTCAGCCACCATGTGGGTGCTGGGATTTGCTCCCTGGTCTTTTGCAAGAGCAGACAGTGCTCTTAATTACTGAGCCATCTCTTCAGCCCCAATATAAGTATTTTACTTTTGGGGCTAGAGATGGCTCATCTGTTAAGAGCACTGACTGCTCTTGCAGAGAACCCTGGTTCAACTCCCAGCACCCACATGGTGGCTAACAACTGTCTGTAAGTCCAGTTCGTGGGGATCTGACACCCTCTTCTGACCTCTGTGGGCATTGCACAACATGAGTGCAACTTCTTACAAGCAAGCAATATACTTGTACAAATAAAAAAATGAAATATTAAAAAATATATTTTACTTTTGCATAAGGGTGTGTTGATTGGTCCCTCAGAATTTTGGCAAGATTTATTCCTAATGCAAGAGGACTGAGTACTGTGTCTTTTCTCCATTGTCTCACAGTCTTTCCCAGGGCCTAGTTTTAAAGAATGAGTAGCAAGAAAGAAGAGCTCCATAGCCGCAGGGCCATCAGGTTCAGGAATGAATCAGGGCCTTTTCTTCAACACAACCTTTACAGGGTGTGGTGGGATTAAAAGATTAGACTGCCTCTCTCAACATGACTGAGGTAAAAATAAAAAAAAGATTAGAATGCCTTGTCATAAACCAGGTCTTATGGGCTCCTGGTAGGGCAGCCCAGAACCAGCACTGAAGCCTTTATCCACCAATGCTTTTTATTTAACTGTAGGGCAAAATTGCATCCTAGGAGGAGGAGGTATATTCCTTCTCCCTCTGTTTTTGTAATTGTCACTACAATCAGAGCAGCCTCTCTTGTTTCCTGGCCCCTAAGTCTTGATTTATAGTTTTCCAGAAGTCAGGAGTTGTATAACATACCTAAAAACAGGAACCCAGTTGAATGGGGTTTATCATACCCTTTCAGACTGTCTCCCTCTCGACTGCATACCACTGGTTCAAGGAGGTAGAATCCAGGTGTTCCTGAGCCAAATTACCTTGTTATGTGGAAAAGAAATGTCATAAATATCCACTTGTATAATACAGGGAAACATGGAGAACATTTGTGTCCATTTAATCTAATAGCAGTAGCTGGGACGCCAGTACAATCAGGAGTGGATTGAAAATTAACAATTCTTTTTTTTTAATTTTATTTATTTATTTTCTATGTGTATGAATGTACTGTCTGTATGCAGGTCTGTGCACCCATGTCGTGCAATGCCGCGGAGTTCAGAAGAGGGTCTTGGATTCCCCTGGAACTGGAGTTCTCCTGGAATTGGAGTTACAGACAGTTCTCAGCTGCCATATGGGTGCTGGGGATTGAATCCGGGTCCTCTGCAAGAGCAGTCGGCGCTCTTAACTGATAGGCCATCTCTCCAGCCCCGAAAATTAACAATTCTTTATCCCTGATTAGTTTAAGCATGTTACTATTTTCTATTCTGGAGAGAGCCATCCATTTTAATCTTTTATAGGAGGCTTTTAGTTAATGCCATGAGACTTAATAACATGTCCTGAGAGATTTTCCCCTAGTTATTATAATTTATGAAATAATCAATATTTATACCCACATATATAGATGGAACAGTTATTTTGAATATACCACTATAAAGTATAAACTTTAAAATGTCCTTGCAAGTCTTAGGGTAGGTTCTAGATGACCAAGTTTCTCCAGATGTTCAGAGATGTTTTACATGGGTTTGGCAAAAAAACCTATCTGTTCACTCCAAAGATGTTTTACTTAGTGGTCAAATGTCTTATAAAATCCAACTAAATGCTGAAATGAATAGCTCCCTGGAGCAGAAATGATCTTTCCTTTGAATTAACTACTATCCTTGATCCTTGAGGATCAAGAACCCTATTGTGATTTAACAATCTTAGTGTACATGACAATTTATATATCAGCGAGTAGGTTACCAAAAACTTTGCCTCAAATTTCAAAGAAGTATAAGCAGTAAGTAGGAAGAGGCCATATGTAGTTAGTAGAACATTGAAAAGATGTTATGTCTTTGTGATTCCATTAGTTACTTTTAGTATAGACATTGTGTATGGATGCTGAGGAGGCTCCGAGCCATGCAACGCTGCCGAGGAGGCACCCTTGCTTAATGCTGGGCTCATGGCCAGAACCGCTGGCCAGTTGGGTTTTCCTGTGTATGCTGATCTGGAGCTTGAGATCCTCCTGCCTCAGCCTCTCCAGTGCTGGGATTCTGCATGACACTGTTCCCATTCAGTCCAGAGTGGCACTAAGTGCCTGCCCATCCCCATCAATGGTGAGGTCCCAGGCAGAGTCTGACTCAGACCCCACCCCCTATTCCTAGTGGTGTTGGCAGGCAGGGACCCACCATGGATGGTGCCACAGCTGAAGCCTGGCCAAGTACTAACCCTTTGCAGCACCCTGCCCATCCTCCACCATAGCCTCCACCACAGCCTTGAAAGAAACAGCCTGAAGACTTCAAATTTGGAAAGATTCTTGGCAAGTGCTCTTTTTTTTTTTGGTCTTTTCAAGACAGGGTCTCCTCGTAGCCCCAGCTGGCCTGGAACTCACTCTGTAGACCAGACTGGCCTTGAACTCACAAAGATCCACCTCCCTCTGCCTCCCAAATTCTAGGATTAAAGGCGTGCACCTCCATGCCCAGCGGCAAGGGCTCTTTTTCAACAGTGAGTTGTCCTGGCCTGAGAACTTGAGACCTCCAGAGAATATGCTAGGACCTTAAACCAGAAAACATTTTGTTAAAAGAAGACAGATCACAGATTTTGGAACAGCAAAAGTACTATTCCCAGAGAGTAAAGAAGCCAGGGCCAACTCATTTGTAGGAGCAGCACAGTATGTTTCTCCAGAGCTGCTTACAGAGAACTCGGCATTTAAGAATTCAGACCTTTGGGCTCTTGGATGTGTAATCTACCAGCTGTGGCAGGACTTCCGCCACTCAGAGCAGGAAATGAATATCTTATGTTTCAGAAGGTCATTAAGCTAGAATATGATTTCCCGGAAAAATTCTTCCCTAAGGCAAGGGATCCTGTGGAAAAAGTCTTGTATGACAATCTCCTGAGCCAGTTTGGCTGCATGCAGGTATCATCTTCCTCCTCCTCCCACTCATTGTCTTCAGTGGACAATGGGCTGCCTCACAGGTCAGGCAGCAACACTGAGCAGTACATCCATGATTTGGATCCTAATTCTTTTGAAATGGACTTACAATTTTCTGAAGATGAAAAAAAATGTTGTTATTGGAAAAGCAAGCAAGCCGGTGGAACCCTTGGCTCCAGTTTGCAGAAAATAATCTAATACTAAAAATGGGCCCAATGGATAAGTGAAAATGTTTATTTGCACGATGATGACAATTATTGCTCACAGAAAGGCCACAGTGTTTAGAGCTGCTGTGGCTGTTCCATAGCCATATACAGTAGGAAGAACCAATAGTCTGTTGCTATCGTTCAGGTTGGTGGCAGTCAGTTAGAACATGTGTAATAGTCTCTACCTTGTCTGTAGCTATAGCTGTGATGTACAAGCAAAGCAAAAATTAAAAAAAAACTTATGAAAACAGGTAATGCAACAATACCAGGATATACACTTTTGTATTTTTATTCTTTTTTTTTTGTATTTTTATTCTTATATAAGGTTATTTGCTGCCTATTTTTGGCCTCTAGTTCAGTCTGTGTTATTTAAATTCTAATATATGAACTATTTGGATTGAATTCATGTTTGGGGTCACATTGTTGTCTGTATTGATGTACAGCCTTGAATGTGAATAATTATTGTAAACTATATTTTACAATTTTTTCTGGCTTTATTATATAAATTTTCTATTTGGTAAAAAATATAGACATTGTGTACTGTGGTAAAAGTGGCAATAACTTTTGTTGGAATTAGTTTATCCTTTAACTGTTGTCATCTTTATAATGTCTTAAATCTTAGATGTGAAAAAAACAGAGATATATATTTCAAGGTGTATCTATGGCAATAACAATTATTTTGATGTTATCTTTATGACCACTCATTTTAATTTACATATAGAGATTTGGTGTTAGAAACCACAAATAAGGGATAATATATATTGTTTGTTTTTCTGAGACTGTCACCTCACTCAGCATAAGAGCCATTTGCCTACAAAATTCATAGTCATCCTTTTTCACTGCTGCATAGAACTCCATTGTATAAATGTACCACATCTTCATTATCCACTCCTCAATTGAGGGACATGTGGGTTGCTTTCAGCTCTTTGCCATTGTGGAAAGAGCAGCAATAAACATGGCTGTGCACATGTCTTTGCTATAGGACGCATCTTTTGGGTATCTACGTAGGAGTGGTATAATTGGGTCAAATTGTAGGTTAATTTTTTTTAATATACTTTTATTTTCATTAAACTATTTCATACATCATAAATCATTTCTCAATCCAATTTAGAGTCACTTCTCCTTCCATACCCCCACTCCACCTGAGTTCATGAACTTTGTTACATGTCCAGCATCCTTCTCCGAGTCTTTCCAGAGTTTCCTTCAAAGCAGAGGCTTATTGTTTTGGGGAGAACTACCACTGTCTCAGTCAGTTCTTTTCCAGTTCTTCTGTTGTTGTTCTCTCCAACCCACATTGCTTCAATATTTATATACATATCTATACACATATATACATATATAAAAATGTGTACATACATATGCATACATATATATCTATACACACATGCACATACATATATATCTATACACACATGCACATACATATATATCTATACACACATGCACATACATAAATATATACATACATACATACATACATACACATATTGGCTGATTTTGAGGATTTTCTTTCTTTCTTTTATTTTTAAGGCTAAAAGATGTCATGTTTTCCTTAAGGAAGTGTTTAAAGGCTCCTTCTTGGCAAGCCCAAACAATGATAAATCCTTCCCTTGTGCTCCACACTGGAGTCTTTCCTTCCCATGGTTACCAAATGAGGTCCAGTAAGCACCATGTCCTGTCTTGATCTTCATGTACTGTCCTCCATGATACAGTCTGGGTAGTTCAAAGGTGGCAGTTTATACTCTGAAGGGGCTGAATCCCCAGTAGCTGTTCAGTCCACAAGCTGGATGTCTCAGCAGTCCCCATCTAGCATTAAAGGTTTGGAGGATTCTTGGAAAGACATGAGTATTCAGTCCATTTTGGAGGGTTAAAAAGCTGTGTTTCATGTCTTTGAAGGATGACAAAAGCAGTGGCAGCCACACAGTAGATGAACTTGTCAGTAAGAATTGTTATTTTTTTTTTGTCTTTTTACTAAGATCTCAAGATTTATATCTGAGGTATAATTTCTCAAGCCTTACTGATTATTTATTTCTGGTTATACTTTTCTTTTGGATGCTTAAGGCCACACAGCCCAAATTAACCAAGGTTTTTGTTTTCTCAAGGACAGTTGAGGACCTGGTCCTCAGGGGGTCACTCGGGTGTTTTTGGGGGGGGTAGGGAGTGAGTCCCTGCTCCTTTTGGCTTTTCATTTACCAGCTCCACCCACTCCAGGACAAAGTCAGGTCTTACTAGACCAGG